>JARHVA010004947.1:422500-987500 GCA_037957365.1 Torreya grandis | reverse complement strand
TTATAGATCTTATTAAGTTGTTTTATGACTTGATTTTGTTATATTTATGGAATATGAACAAATAAACAAGATGTGATTTATGTTTTGTTTTGTGAATGAAATAACATTTCAATTTACATTGTAGTATTGAGTAACTTATAATCTAGATATAATTATTGCCTGGATGGTATATTTATATTAAAGGTTGTTTATGATTGTATTTATTATTTTTTAATAAACTAGATGATATTAGATTCATTGCATTACATTTGATAGACTAAATGTATGTATTTAATATTTTCACACTTAACATATTTATATCTATTAATAGGAAATATTCTAATTGATTCTATTGGTTTTTATATTATTATATAATTTAAACAAATCTCACATTTATGACACTAAATAAGTAGTGGATGGATTCCAATAGCTTAATTAGTGTCATCAATGTAAGATGAGGAGTAATCTGATTGAGTCACATGCATGAAATTAATTGATCCTAGAGATCATTAACTATTTGAAAACTTTGGCCAAAGTAATTTTTATAGTTAAACATTATCGTTTCATGATTTTGATATAGTTTACATGTTTCTACGATATCATGTTAGAAAATATCACTTTATGGTACAAATCATGTATTAGTTATCTTAAAACACATGGGTTCTAGTTTATCACTCTAGATTCCCACACCATCATTATCTACCCATTCATGAAGGGAGGTCCATTCCCTTATTGGGAGATAGTGTAGGGGATCAATAGTTTATGGTTGGTGTGTAAACTGACTTGAACGATACTCTCCCTTCTCACAACAATACTACACTTATGATTATAGATAGATACTTGAGTTGTGGAAACTCTTGAATCATGAAGACTCATACTCCATGGAGATTTGAATCATTGTATTATTATTATTATTATTATTTGAGACATTTATTATTATTTAAAATTATAATATTTATTCATTTTTACATCTATAATAGTGGTTGTAATGTTGTATCAGCTATGGCTAAAATTTGTATTATTACTTTAATGAAATAAATGTAGTCTTTATTATTTATTCAGCATTGCTCATGTTTTGTTTATCATTATCTTGGTGATCATTAGATAAATGGATTAGATACAAAACCTATGGGGTTAAATAATATAATACATTTAGTTAAATATCACTTAGTTATATTTATCATGGTGAAATTTTTTAGATTAATATGTGTAATTAATTTAAATTTTTTATTCTATTCTAGTAAAACCCAATGAGGTTGTTACATTATGGAATCAATGTTAAGGATCAAAATCTAATACTTAATTTGTCTACTAATACAAACTTATTATCCTATTAACCATGAAGAATAATGGTGCATGCTAGACCAAGAGGTAAGGGTAATTTAAATACCAATCCCCCTATTGATCCAAATCAGTTCACCTTTGAACAAGCTATGAAGTTGGATCAAATCCTCATAACCATGAAAGAGAATAAGGACCAAATCATAACCATAGAATAGGAAGTGAATATACATGAAGAGGTGAATGCTTAACAGGAACCTAAAGACCATCCTATTAAGTAGAAACATCCTCAAGAGTAGAGGCATGAGGAAATACCACAAGATGCGAGAGCTTGAGTAGATGTAGAGTTGGTAAGACACATGAAAAAGGTAAATCCACCCAATTTTGATGGAAATATATTGAGAGATGGATTTGAATCATGGTTGATGGATATGGAGAAATATTTTGAGATTCATAATTAATCTAAAGTCATGAAAGTAGTTTGGGGAGATTATCAGCTTGCTAGTAAAGCAATAACTTGGTGGGAAAATAAGAAGATCAAGATGAAACTCAAATCAACCACCAACACTTTGGAAAAATTTGTGACATTATTTAGGTCATAATGGCTTCCACACTTATGGTCTAATTAGATGCTTACATATTTTCAAAATATTAAGTAAGAAGACCTATCAATGAGTGAATTATGGGAATAATTCACCAAGTTCTTTAAGTTTGTACCTCAATATCAAGTAGATGATAGGTTCATGATCAAGAAATTCATCATGGGATTAAAAACCCAATTTTTTTGTGAAGTGGATGTGCATAGGCCATCTACCATGGATCACATTTTTGATAAGGTAGTCAAGCAATAACAAAAACTAAAATATATTACCCAAGCCAAAGATAATTTCAAAAAGAAGTTTGGAAGATCTAAACCAACTTTTAAAAAGAAGAAATAGAAATAGAAGAGTGAATATTCCAAGAGTTAGTTTAAGAATTAGAATGCCAAGTTTAATCGTGGCTTAGGGAGAAGGAAACTTGGTAAAGGTTTCAAGGGAAACCAACAATCTGGTAAGAAAGGACCAGTTGGAAGTTAATTTAATTGCAGAGGTGACCATTATACTTGAGAATGTTATCAAGATAAGTTGAAGAAAAAGGGTTTTACTCCTTAGCAGGTTACTTTTCTATAATGGATTCATGCATCTATTGACAATCATCAAGCTGAGTTAAATCTTTGCCCATAAAATTGTCAAGTTTTTTGTTCGATCATCCAATTTATATTTTGATTGAAATAAGAGCTAAAAAATATTTCATTATTCTTATAATTATTAATAAATTATCTATAAAGGCTAGATTTATGACAAAGGCTGGTCATTATAGTATGGGAATGAGTCTAAGGTCAAAGTTAATAAGTGTTTAGTTGAAGCTGAGATTAGCTTACCTAAATTCACTAGAGTAGTGTATATTTATGATACACCATTAGGGTCATATGATGTGATCTTAGGATTCAATTGGATTGAAAATCATAAAGCTAAGGTTGACTATTATCTAAATAAGGTTGAGTGTCAAGATGATTTTGGAAATTATACATAGCTTTAGGGTGAGAAAAAGGAGTTGAAGCTATGTAAGATTTCTATAATTTAACTCAATAAATCTCAAATGAAGGGATGCCAAGCATTTCTCATTAAGATAAATGAGATGAAGGAATCTAAGGAACCATCCATCAATAATTATCCTTTTCTAAGGAAATTTTAGGATGTATTTTCAAAATAATTACCAAGATTGCCATCCAAGCATGAGTTTTATTTTTTGATTGATATCATACCTAGATCACAACTATAGTCTAAGGCACCATATAAAATGACAACCATTGAATTAGTTAAGTTAATGGATAAAATTTAGGAGTTTTTTTTAAAAGGATTGATTAGACCAAGTGTGTTACCATGGGGTGCACTAGTTATCTTTGTTAAGAAGAATGGTACTCTTTGCCTATGTATTGATCACAGGATATTGAACAAAGTGATGATTAAGAACAAATATCCATTACCACAAATTGATGATCTCTTTGATAAAATGAGAGGGGTAATAGTCTTTTTAAATATTGATTTTAGATCAGGTTATCATCAATTGAAATTATATGATGAGGATATTCTAAAAACAACATTCAAAACTTGATATGGGTAATACAAGTTCATAGTGTTACCATTTGGGTTGATAAATTCTCCTATAACATTTATGAGTCTTAGGAACAGTGTGTTCAAAGATTATATGGATTTTTTTGTTTTGGTTTTTATAGATGACATCCTCATTTATTCTAAGGATGAATAAAAACATCTACAACATTTAAAACTAGTTCTATAGCATTTGTAAGAGCACATGTTATACGACAAGTTATCTAAGTGTAGATTTTTACAAAAGAAAGTGAAATATTTGGGATGTATTATCTCCATAGATGGTATTTAAATAGATACAAAAAATATAAGATCCATAATGGAATGACCAGTGCTAAATAATGTGCATGAGGTAAGGAGTTTTTGGGATTAGTAGGCTATTAAAAAAAATCATTTTGAATTTATCTAATATAGTTAATCCAATTACCTCTCTTTAGTGGAACAATCAAAATTTTGTTTGGTTAGACAAGTGTGAGATATAATTTTAAAAGATAAAAATGAGGCTTACTTTAGCACTAGTGCTAAGAGTTCTCAATCCTAATGGTCAATTCTTAGTGATCACTGATACATCTGGGGTTGGACTTGGAAGAGTTATTATGCAAGATGGATCAGTTGTAGCCTATGAGTCTAAGAAATTGAAGCCATATGAGGTGAATTATTAACCTTATGACCTAGAAATTACATTAATTGTGCATGCCTTACAAGTTTTAAGGCAATATCTATTAGAGAAACCATTTGAGCTCAAGACTGATAACTTGGGACTTAAGTACATCTTTACCCAACCAAAATTGAATTATCATTAGAGATAATAGTTAGAGTTCTTATCTAATTATGATTTTTATATTAAATATATCAAAGGCAAGAAGAATAGATTAGTTGATGTTCTAAGCCATAAAAGGTAAATAGCAGTTGTGGATACTATGAGGAGTACTTTCTGAGACTAGGTAATAAAATTCTTGCTAGGAGATGAATTCTAAATTCAAGTCCATAATATTTGTCTAAAAATGCTCAAAATCCTAGGTATAAAGGATTCAAGTTAGAGAGTGATGGTATTTTTAAGTAAAATAGTAGGATGTATGTGCCTAATATAGAGAATATGAGGAGCATGGTGCTGAAGAAACTACATAATGCCCCATATTCAAGACATCTAAGATTAACCAAGCTCATGGATGATCTAAGACCACTCTATTTTGGAAAAGGGATCAAGAAAGATGTAATAGATTTTGTGTCTCATTATCTAGAATGTCAATGTGTAAAAGCTAAACATGTGCATCTGATATGATTATTATATCTACATGATATATTAGAATGGAAGTGGTAGGTGATTCATATATAATTCATCCAAGGGTTATAATTATCACATAAAAGACATGATATGATCTTAGTTATAGTTGACAAAATAACCAAGGTATCTCACTTCATACCAAGTAACTTGATAGATGATGCACCTATTATTGTGAAGATATTCATGATAGAGTTATATCAATTGCATAGATTCCTAGAGAAGACAATTTTGGATCGATATCTGAGGATGACTTTTAGATTTTGGTTGACACTAAATTTATCTCTAGGTAAATAGGTGAACTTTATCACTATTTATCACCTAAAAATTGATGGATAGATAGAGTGAGTTAACTAGGTATTAAAATATCTCCTTCATATGTATTGCATGGATAAATAATACAAGTGAGAGGAGTACCTTCCATTAGTTGAGTTAGATTACAATAACTCATACCAATTAACATTGAACATGGCTTAATTTAAGGCATTATATGGAAGGAGGTGTATAAGATTAATCAATTGGGATAGGCTAGAAAACAAGGTAGTCTTTGGAAATGAGATGCTTTTATAAATGGAAGATAAAGTTAGGATAATTAGGTAGAGGTTCATCGAGGCCAATGATAGATAGAAAAGTTATGTTGGTCTAAAGATAATAAAAAGGTAGTTTCCTATAGGTGATAAAGTGCTTTTATGGGATAAGACTAAAAAAAAATTGATTAATTTCATGAAGTCAGTAAAACTTTAACTAAGATATTTCGTACCTTTCAAGGTTTTGAAAGTGGTCAATTCTATAGCATATAGGCTTACATTACCACTAGCTCTATGTATTTTACATAATATTTTCCATGTGTCTTATCTTAAAATTATGTTGTTGATCCTTCACATGTGTTATATTGGAATGCTTTGTAGGTTTTGGATCCTAAGGTGGTCATATTAGATCCAATTAAAATAATTGACACTCACAAACTCAGTTTGTATAATAGATAAGTATCATAGTACAAGGTCTAATGGGACCAGTATTGAGAAGATAGTGCCACTTGGGAGGACTATGATGAGTTTTACAGTCTACTTTCATATTTTTTTTCTTGATTTATTATTGTATATTATATTATTTTCTATTTAATAATATATTAAATTCATAACTTGTGTTTGAATGAATGTCATCAGGTCAATGACCAGCTTTAGGGGGAAAGATGTCACATCCTAATTTCTCTCTAAGTTTAATAACCTCTAGATCTATGGATTTTCATGGTTAAATATTATTTAATTAAGTTTTATGTCATATGTTGATTATGGAATAGTTATATGTTACTTAATTTACATGATTGATTTGCTATGAGATAATTGTAATTTTATATTCTATATATTATGATCATGATCATTAATTTATACAGTAGAATTTTATGGTTTTCATAATGTTTCAAGTTAACTACCTTTATTTTTTTGAGGTGGATGTAGGACAAATCCATCCCTTGGAGTGTGATAGAGGGAGGGCATCAGCAGAGAGGATGGTGTGGATGGAGGCCTTGAGGAATGATAGAGAGAAAAACAAGAAACCCATGCCCACACCATAGTAGATTAACATGTTTTATGATTATTGTTTGAGATAGATAGTTGTATTATGTTTTGATTTATATTATGTATGTTTATTATGATCTTGTTTATATTAAATGATCATGTTGTTTTGATTGTGTGATTTCACTAATCTAGTTGTGTTACTACATTAATAACTATTAATGTTATTTCTTAGTTGCTTTAATGAGTATGCACCTATATTTTTGTGACTTATTGTTGTTTTACATATAATTGAGTGTTTGTATAAATAGTGTTTTATTTGGATTATTTATTTTAATAGTAGACGTATTCTATTACTTAGCTAAGTTGGTTTATTAAGTGACTATTTATATTTATAAGGTTACTATTATCATTTATAATAGTTGTATAAACCTGTAATAAGACATTAATGAATTATAATTCATTATAATCATTAACAAATGACCCTAAATTGGCATGATAAAATGAAATTAATGTTATTGAATTAATATTAGTGCTTAGACAATAAACAAAATTCTATGAAAAATAATAAAGATAGGAACATTGTTAAATGATTAAATCGACATCATTATGTTTGATTCTTAGATGACTTGATAACATTGTTGATTGTATTTTAAATCCATATGATCTATTACCTTGTCATATGGTCATTATGATATCTAGACTTTTCATTTAGTTGACATTATATGGAATTATAATGTTTGAAGACTTTTTATAAATTCAACATGCATAAATATTAATTGATGTCAAAAAACATGCATAAAATGATCATTATACTACTCAATCAAACTTTTGAGATGATTAGGGTTTCTAATATTTCATTGAATCAATTTAACAATCATTTTTAATAAAACCATTATGGGAATTGGAAGGAGTTTGCATGAAGAAATGGTTGGAAAATTGTAATTTTATTGAGTTATTCATGTCATGCATTGTTTTAGTCATTATTTGTTTACTGAGTAAAAGGGAGGAATTGGGGGTATGAGTAAGGGCATGGAGGAGAATAAAAAGAAGTGGAGAAAGGTTTATGAGGTCATGACATACATGAGCATAGTAGGCAAAATTAGAGCAAAGTGTATTCAATCCAAGAAGGGAAGACAAATTCAAATTCCTTGGCACTATAATCATCTTTATAGGTTGGTGATGTACTTTGAATTATTATGTTATAGTTTGATGGATTTTTAGAAATAAAATGATAAAGGGTTCACTGGTTTCAATTTTTTTTGAAATTATAAAAATTATGGGCTGAATGTAGGGCCCTATGGATGGCTTGGCCATCCACACAACCCTACATCCAAGCCATATTAACCTTAAAATGGATTGGTTAGAATTGTATGTTTTTTACAAGTTTACATTAGCACCCTAAAAAATTAGTGTTAATATCTATTTATAGATTTGTAAACCCTATGAAAATATAATATGGTTATTTCATTAATTAGGTACTTGTAACTAGACTGGGTAAGGTCTTGGAATCAGTTTTAGTTATCAAACTAATTTGGGGATATAAGCATTAATGCTCAAACATAGATAAAATTATATATTTTTTATGTGGGATTTAATTGTGTATATACCTAACTTGGAATTTGGGTAAAGATTTTATGGGTTTTCATAACAATTTTTGACTATATATATATATATATATATATATATATATATATATATATATATATATATATATATATATATATATATATATATATACACACACACACACACATACATACATACATAAATTTATATATACTTAGATTTAATGACCCTATATATATATCCCATACCCATAATTCATAAATATGTTCAAAACCAATACACATAATTTATTCAAAAACCTTAAGCTTAGAATATGAATATATATATATATATATATATATATATATATATATATATATATATATATATATATATATATATATATATATATATATATATATATATATATATATATATATTCATATTCTAAGCTTAAGGTTTTTGAATAAATTATGTGTATTGGTTTTGAACATATTTATGAATTATGGGTATGGGATATATACTCAATTTTAGTTATTAAAATCTGTAGCATACATAATTTAATAGATACGAATTTGGGGTTAATTATGGTCAATCCATAAACTTATAAAGACTTAAACCTAGGTAATGATGCTAATGGTAGATAATTATTCTGGTAGAAGTATAAACAAATATCTATGTATTTAGATTTATGCATAAGATTTATATATAAAAGGGTGAATATTGATTCAAATGAAATTATGTTATGTGTCTTGGTATTCAATTGTAAAATTACTTATATGAGGAATTTATAAGTCTGAGACAGAGGATTTAGTTCACAATATTCATAGACATAGATGAATTTCTTAGAATCTATACAAATTGATTTGGATAGTATATTAAAATAAGGATGAGTTATGTGATTATCAATTGAAACTTTTATGTAATATCTTAAAGACTATGTAAATGATAAGTTTGAGTGTATTAATGGAATGATTATCTAGTTCTGTATGTGTATTATAAACACTTAGATTTAGTATTTTGTTTTATCTATGTATTATATATATTCACATTGTCCTTTAATATTATGAGTAAGACTCTCTCATATATTATAAAATGTTTAAGTATTCAATTTAATTGTATATTGTATCATATATACGTGGTCAAGGTATGAGTTAAATTCTCACAAAATTCTCAAGTTTTGGATGTAGTCGATTGAGTATTTAATCTTGGATCATTTTATATGAAATCATTTCAAATAGTATTATGAATTTATTGATTTGTGTATTTTTAAATAATGGAACTGGTAAATCATTATTTGGATATGTCTCAAATTGTTAATCACATATTTTTATGGTTTTTGGTCAAAACAACTAAATTTGGGAATTATCTAATATATTAAAGGTTTGAGATAATTTATTTTAGTTTGGAATGTATATTGAAATTATACGAGATACTATAAGATCATGGATAGTGGATTGTCTACTTAGAGTATAATGTATACATTATCATATTAGTGATTATATGGAAATTAATATGAGAGTTTAAAAATTAGTACATATATACATGGTATAAATATATTATTTATCGATAGATTATAAATCTAAGAATAGATATACTATATAAAGATGTATATAACTATGATATGATTATGAACATTATTATTATAACAGGGTAAAATGGGTACTTTGTTATATACTTAATGTTTAGATGAAGTATTAAATTAAGGTATTGAATTATTTAAATATAGATCTTATCAAGTTGTTTTATGAATGGAGTTTTTTATATTTATGGAATATGAACAAATAAATAAGCTATGATTGATGTTTTGTTTCATGTATGAAATAAATTTCAAGTTACTTTGTATTATTGAGTAACTTATAATATAGATATAATTCTTACACAGATGGTACATTTATATGAAAGACTGCTTATGATTTTTTTAATTATTTTATAATAAACTAGATGATATTAGATTCATTGCATTACATTTTATGGATTAAATATATGTATTTAATATTTTCATACTTAGTACATTTATATATATTAATAGGGAATATTATGATTAAACATATTAGTTTTTATATTATTATATAATTTAACTAAATCTCACATTTATGAGACTAAATAAATAATAGATATATTCCATTGGCTTAATTAGCATCATCAATGCAAGATGAGGTGTAATTTAATTGAGTAGTGTGTATGAAATTAACTAATCCTAGAGATCATTAAGTATTTAAAAACTTTGGCCAAAGTAATGTTTGTAGTTAAAAATTATCATTTCATGATTTTGATATAGTTTACATGTTTGTGTGATATCATGTTAGAACATATTTTTTTATGGTACACATCATGTATTAGTTATCTTACAACACATGGGTTATATTTTGTCACTCTAGATTCCTACACCAGCATCATATACCCATCTATGAAGGGAGGGACATTTCCTTATTGGGAGATAGTGTGGGGGATCAATAGTCTATGGTTGGTGTGGAAAATCACTAAGATGATGCTTTTCCTCCCCACAATACTACTACACTAGAGAATACACTTGAGATTAAAGATAGATACTTGAGTCATGGAGACTCATGCTCTATGGAGCTTATTATTATTATTATTATTATTATTATTATTATTATTATTATTATTATTATTATTATTATTATTATTATTATTATTATTATTATTATTATTATTTGAGACATTATTTATTGCTAAAAATTATACTATTTATTCATTTGTAATCTACAGTAGTGGTTGTAATGTTGTATCAACCATGACTAAATTTTGTATTATTACTTTACTGAAATAAATGTAGTCTTTATTATTTATTCAACATTGGTTATTTTTTGTTTATCATTATCTTAGTGATCATTAGCTAAATGGATTAGATATAAACCTTATGGGGTTAAATAATATAATACATTTAGTTAAATATATTTTTTTTAGATTTTTCATGGTGAAATTGTAGATGAATATGTGTAATTAAATAAAAAAATTACTTTATTTTGGTAAAACTCAATGGAGTTGTTACAATTATCCTAACTATATGATGTTAATTGCACCTAAGCTTAGCCTAGTAATCCTAATTGACCCTCTATAAGAGATTAGACCTTTGTCAGGTCCTTGAACCAACTATTTTTGGCTTCTAGGGCAAAGTCATTATTTTCTAGAATGACAAAGTTGCCATTTAGGTGATTTTGCACTTTTTAAGGTGATATCACCATTTTAATTTTCATGAAAATAGAGACTTATTCTAAAAATAGGTGAAATCACCATTTTGGTGATTTCCACCCACTTTTGGTGATTCTACCATTTCTAGGAATGATGATTTCATGTGAAGCCATCCTTTTCCTTGGCGAAGCCACCATTTGGCCTAAAATGGAAATGATGACTTCACCATTTTTTGACCTATAACTAGTAATAAATATAAGAAAAAAAGTATTAATGACAAGTTTGAAGTTATTCATGAGTGGTCTATCATGGGGTAGCCACATATGCTCTCTACATGATCCAAAACATGACGTCTAGCTCCTTCCTAGGCCATTTTACTCAGATAATCTATGTAGAAAACCATAACTTAGAAATGTAAATAACTAGGGTGAAAATGAATTATTTTTCAACCTAGGGGTGAATATATAGCCAAAAAATTGAATTTTACCCCTAGGGCCTATAGTTCTTTTTATGCACTCTAAGAAGTGTATTTTTCACATCTATGGTCTATTTTGCATGCCATTTGATTTTATGTGCCTTATTTTTGGCCATATTATAACTAGACTATATTTTTATACCTCTTCTAAGACCCGTTTAATAATGATATTTTCATATTGTTCGAACATGCATCTTCAAACTCACACTTAGGCTAGAAACATGTTATTCTTTTCTAGCTCATCATAAATATGTTTTAAAACTTTTTTACATGAGCTACCCTTGTCAATTATTCCTAGTGCAACAAATTATTTTTTGGTTGATAAATGATTTATCTTACCTATTTGGGGTAAATCATTTTAAATCATGAGATTTAAATGTGTGAATGATTAGAACCTTCTTTGGGAAAATCATTCTTTTTCAGCCAGTTTCATGATTATAAATGCCTTTGGGTAAATCATTATTTTTATGTCCCATACTAGTGATTATAAATACCTTTAGGAAAATAATTATTTTAACCACTCCACCTACCCTATCGAGGTAAATGCCTATGTCATTGACTATAACCACCTTTGGGAAAATTAATGTCTCACATTCCATTACTAATTATAACCATCTTTGGGAAAATCAATATCTATCCCACCACCCTACAAGGTAAAATATTGGTGCCACTAATTATAATTTCATTTGGGTGAATCACTATTTCACCCTTTGTTACTAATTATAACTACATATAGGCAAATCAATGACTCCACCACCATTACTTATTTTAACCACCTTTGGTCAAATCCATGTCCCACATTTCGTTATTGATTATAACCACCTTTGAGAAAATTAGTGTTCATCCCACTAACTTATAGGGGAAAATACTTATGACACTACTTATAACCTCCTTTGGGAAAATTAGTGTCCCATATTTTATTATTGATTATAACTCTATTTAGATAAATTTTTGAATCCATTTCCATTACTAATTCTAATCACCTTTGGGAAAATCAGTAGTTCTACCCTTGTTACCATTAGATCATTTCATTTTCTTCATTTCAAGTGAATATTCGATGCCTCTATTTTACCATGTGCTCTTTCAGGGGGATAATCAAGGGCTAATTGGTCACCCTCTGGGGTATGAACCATTTAGCTTAACAAAATTTTCATTCTTTGAAAAGATGTTATTTTGCCTATGTCTTGTAACACCACCTCAAACAAGGAAAAACTATAGACATCAATTTCATCCACTTTCATGCCTAAACTATGATTCAATTTAATTTATAGAAAACGATACAATATAAGTTTAGAAATAAATTTAATTCCCAAATTTATCTACACAAGGTATTTAATTTCTCAAAAATGTGGTGAGGCTTTCTTAGGGTTATTACCCTATATGCACTAATAACCTAGTTTGGTTTCAACCCTAGTCAAATTATGAACTAGTAATTTGAAATTCTTATCTTTTCAAGATATTAATTCAAAACATTTAAAATTATTTCCAAAAGCCAAAAATAACTAAGCAAGATTAATTAAAAAATAAATCAAAATTAACTTACCTAAGTAGAAATTCCAAGTTGAATTAGTGAATTTCATTTATCAAAAAAGGATTTTTTAGCCAAATATGAATCAAAGATCAAAGGATACAATAAAGTGATTTGTTAATTCCTAAATATTCCAAAAAGGTGATTTAAAACCTCACAAATATCTAAAGTGAGTTTTCATGGCTCATAAATATCTTAAACTAAGGTCTCAAGATTTCATGAGTGTTTTGATCCAACCCAAGGCTAACCTGACTCAACCTTGGTTATTGTAGACTCAACCAAGTCTAGAATTTTACCTAACCTCCCTAGGGTTAGAGTTAGTTTAGAGAGCTATAAATACAAGTTCCCACATAATATTGCATTAGGATTTTATGTGTAAGGTTATTATGTATGAATTCCTTCAAGAAGTCATTGAAAGTAGTGTTATAATGCCCATTTTATGCCAAGATTAACACCAATCCAAACAAATAGAAAATAGAAATGAAAAGTGACCATTGGATAAGTGCTAACACCATGGAGAAAAATTTAAAAGTGTCTCTAATGTCATAAACTAAGAATGAACATTATTATGCCAATAAGTGGACATCAACTTCAACAAAGGAGGTAAAATTCTTGTGTGTTTTTATCTCTATTTTATGATCTTGTTAAGTATGTAATGATCCACATAGTTCTTAAGAAAGAATGTTTAGTTCTATTGTATGATCATTCATGTATTTTTATTATCTTTATTAACAAGGAACTAATAAACATTTGTGTGATCTTTAGAATCCTAAGATACAATAAAAACATTGTAATCCTCATGGTTATCATTACTAGGGATGTCATTATCCTCAATGTTACTACTATTATGATCAACATTAACATAAATATTTTCATGCTCATTTTAATTTTTATTATCAACAAGATCACTTCCAACATTCCTAATATGTCTATTGGCTCTAGTTCTCACCATCCTAAGAAACATTAAACACAAATTCAACTAATACTTTCTTAAGTTACCTAGGGTTAAATCATGCTCTAATACCACATGTCATAACCCCCATAAGTAAAATCAATAATTTTTTTGACTTTAATGGTTATAAAAACTAATTCTAATAATTTATCCACCAATTAGGAATTTTATTTGGAAACTTCTAATAAAACACACTAGTAAAGGAAAATATATTACAAGTATGAGATTAGTTGTATGCATTCCAATAAGATTTTTTGTAATGGACACCATAATTCACAACCTTTCCTTTAATGACATGGAATAACTTTAGAGTGTGCTTATAATTCCATGTAAAACACATTTTTAATTAAATCCTTAATTGTGTTATGGTAAGGGTCAAGAATAAACAAGAGAATCACTTATGTGAGAGTAAAAATTAGATGTATTATAAATGATTCACAATAAGATATTAAATTTAAGTCAAGTCCCAAAGAATGTATATAAACCATAATATTAAGAAGAGGGAATACAAAAAAATTGAGAATCCTCTAATAAATATTATGTCTAGGAGCATATTTTGTATTCAAAATGTAACTTTTCTCATAACATATGAACTAGAAAAGAATACAATATTTAATAACAATAACATTTAGTCACACTTAATCATTGAATCACAAAATAAACATAGTTTTTAACATTTAAACTCCATGTAAGTGTCTTTCCCTAAAGAAGACACTTAAATTCTTATGGAGATTGCTTTATGTGATTCTATCGTAGGCTCATTTTTGTGACCAATAATCCTAAGTAGAGCTTGATTCTCATAATTATGTTACAATTTATCTCTTGAAATAATAAAATTAAAACTATAGTCAATTTAACATGAAATTTAAAGTTATAAAAACTACCAATCATAATATAATTTGATCCAATTTATTAATTTGAAAAATATGCAATAATCAAGTAGCCTGTGTATGGTTACTACACCACTTAAAATAGGGTTTCACTACCCCATCAATATGCCATGATTTTATCAAATGGATCTACCATAGTATTCATGTGAATGGTTGTACTGACCACTCATTCCTTCATACTAGATATAGTTACTATAGTTTAATTTAGAAGTGGTCATATCCTTATAATTCATTAATGCAAAACGTCCAACAATGAATAAAATAAAATGCTTTCTACAACAACTTAAGATCACAAAAAAAAATCCACTTATTTTCATCTTTCCAAATTCATAAGTTTAGTTTAATAAAAAACTTATGGCTTTCTATTATAACATTTATTAAATTTGTAAACAAATTTCATAGTTTCTTATTGAAACAAGAAACTAATGAAATCTTCATTCAATCCAAGAATCAACAAGGTTAATATTACCAACCTTATCTTTCTCAACTGTAAATAGTGTTGAATAATATCTAAGCAAAGAGTTATTTAATTATAATTCAATCTTAAATATCTTATAAATTTAGGTAATTTTTAAAATTAAAAAATGAAACCACAGAGTTAATCTTCATCCTTAAAAGACAAACTACTAATGCATGACCGCAATTTAGAATCAAAATTTAAAACTAGTTAAAAGAGTAAAATACATTTAAATATCCTAAAGTAAACATAAAAGGAAGTTAAATTATTAAGTATTAAACAATTCAAAATTATTCATGGAAAGATAAAACTATAAGACTTAATTTAATTCCAAATAAAATGTTACAACTATTTATCGATTTTATACAACTAAGTATGTTGCTAGTAGAAATAAGTAAAATCCTAATAAAATTTATGTAATATTAATTTAAAGAGAATATGGTCATTATTTAAATAGCATTGAGAACTAAATATGTTAACCTCATTAGAAAAGGAAAGCCACAGTCGATGAAATTGCATCAAAAGATAATAAATAACCATAAAACTCAACTTAATATGGTTGTACGTTTCCTTTCCATTTTAAATAAAAAGATAAAACATTTAATATATAATATTATTTATTAACAAATAAATATATCCATAAATAAATTCAATCAATACTCTAAATAACACAAGGCATTCACCATTTAATTAGTAGAAAATGAATACAATAATCAAAGTGAAAAATTTATTCACTTAAACAAATTAGTGACAACCACTATAACCACTTAATTATAAGAGAAAACCATGATTATATTGATAAATAATTTCCATTTAAGGATGCCATATGATTATTACCTCAACCATGTGATAATGAAAACATTATTATAGAACAATATAAGGCTATATCTAGTTTAAGCTTAGTTCCAATGGAGAATGTATAACCAAATTATCAAATAAGCTATATCCATACTACTGTATAAATAATTTTTAACAAGTTTAAAAATAATATTCAAGAATTTATGAATAAAATTACTCTCAATAAAATAATATGCTTATCTTTAAATAATGTGACATACCATATGTTGCATAAATAAAAAACTGACATGCCTTAATAACCAAATAAATAATATAACTTAAAATAGAATATGCTTATCTTGAAATAATGTAAAAAAAATACATTGCATAAATCAAACACTTATATGCCTTAATAATTAAATATACAATATACCTTAAAAATAATTCCATAAAGATATTACATTAGTTAAAGAGATTGATAATCCATGAATCATATGTGTAAATCACTAACCCTACTATATTGTAGTGTCAATGTTATAAAATAAAAATTTAAAGATGCAATTATAAATTGAAACAAATCATACTAGATTAAAAATTAATTATAAAAGTATAAATCACATGAAAAGGTCACAACTTGCACATTAAATCTCATTTTCCCAAATTTTAATAAATGGCACAAGAATCATATAATAATTTGTTTTTTAAATTTAACACAAGTATTTTGAAAATCATTTCAAGAATGAAGAAGACATAGTTATAAAAATTTAATAGTCCCCCAAAATAATAAAATATAGAAAAATGTTAAAAAAATATCCATTAAGAGTCCTTTCAACATCCAAATGAGCCCAACCATATAATGGATCCCTATCCACCCCATATATCAATTGTAAAGTAGAATAGGTCATCCCATAATGAGCCCAACACGTAAATGTATATGATAATAATAAAAATTATGAACGAGTTCCAAAGTTTAGGTTAGGTTAATCAAAGGTAGGATAACCATTATAATACAATAAACCCAAAAACATGCCAACACATAGTTGTGCTTATGAAACAGGTTCACAATGAATATAAACAAAAACCTTAAAAAATAATAAATGTGTAAGGACACCCATGTAAAGGCACAAACCAATAAATAAAAACACAAATATAACTAAAAATTCAAATGGTGATTTACCCATACATATATTTAGGTAAAAATGAACACAAAACCATCAATTTTAACCTACTTATATGTTGTCCAAGGGCAGGATATAGCCAATATGACCTCACCTAATATTGGGTTTTCATTGCCCATGATTATTTAATTAAATAATTTTTTTATAAACATAAAAATGAATGCATACACTCAAGAATAATTCACACAATTCCATGAAACATCTTGGCTTTTTTTTCATATCAAAACATCATATTAAACTTTGTAAAGAAAACCCATAAAAGGAACAAAACTTACTTGTTGCTAGAATTACCCATGACTAGGTTCACAATCATTTTTCCTTTTCAGTCTCCTATCCCATATTTTATTTCTTTCCTTATTTAATCTCTCCTTTTTTTCCCTACTTTTCTCTTATCCACCAATAGTTCCATTTAAACTTTCCAAGTTTCATCACACTATAGTTCCAACTTGAATAACTACTAGTTCTTCATAGTTAGAACTAATAGTTCCATTCTATAAAATGACTACCGAGCTTGAGATCATGAAGAATAAAAATCCCAAAATATTGAGTAATAGACCCAAAGTGATATCTAGTTATTTTCATGGCATCTAAAATTAAAACACCATATTAAACTTTGCAAAGAAAACCCATAAAATGTATAAAACTTACTTATTCCCAAAAGTACCCATGACTAGCTTCGTAGTCATTTTGCCTTCTCAACCTTATTTCCCCCTCTTTTTTTATTCTCTCATTTCTTTCCTTTTTTTATCCTATCCATTGATAGTTCTATTTAAACTTTCCAATCTTCCTAATGTTGTAGTTATAACTTGAAGAACTACCTAGTTATTTATAGTTAGGAACTAACAACTCCATTTTGTAAAATGATTGTCAAGATTGAGTTGATGAGACTCAAAAATACAAAAAAATGTGATTAAGAGACCTATAATGTCATATATTACCTTTTCATGGCATCCAAAATCTTCCAAAAAACCTAATCGTCAATTAGTTTTATTTTAAAGTCAAACTCCTATACCATGCATGCATAAAATTCCAATAATTCCAAATTATTTACAATTCCAAAGTCCCAAGTGAATTTTATAATTATGCCATGGCTTAATTAATAAATAAATTTTAAGTATTCATTTCCATGGTCCAAGTATTTTGAGTTGTGATAATGCACCAATAACCATTGTGGTAAATAACATCCTATAGGCCCATGCGACCTTCAACATACTTGAATAAAATGTATTCCATGATATTCTTATCATTCTTTTGAAAACATAATGCTCACACATTTTAGGATTAATCTGATTCAGAATATTCAATTTTATTATTGTCAACTATTGTCTATTTCTTCAACAATAACACACAAGATAATATAGACCAAAACACAATGATCACACAAAATATAGTGACTAAACAATCAAATAAACTATACAAAAGATTCAAAAATATAAGATGACTAAACACTATTGTGATAAAATATAGTGACTAAACAATCAAATAGACTATAGAAAAGATTCAAAAATATAAGATGAGGTTATGATTTAGGATTTAAAAAGAAAAATCTAGGTTATAGGAATAAGATCCCATTCACTAATTTATTATAATCATACACCTATATACACTAAAAAAGTGCCATACAAGATATTTTACTTTAAAACCTAGCTCATATCGATGACAACACCTACCACCATGCAAAAAGAATCAACAATACCAATACCATAGATCTAAAATAAAATAAAATTCAATAAATGAATTATAATATAAAATAATATTTTTGAAACAAAATAATGTAAACATGATATTGATAAAAATGTCTCATAATCTAAAAATACATAAAAATAATGCTTAAATAATGATATAAAGTATAAGTGATCATAAAAAGAGAAAGAATTTACTCAAATTTTGTAACATAATTTTGGACAATGCAGAGCAAGAATGATCTAGTGACAACAAAGAGGATTTAGCTTTGGAAGGATTATTTTAACTAGAGTGGGAGTTAAAGGAGCTGTAATGAAATTAATTGGATGTTTCAAATTAAGGTCATATAATTAAAAGTGAGTTACTTAGATCCAAAATAATAATTGACAAAAGAGAATAATACTTGATAACTATGACTGAGCCGCTTTAGGGGGATAACCTCCACAATAATGAACTAAGAGTAGAATTCACAATATGATGATAAAAGACTAACCAATACCTCATATATATACTCTAATTATCCATGGTTATTACATAGGCCAACCATACTAAGAACATATAGAAATTCAAAAAGATAATATGAAATATATGTAAGCCACAAGTAAACCACACATATATCTAGGCACACTATATGTTAAGGTTGTAGCATGAGCCTTATCATAGAGTCAAAAAAAGATACACAACTGTGAAACATGAATATTCAATAGTAGGAAGGGGAAAGGAAACTGTGAGATTTAGGTATGAATGGGCTTAGTAAAATATATTAAGAACTAGTGAAGAAGGTAATATGAAACATTGGTACATAGTTTGCACCTAAAATTTTGACCATAGGATATTACTAGATGCAACACCATATTTTATAGGTAATACAATTATTATGAGACTATCAGGATGTATTTATCATCAAATTTTTGGAATTTAAGGCTATATACTCTTCCTTAGGGTAGATACATATTGAGTTGAAGGAATGCACAAGGCCTATAAATAAGTTCCATATATACTAAAACCAAATACAAAGCTGAAAGTCAAGGCAAGGATTGATTAAATGAAGGAAGAAGGACTCATATATCTAGTTAAAAAATTAGATTGGTTAAGTCCCATGGTAATGAAACCAAATAAATTAGGATAAATCAAATTTCATAATTACTACAAGGCACTGAATAATGCCTATGTGAATGATCATTTTCCATTTCCATTCATAGATGAATTTATTTAGTTGGTTATAGGACATGAAATATACTCCTTCATAAATTAGTTTAATGGGTATCATAAATTTCCAATCATAGTATAAGATCAAATGAAGATCACCTTTACAACATAATTGGGATCATTTACATTTAAGGTAATGTCATTTAATTTAAAAACCACTCCCGCTATATTTTATAGAGAAATGGTCACTATATTTAAGGATTTCATACAAGAGTTTCTATATATATACCTAGATGAATGGGATATGTTATATTTATTCAAAGGTCACATTTCAAAGTTTTGACTTATGATGGAAAGATGTAGATCTCTACTCATTGCATTACATTTGAATAATTTTTTTTCTTTGCACCCTTTGGTGTTCTATTAGGACATGTGGTCTAAAATAATGTTATACTTGTGGATCAATAAAAAGTCACAATAATTATGTGATTGATACTTCCTATAAATTATTATGATGTGAAATCATTCTTAGGTAATATTGGGTATTATTTCAAGTTTATACAGGGTCATTCTATGATATTAACACCATTGGAAATATTGTGTGCAAGGATACAAAGTTTGAATGGACTAAAAAATGTAAGTTAGATCTCATTGAATTAAAAAAAAATTAGTCATAGTTCCAATGTGGATGAATCTAGTATCTAAATAGGAGTAGTGGTAACTCAATCAAGAGATAAGGGCATGGATCACCCTATCCAATTGGCAAGTCATAAGTTTTCAATGAAATAAAATAATTACAACACCATGATGTGGGAAGATTTGGCTAGGGTATTTTCTATATAATAGTTCAAAAATTACATATTCATGGAAACATTTAAATTATTCATCAATCACCAAGCTCTGTGATATTTGGTGAATAAGACAATTTTAGGATGATAATTATCCAGGGGTTTGACATTATTCTAAAAATTCTAGTTTAATATCAATGTGAAATCAAGTAGAGAAAATGTGGGAATAGATAATCTTAGTTGTATAAATAATGGGGAAGAGCTAGAGTATATACTATTCTATCCCAAATTTTCACCCTAGATAATTAAATCAAACCTTCTCAAATTTGGGATAACATGGATAAATTTGAGTATAGGTAGATTGCTATAAGAGATAGATCTCTAGATTATGGGCTAACTCCATTGATCTAACTATTTAAGATCTTAACCAGACTAGATTAATCACTTACTGGGGTGAAAAAGGAAGAAGGAAACATGAAATTAGCCTACACTAATGGAGGTGATACACCAAATATATCTCCACAAACATACTTGAAACTTACACTATGAAGGCAGATTACTAAAACTAATCTCAACTCAAGGGCTTTTCTAGTAAAGTGTTTCTATATGGAGGCAAATTAATATGCATTTATAAAGGTGGGTGAATAAAAGGTCTAATATTAGACACTACTAATCTTATTCGCACTTAAAATACACCTAAAAAGCATTTACACTTTATAAAACCTATTATAAGAAATGTCACTTACATAATGCATACAAGAGAATAATGGAACCAAGGAGAAATAATCATCACTTATCATCTAAATAGACTAATTAACATACTTAGGAAATAATTTAAGAGGGTAAACTAGATTAATTAATTTTATTTAAAGGAAAAACAAGATATCAAATTATTAGGGATTTACCATACCAAGTATGGATCCATTACAATGCCAAAATATCTTCAATATATAAATAATAGGAAAAGAGAGAGGAGTGACACTGAAGAGTCACAATGCCAAGTGTCAAGCCTTGAAGACCAATTACATATAAATATAAAGAGATAGAAAACAAATCATGAAATCCTCTTGGAAAAGTGTCTATCTAAAACATGAGATCTTCTTGAATTTGGAGTAAGGACACTTCATTATCCTTCTTGAAACTGCTCTCTTGATGAGTTGTCCAATAACTACCTAGAACTACCTTGGAATTCATTAAAACATATGTAATGACTTGAGAATGTGGAAACATGATTGGTTTAGGTAATTATGAACCCCTCCAATTGATTATATTCTATTTTCCACTTATTGTTCACTTCCTTATAGCCACTCACTAGCCCTTTAGGCCTAAACTCTCACACTTGTCACTAGGGTGACCTACGTATGCTCAATAAAGATCATTGTAGAGATGTGATACACATCATAAAAACATATTTGTATTTCATTATATCATTTATACCTCTAAATAACTCAAAACCACACTTCTCATCTTCAATTTGGTAGTCACCTTGCTTCTCACTATCCTATCCAAGATTACCTAAAAAAATCAACTTAGAAAAGGACTTTCCATGCATGACTGAGGTGAGAATGAGGTATGAGGAGTTATAACATATCTCCACACACATTCCACCCTGAATTTTACTTATCTATCCCTTTCTTTACCTTTAAATTACCTCAAATCTTATATAAAAAACAAAATTTGGCTCATCCATACAAGTGATGGTATAGAAAAATTGAGTGAAAGGGAGCTTGAGAGAGTGAAAATTAGGTCCAAATCACTTTATAGACCAATTAAATCCTTTTGAATGCATTACTCTTCATATTTTCTCATTAGGTTTTTATAAGGGTTTTAGGTTATTTAGGTTCTTAGCAATGGTTCATTAAGGTTATGACCCTAATAATCAAAAAAATGTCATTGGTTTCAAGTTCATGACCTCCATAAACTATCCATAAGTTATTAATACACCATGCATCTTGTCCATACATATGTGAGTGAAAGAAGTTGGTTATTGGGTAACTAACTTGAATTATAAACACCCCTAAGACAAATTAAGGTTTAAATGGTCAATCTAAGTTGTTATATTCAATACAATTAATATAATCACCCTAAAATCTCCCATGAAATATCTCATATTACTTGGGGAGATCACATGATCATAGGGGTGAAATTAGAAGCCATGAGGTTCATGTCTAGTTTTAAGTCTCATAGGCATAGATTATGTTTTTTGAGTATGTGACCACTTATGAATGGTCAAAGTGACTTTAGGACATCCTTAACACTTTTTCACCTTCCATTAAACCCTAAATGTCATTACACAATGATTTGAGACTCTACCATTCATCCATTTATCATCAATGTGCTAGGTCTACAAGTTGCACTGCTTATGGAGTGCCTTAGGTATGAGTAAATTAGTGAGCACTTACATTGTTATTTTTACCTAAAAAATAAAATGGAGGTATAATTCAAGTCATTATAACCCCTTATATCAATTTTTCAAACCTTGACCATGCTTCAAGATCCCTCAACACTCTAAATTACCAGGACTAGCTTCAAGGCCTGTGACTATGTGCAAGGTTTTGATCGACTAAGAGGTTTTGAAACCCATATTGGATCAATATTTACCCTATTTTATTTTCCTCTAAAAATCTCATTAAAATTTTATATTAACACTCTAATATTTATTTATACACGATCATCCATATTATACCTCTACCTACCAACCAAATGTACATCCTTTATTAACTTAGGCTAGTTTGAGTATGAGTCAAACTATAGGTGTAAATTAAGGGAATCAAGGAATTAATATAGGTGAAAATACATGATTGAGTACTATGTTTCAATATTTTGGTTTCTCCTAAGGTCACTAGGTCCATATCACACTTGAATGTATTCACTTCTACCTTGAGACCATGTAATCATCTTTATATCATCAATACACTAGGTGTTATTATTCCAGGTTCATTTTTGCCTAATGAAACTATAGTTATCTAAGTGTTTCCATAGATATTTTGACTGAGATGAAAACAAATTTCCATCATCTTCTCTTTACCTAATCATCTCCTCTTATGTTAATATGTTACCCCTAAGCCTAGGCTATAATAATGAAGCTATTAGGCTTGCCTAGATCTCATGAACCTTCACCAAGGGATGACATTGTGTGGATCAGAATTCTTTTTTGGATAAGTTAAGGTAAACCTTTTGATTTTAACTTTATTCAACTCTATAACTTGTATCTAGGTTTGTCTATACTAAATTGACTCACTATTTTGAATACTTATCCCTCTTATTGAAATGGTAGAATATTTTATAGGCCCTAAAAGTGATAGGGACCTACTACAAATCTTAGAATGTACAACTTGGATCTCACACAAATCATTGAAACCTAAAACCTCTAATACATACATACTCAATGTGTAATCTACCTATAGATGACAATGAGAATGTAGGTATATTATGACATGAAAAAATATGCCTGCATGATCAACTAAGATCTATAAAACACATTACAATATAAAGGTATTCATTTTAAATTATTTTCCAAGCTTCCACTCCACACCTTCACTTGTAACTATCAAAACATTATTCTCAACTTTTATTGTTGTTCACTCCTAGCACAAGAGAGTGATTCTTAATATCTTCCATGGTCACATGTGCCAACCAAGTTGAATCCAAAATGAAATGGGTGGATATGATTTGAAAGTCTATATACACTATTAGGTTCACAAAAAGTAATCACCAAAGTGCAATCAGATGAGATAAATTGATCCATTAAGATTTTAAAGGTAGTTTGAAGGTACTAAAAATATTAATGATTTTTCATATAACATAGGCCACCAATTGTAAAACTATGACCATAAAATGGAATATTATAAAAACACGTAACATCAAGCAAATGCAGTCACTCCAACTCCTCATCTCTAGTCCATACCAAATGAAAACCATGGACCCTTTTTGAGTTGTCCAAGAGAGTGATAGGAGAGAGAAACTAGTTTTCATCAATTTTGGATTTGTTGAAACAATTAAGCCTTAAAATGACCTATATGGATGCCATGACACCTTATTGAATCATTCACACCTATAGATGAGTCACATCAATTCATATAACCATCTAAAATTGACCTTTTATAGATGATCTTTTTTTTATGTTGAACCTAAAATATTTCAGTTTCAAAACATTATCTAACATGTGGTACATTATCTTACTTATTAAAACCTTTGTCTTTTTGTGCAAAACCATACAATTTCTTAATATGATAAAAAGGTGGCATAAAAGGACATTAATACAAATGAACAAGTATGACAAAGGTTATAGCATATTAATTGACCTTATTTATGACCATGATGACCATTTTCAAACCTAGGGGACGTTATGAAAGTTTGAACATGTAGGGGGTTGACCTAATTTGACCTAGGGTAAAATATTGGTCAATATTTTGGTGATTCTAGGGGTATCATGCTTGCTATGCTAAGAACCAATTGCCTTGATATCCCATTGAGAAATGGAGTAACACATATACTATCATTGACATTGATATGTATATGAAAATACACAAAAATCAAACCAAACACAACAATAAAAAACACACAAAATAAAACAACAAAACACACACATGTTTTTAAAGCACTTAGGGAAAACACACAAACAACTCATACCAAACAATGTGCCCATTACTTAAGGAAAATACACACCTATCCTAATATATACAAGACGTCAAAACACTTGAGGTGAAGGAAAAATTATAATTACTTCAACTAAGGTCAAAGACAATGCTTCTAGAATCGCTGCTACTCTATGAAAATAAACCATCATAAAATGAATGTTTGTCAATGAAAACTTTCTTATGGAGGTAATCAAATGACTTATATTTTTTGGATATTTTGATAACTATAAGTGTATCAATTGGAACTCTCATGAACACTCCATCTATATTTCTTAGAGGCTTGTTTGAATTTGTAGCTTTCTTGACCTTTATCATGCCCACTTGGTATTCCTCAATCTGATCATTAGAAGTCATGAAACCCTTCTAAAATTCAAACATATTTGAATTATGATATTCTTACTATTAGGAGTAATCAAGACTACCTTCTAGTTTGTCAAACACTTCATGGTCTACCAAGGTTATTTTCTACTTGGTAGAGACCTCACCCCCTTGTGATTTTTAGGTACATGATTGACCTCATCATTAGGTCTATGCTCTTTTTGAAGAGTTTCAGACCTACTTACCTCTTCAAACTTCTACACTATGGCATTAAATTGTTACCACATATCATCTACCTTTTCTTGAGGTTCATACTCATGAACATTCTCTTCTTTGGAAAGAATAATTGAATTATCACTAGGACTATCATGTTTTATTACAACTATAATGTGAACATTATCATCTATGTGTAAAAGTTAGTTGCCCCATGTAACTTTTCCTAGAGTGTCATCAAAATTTCCTCAAGAGACTCATCACACTCTTCATGTAAGATGTATTTACCAAGACTAGTTTATTTAATATTATCATATAGATTAAATCCATTATGTTCAACTCCCTGGTAATCAAGGTACAAGTCATCTATGCCATCAAGGAGTGTTAGAGGTTATTGATCAATAGGATGATCTTCCTCATCATTGATATTGAAATTCATGTTTTATGTATAAGACACATATGGATCTACATGAAAGTTAGATAGAGGTTTATATTTGATTGACACCATAACACTATAAATAATCCTAAATACCATATAAAACCAATCTAAATTCAAATATCCTCCAATCTTAGCAGTAAAATCTATTGACAAGCAAAGGGAAAAGTGAGGTGGCACATCCAACAGCAACACATCTTGAGGAATAACGAAAGTAGGACAATCATGAAGAACAAGTTTTAAACCTTTGATTATTCCAATTATCTTGGTAGTTAACCCATATAGTTTTAACACTCCCTTAGACTGAGGCTCATACTTCAAGCTCAAACTATTAGCTACTTACTTAGGCATAATTGAAGTACTTGATATATTATTAATCAAACAAAATTATACTAAAGCATATCTAATGATGATAGAGAGATAGAATGGAGGAGGTTTATCTACTTTCTCAATTTTGTTTGGCTGTCCCTCATTAAGATTCAAAGTGTTTGTCAAGAATGCCTCTTTTAAACTAGGCTACTTGGTTATCATGATGAGTTTGGATAGCTATTCTTGGAGTAGGTCTACTTGCCCCAATATTTCAAGTGTATCCCACATTGATACATTTACATGAGTCTTATTCATCTACTCTACAATGTTAGTTAAAGATCCACTAACCTTAGCTTGACCACAAATAGGAATAGTGTTGTTTATAACTTGAGAATTTTGAGGTATGAAATAACTATTAGCATTATGATTTATTTGATTTATTTGTGCATTTAGGACTGCATTAGACATACCTTCCTTTTTGCATGTTTGAAATCTCCTCTTTGGATTGGGAGGAAGACCTACGGATAAAAAATCACTAAATAAAACTTATTCATTAGATAGATAATTGGGTGGATTACCTATTAATAGCTAGATCTCAGAAGTGAGAGCTTCCTTAGGGGCTATCAATCCACACATTTTAAATAATTAAGTTCATAAAACTAGAAATAAGGTACTTGCATCAATAATCAAAAGGTATTGAAATTAAATACAAGAATGTCTACTTGAAAAGTAGATTATAAATGATTAAATTAGTGATAAACTAATTAATATTAGTGATAAGGGGTTGGGATATGCTTTAAAAAATCTAAAAAAGGTATGTGAACAAATAGGAACACAAAAAAGTAGGTTTGGTTGAGGATAGATGGGTGAAAATAGCTTGTTGGTTTTCACTACCATAGTGACCATTGATGATTAGGGTAACTATAAATGGTTAAGGTGACTCTTGGTGGTCAAGTTAACCATCAATAGTTGGGTAGACCATCATTGGTTGAGTTAACCATCGATGGTTATTGTGTGAAGATCTGGGTTGTTAATTGCTAAATAATGGGATTTGAAAGATAGATTCTGGGAGATAGGAAAGGGCTAGGCTAATTTCAAAATAGAAAAAAAGTAAATGAATATTAAAAAACAAGTACTTGTCTTACTAGAAGTTTATTGGGTGAGTGGTTGAATTAGTTAACCTGTTGGTGGAATCTAGCTTAAATTTGGTAGAGTAATATTACTTGAGAACTTGGTTGAGAGGTGACAATGAGTCACCTCTCAATGTAATGATTGAATTCTTGATGATGTTGATTAACCTATAAAAATCACTCCTAAATACTTGAGCTCTTGATAACCTTTCATATGTATTTGACCTCCCAAGATCCTCTCTTCTTATAGGCATAAGCAAGAGGTGGCAGTCAAGGTACAATTAGGCCATCTAAATATAATTTGTCCATGTAAAGGCTTGTAATAATATTTGGATGAGTTATATTTAGAAAAGGTTAGTAGATGATTGAATTATTTTGGTTGAGGAGGTGTAACTTAACCATTAATATTTAGGGTTTCCCAAGGGTGACCATCGATGATTACCTTGATCGTCGATGGTCAAGTCCCCAAAGGAAAATGTCTTGAAGTCTAAATTGAGTCATTTTGTGAAATTGACTACGAGGGAACTTGGTTAGGCCACATTGGTGTAGATTGGTCCCAAGAGGGTAAGATGGTAGGTCTATGGGGATTTTTAACATTTAGAATCATAGTGTGTAGATTTTTGGTGTCTACATTTTGCCCTTTTTTGTTGTACAACTTATGTGAATGAGCTACAAAACAAAAATAGAGTATTGGTTAATGGTTTGGTTGCCTCATGAGTAGGAAGAAGTGTTCCCCCTCAAAGTGAGAGTTGATGAGGTAAAAATGAAATTGGGTTAGGGTTTGATAAGTGGGTAGTTGATTATAAAAATGGGTGAATGATAGGTTAGGCATTGAAGCATAACTAAATGCATAAAGTATGACAAAAAGGTACGATAGCCAAAATTGTGCATAGACTAGGTTAACAATGTTGATAAAAATAAGGGTCAATGCTAAGAAGGACAAGTGATAAGTGAACCATGTGACCACCTATAGGCATGGATATTAAGAACACTTGTAAACATAAGTCTCTTAAGCAACATCTATGTGTTTAATGGGTATCCAAGATAGAAAGTGCTCTTAAGGAAAACACAAATTGGTCAAGTGTCATGGGTATTCAAATTAGGAAGTGATCCCAAATAGAGATGAGTAGGTTAGGTAATCATGAGGTGGTGCGCATTAAATAAGGGTTAATATGGTAATGTTGTCTTGATAGTCAAAGGACTAGGTAAAAAGTGTCATAAATTATGTGCCAGATGGACCAAAATAGACCAATAATGAGGTGACTAGGTGGTTAGGTTGGTTGGAGAAGGTAGTCACCAAAGATGGGTAAAACTTGGTTTAGTGTTATTAATAATGGTAATTCTAGGTGTAAATGTAAAATTGGGGCATCTTAACCATCGATGGGTAGGGATCCCAAAAGGTAACCATTGATGGTCACCTTGACTATCAATGGTCAGGGAAAACCCTAAAAATCCACTGGGTAAAAAGTAAAAACCAAATTACTTTTACTCATTTATAACTTTTGTTTGTTTGACTTTGTGCTCTGGAAATTTTGGTGTTTTATGGCGAGGGTGCTTGCTAAGTTAGTGACTACTCATTGGTTAGAGGTGTGTGAGTGTGATATTATGGGTTTGATATGTAGGGAGCACATGGACATGATCAAGTGGTTATACATAGGCTTCAACCATGGCAAAGATCAAGGAATGAGGTAGGTAGTGTCTTAAATTTGGTAGATAGCTATGATTTGATGTAATTGCATTAGGTTGGGAGGTCAGGGTTTTTGTTAGGAATGCTTAGTTTGGGCTGAAATGCTCAAGGTAGGGTTTTGGGTAAAATTATGGGTAAAATTAGGAATTAGTAGGGTGGGTAGGTAAAGGGGGTTGGGTTGGTGGGTAGTCTAGTTAACTGAGTAGTTTAAAATGTTTTTTAGGTGGTTTTATGGTAGAAGTAGCTTTAGGAATTCCATCATAAAATGATGATAATGATCATCATTGGTTAGGGTTGATCATCAATGGTTAACACACTATGAACTAGGGGTATCTGATCGTCAGTGGTCACCATGACTACTAGTAGTTAGGTAGGGTGGGGGATGTTTTTTAAGTGTGTTTTAATAAGATACTTACTAATAGGGTAAGTCTTGTATGCTAGAATGGAAATCAATGGGAATGTGGTAGATGGCTAAGATAAATAAAGGGATAAGTGAGGTGGGTAAAGCTAGGGTAGATGAGAATAACATATTTAACTAATCCAAGTGTTTGATATGATGTAGGCTAGGGAGTAGATTTAGATTCATAACTATGTGCCATGCATCTTTCTTAAGATACAAAAGGGGATAACTCTAGAGGAATATGCCTAAATAGATGAGGTAGGGTTGGGAGCTATGAGGTACTACCAATATGTACCTTGAGATACATCTATGGTCATAACACTTATTGAGAGATGGGATCCTGATATGAACACCTTCCTACTTTTGACTAGGGAGATGACCATTCTCCTTGAGGACGTACACATGATTAACAAAATACCTCTACATGGTGATGTGATTTATCATATTGTACATGAGGAGAAAGAAGATTTTGAATAATTATATGGAGATGAGAGTGATCAGGTCTGATGGCATGCTAGGGGATTCTAATACATGACATTGTATTAGAGTGCATTGACTAAGAGGATATTGATGACCATGCTCATGATTGTGGTGACATGTTTTGGGCTTCTAAATTTGAATAACAAGATGTTTCCCTATTTACTATAGGGGGTATTGGTGGATCTCCTACTAGGTCAAATAATATTTAGTTGGGTTCTTATTTTTCTTGTGTAGATCTATAAAGAGTTGTGGGGGTTTAGGCACCATAAGAGATATGACATTAGTATTAGCCTAGTTTTACATTATTGGGCCTATGAGCATATTTAGGTGTTGAAACCAATATGATTATCATGGGTATGCTACACATAGATAGAGTTCCCTATTGAATTCATGTGATGGAGGGATGATTTGGTTGCATAAGGTATAGGGGTGGTGCCCACAACATAGGGTGGTTCAAGGGTGCATTAGGTGCACTAGTGGTTAGAGATATCACATGGAGGTCGTATGTGAATTTTTTTGATATGGATAGGGTACAAGAGATAGACCCTCTCCCTTTAGAGCTATAGATGGATAATAGGTAGGTGAGAGGGAGAGGTGGAGTTGATCCTATTTGATAGGGTGTGCTGGTAGTTTGGCTTGGTACAAGGTATCCCAGGCCTATTTCTTAGGTATAAGAGGGAGGATTCAGAGGTTTAATTACCATTTCCATAGCCTACTCCTATAGTTCTAGATGGTGGGTATGAAGATCTTCCCATTAGGGATTTTATATATGAAATATGGTTATTAGATGGATACATGGCCTAATATTAGCCCATATACATAGCTTTAGACATTGGTGGGGATGATGGAGGTGTGAGGCTGATGGCTATGGTTCCATTTGGCCATAATGGATAGGTAGGGGTAGCTTTAGCTATAACCTAGGCATAGGTACAAGTACTATAGAGATAAGTGGACACACTTTAGGGTTAGATTATTGTGCTATGGGGTTAAGTGGTGATTGGCATAGTAGAGTGAGATTAGTTATAGACATCCCTTGGGGTAGTCATGTAGGAGAGAGATACTCTTAGATAGAGGGTAGTATCAGGAGGGGCACCTACATTGATAGTAAGAGGAAAACCACTTGATATAGTTGCAATGGGACAATACTTAGCCACCATTAAGGAGCTAAGATATTATGAGGTGATGGTGCTAGTACATTTGCCACATGTGATGAGATATGGGGAGTATAGGGCTAGATTGGTCAGTGGGCCATCTATAGATACTTTGGGCTAGTGGGCCTCCCTAGAAGGTCATGCAAGGATACTAGGGAGACCACCAACATATGGGAGTGCTAGTGCAGGTGTAGGTGGGGCCAATAGTAGTGGTGCCTTGAGGACCTAATTTACACATGTTTTGATATGTTGGTAGAGATAGGTGTAGATTATTTTGATATCGACCTGCATACCAATGTAGCAAGATGTACATGTTTTGAGAGAGAGTTTATACATTATCATAGGTATTATTTATGATGACATGATATATGTGATGATGATGTGTGGTTTATGATGTATGTTTATGGTTCATGGTTAATTTGGATATTTATGTTCATGTTTATGGTTGATTGTCGATGGTTTTATGCATATGCTTTATGTTCATGTTTATGATTGACTCAGTAGCTTAGGTATGTGATGTTTAAATAATGGTTATGATTCTTTGGTTTAGTTCATGGATATGATATGATGTGTTATGGATGGATATATTCTATATGATAATGTGATCATAATGACTTTGTTTATGGTTATGTTGATTTTATAAGATGAATTGTTGTGATGTGATGGTTAGTAGATAAATAGGTAGATGATATATGATATGGTTCATGATGTTTTGATCATTGATTTTGTTTATGATCATAATGATGAATGGTGTAATTAGGGTTATTTATGATATGATATATGTTCACATGATGTTTTAATGGTATATGGATAGGATGTTTTTTATGATATGATGTAATTTCATGGTGTTGTGATCATAAATAGATATATGAGATGTTAAATGGACATAGTTCACAATGTTGCATTTGTTATTTGATTTTTGTCATCTGTGAATATAGAGATAAAAGGCAAACATGGGTAAGGATGTAATAAGAATACATAGAGTAAGTAGATAACAAACTAAAATTAAGGAAAGTGATAAGAATCATGAGACACACGTCTATATAAACTAATAAAAGATAAGAAAAGAAACATGATGCCTTTTCATTGGTAAGGATAAAAATGAAACCCAAGTTTGGATTGGCTTAGTGAAAATAAGCCTTTCAAATGCTTCAAAGTATAATTCTTAGGTTTATAAATGGGTATCTTGATCACATTGTGTAAATTAATCTCATAGTCCTATGCATATGCTATATAGAGGGAGGATGGGTGAAACTAGAACCTTTGTGTGAAACTAGCATGCCTCTTATGTAGGCTTTTGAGAGGATAGTATAAGCAAGTCTATGCTCATATATAAAGTGTAGACTAATCAATGTGAGAAGTCTACTAAGGAGATATGATTGTGGCTTTCTAAGATTATTGCTTTTATGAGGGCCAATTTTGGTATTTCTTATTACTATTGCTTTTGCTTATGGGTCTTTTACTACTTTTGATTTTGCTTTAGGGTTGGGGAAGCTGATTGATGTGGGAATCTTCCAAGAAATTACTAGCTTTGATAAGTGCTTTACTATGCCATCCTTCAAGGGAGTGGTCTAAGTTTATATTCTTAGTTTAAATGATTTTGATAGTTATCCTTCAAGGGAGTAGTCCACCTTACATTTTTGTAATTTTGAATAAGTTTTCAATAACTGCCTTTCAAGGGAGTAGTCTGTGAATGCTAAGAATGACCCAGGACTTATTTTTGACTTTGATATTGATATTGATTTTTTTTTTTATGTTTCTTGACTTAGAATTTATTATACATGCTCAAGGGGTTACCTTTAGGAAGGCAAGACTAAGATCACAAGAAGGTTGCATAGGTGAAAATAAGATTAGGTGACAATAACCATGGGAACCAATATCGAAGAGAAATAGGAAGTACCATGAGAATCATGTCATGGGTAGAGCCAGTACCCATAGTTTAATATTAGGCTATGACTGTGATGGGTAATCACATGATTTAGTTGTATTAGGTTTACCCTAAGAATAGAGAAAATGAATGTGGTTTTAGGGGATGAGTTTAAGTTAGACAAATGATGATTGTGACCCCTCATGAATAATCAAAAGGATGAAAATGTGAAGCATTAAGAGGCTCAAGTTCTGGTTTACCTTTGAGAGAGGACAAATGATAAGCTCTTGATCCATACTTATGAGTTATGATGTAGGGTCCAAGCCAATTGAAGGCAAATTTTCCCCTTTTGATTTTCTCCATATTAGTTAAATGTTGATTTTCCTTGAGAACAAGATCTCGAATATTGAATTCTCACACTTTCAGGTGTTTTTTATAAGCACATTTGATTCATTATTGATAGAAATAGAGATGGGAAAGACTGACCAAATGATGCTCATCAAGTAGTTCAAGTTGAGATAAACATTCTTGGTGATAACCATATTTCACAATAAGGTCATGCAAAGATATTCAAAGAGAAGGTATTTGGACTTCAAGAGGTAATACAACCTTAGCTCCAAACACTAGACAAAAAGGTATAGCACTTGTAGGGGTTTATATGCTAGTATGATATGCCCATAAGGTGAAAATGATGTACAATTGTCAATCCTAACATGAGACACTAACCATTTTGGTAAGCATGTTGTTAAGGGTTTTGTTAGAGGCCTTTGCTTGTCCATTTTATTATAGGTGATAAGGTGAGGAGAAGCTTAGTTTAATTATAAATATGTCACAAAGACCTTGAACTTGTTTATTTTTGAAGGATTTTCCATTTTTAGTGATTATCTTATGGGGAACACTAAAGTGGTAGATGATGTGATGGGTGATAAATTTGATAATATTTTTAGCTTTTATCAAGATAAGAGGAATAGCCTCCACCCATTTGGTGAAATATTTGATCATGGTGATGATAAAGTGATGTAATTGTGAAGAGTGGGGATTGATTTCACCAATAAGGTCCAAACTCCATTATGAAAAAGGCCAAAATTTAGTGGAAAATTGAAGGCTATGGATGGTTTCATGGTGAAAATTAGCATGTTGTTGACACTTGACACACTTTTTCACATAATCACAATAGTATTGGTTAAGGGTAGGCCAATAATAGCCTAGGTGGAGGATACATTTATCCATAGTGAGTCTATTAAAGTGACACCCATAGATACCATCATGCATTTCATTGATAGTGTGAGAGGCTTTTGAATAATGGATGTAATGAAAAAGGAGACCGTCAAAGCCATGCTTATAAAGAATTCCTCCCATAATGGTATAATGGGAGGTGTTCTAGATAAATGCTTGATGGGAATTCCTAAAGAGGCTAGAGGTAACAATGCCAAGGTTAAGGTAGCTAAAGGTTTACTAATACCAAAGGTCAGGCTAGATCCCTTCCACATTGAAGATAGTTAGAGTATTTGACTTGTCATAGGATTGTTTTGTGAGGTTATGGATAATGATTGATATCTTGGAGTTTGAGGGTGTTGATAAACTTGTTGTTAGATCATGAGGTGGTTTGAATATGGTAATGTTAAAATGATGCTAAGAGTTTTGTAACTAACTATCTGTATAGCTACAAAATCTCATTCTTAAATTGGTAGATGTTGTTGACTTGATTGACCACAAGTTGGGAGTCACCAAAGATATTTATTGTTCTAACTCCTAAGGCTAAGTTAGTTTGAAGACCTATTACTAGGGCTTAATATTCAACCACATTGTTGGTACATTCAAATTCAAGTTTAAAATATAAAGGAAGTGGTTCACTGATAAGGGGGATAAGGATGATACCAGGTGCCCCACCAAATTGACATTTGGAACCATTGAAGAACATGTTTATATGATTGGTGAAATATGCTTAGGATGGGATTGTGATAGACTCATCTAGAAATTCAAGAGGAGGAGGTTGGTTATCTATTAGGGGTGAATCAACCAATTAGTTAGCAATAAATTTCCATTTAATTAACTTTTACTAAAGGAACTCAAGTTAAAACTTAGCTAAAAGCATGAGCCACTTGGCCATACACTAGTTTTGGTATGGCTTGGAGTGCATGTACTTGAGTGGGGGTTATGAAAAAAAATTTGTGGTTAAGAAGATAGTGGTAAAGTTTGGTGGCCACAAAGACTAGGGCCAAACAAAGTTTCTTAGTATGATTATACAAATTTTTGTAGTCTACAAGGGTGTGGCTTATGTAATAGATGGCTTGCTCTTTGTGTTATTTAGCCTGATGGGCAAGCATTACCCCTAGGGAATAGTCAATGGTAGAGATATAAAGGTAGAAAGGTTGGTCATCCTTAGGGGGTGTGAGGATAGGTGGATATAGAAGTTACTCTTTGAGTACATCAAAGGCCTTTTGATAATCAATATTCCACTTGAAAGAGATATCCTTTTTCAAGAGGTGATGGAAGGGTTGACACTGATCAGAGAGCTAAGAAATGAAGTGGTGAATGGATTGGATCTTTCCCTACAGACTGTAGAGTTGATTAACATTGGTTAGAGGTAGCATCTTGAGGATGGATTTAATTTTGGCTAGATTCACTTCAATTCTATGAAGGGAAATGATGAAGCTAAGGAATTTTCCCAATAAGACCTCAAAAGTATATTTCTTGTGATTGAGGTAGACATAGTAATGGATAAGTCTCTCAAAGATAATTTTGAGAATGGCTAAGTTGTCCTTGTGATATTTATACTTCCCAAGGAGGTCATCCACGCAGTCCTCAATGATTGTATGGATAAGGTCATAGAATATGTAGGTAATAACACATTGGTAGGTTGCACCAACATTCTTAAGACTCAAGGGCATGACTCTATAATAGAAAGTTCCCCATGGGGTGATAAAGGCAGTTTTGTGTTGGTCTTGAAGGGAAATAAAAATTTGATTATAACCTAAGAATCCATCCATGAGAGATAACATCTCATGGCCTACTATAAGATCAACAAGCTGATCAATGCTAGGTAGAGGAAATTCATCCTTTGGGTAGGTGAGGTTAAGGTCATAAAAATCCACATTGTTATGTAGTCCCCTTATTGATTTAGTGATAGGCATGATGTTCAAAACCCACTATAGATAATTAATGGGTTGAAGCTCTTTTTTGACAAGAAAGGGATTTGCAAAGATGCATTCATCAAAGTTTATATCTAATAAGCTTGGATTCATTATTAGTTACAATGTTGTGGGTGGTAATGGTTGGGTTAAGACCAAGCATATCGGCATATGACTAGGTGAATGTATGTTATGGTCCTAGAGGAAGGTAGAGAAATCCTAAAGTTACCCAGTGGTGAGAGATTGACCAAGTTTGATGACATGAGGGTTAACAAAAGTGTTAATGTCAATATCTATAGTGGATTCATTTAATATGGTTGAGGTTTATCGAGGAAATTATCTGTGGATGGAGGATTCAGGTGCACCAAGGTAGATGAGAATAAAATCATCATCCTAGCACTAAATAGTGTTTATGGTAGGAGAGTCTTCTCCCACAAGTTTAGGATGGGTCAAAGGGATGGATAAGGGTGCCCATTGATTTTGATAGGTCAGGGGACTGAGGGTGATCATGTTGACAAAAAAATGTTAGGTGGGATGATTTACTCATCCTCATACTTAGGTGTAGGGGATGTTAGTGAGGAAGGGGTTTCTTCTTCAATAATGGTAGTGGAAGGTCATGTGGCTTTCTTTCTATTAGGTAGAATGAAACCAAGGCCATGATTCTCATGAGGCTTTTAGGCCTTAATAGAGATCAATGTGTGTGGTCCATACTCATATCATCCTAAGCCAAACCCTTTCTAGGCACACTTGTGAAGGTATATTTTGGAAAAGTCTAGGTTATCCAAGTAACAAGAGGTAGAGGTGAGTAGTTGAGGTGAAGAGGATACAATGATAGAATTTAGGGGATTATCAAGTCCCACATATATGAATTTGGTTTGATAGTTGGGAGGTCCCAAAGGAATAATAGATCCAATGTTTGGATCATAACTTGGTTGATAGTTGAGTTTCCCATATTCTTGGGGAGTTTAGAAGGAATCAAAGGTAATATGGTATTATCCAAGGGTAAGGCATTGGAAGGTAGGTTCCAAAGTATCAATGGTAGGTATCTAGTCTATGGGAATAGATAAATTGGTAGATACATATAAGGAATGGGAAGTGATAAATTCTTTTCTCATGGTTGAGGTCTTGGTGGTGGATGCTTGGGGTACTTTTGTCAAGGGTAGGAAGATGTCATTAGGTCGATAGGTCATGTTGCATGCTATGAAAGGGCTTGGGTCAAATTTTATGGTGATAAATTTACTTTCATGTTTAAACTTGACACAAAAATGGAGGGTAGAAGGTACACAACCCATAGATTAGATCCAAGGTTTCCCTAGTAGAACATTGTATTGGAATTCACCTTTAACTACATAGAAAAGTTTAGGGAGTATGCGAAGTCCTAGATGAATGTGGATGGAAATAGTTCCCAAGGTAGTGGTCATAGTGTCATTAAAGGATCTAAGGATGATAGAAGTTTTGGACATGACATTGTTCGATAATTTGATTTGCTCATAGGCATGGGAAGAGATGATGTTGATGTTGGCTCCCTTATTGATCATAACCTATTTAATGTAGATTTGGTTAATATGGGTAGTAATAAAGAGAGGTGGATCTAGGTCCTTAGGGTGGATAGAAGGTATCTTAGAGTCCTTGAAGGTAAATAGGGTAGAGAGTTGGAAAGCACCTCCAAAGGCCTCTATAGGTCAGGAGTCTCCTAGTTTAACCTTAATGGCTTACATAGCCTCTATCATGGCCTAGAGATGGTTAGGTGAGGTGGAAATGAGCTCATAGAGGATCATCTTAGTTGGGGTTTGGTGGAGTTGATTAAGAATGACCCTCCTAATGGATTTAGAAGGGTTATCCTTAGAGGTGCCTAAGATGGTCACTATTGTTAATCAAACTTGTACCCCTGTGAAGGTAGTTTTAGGCCTTTACAGTCTGCTAAAACATGGAAACAATCCTAGGCTATGGGTGACCTAATAAGTGGATTAAACCTCTAGATTCTAAGGGCTATCTCTCTTTGGTGTATCAATTAATATCTTTGCTCCACGATACAAACTACTAGGAAAATAGAGATAAACTTTAATGGAAATCCTATCTAATGATGGTGATACACCTATATTTTTTAATTGATCCACTCAATTTGAGATCCTAAGAACACTAATTTAGATAAGAGAAAGGCTAAAATTTCAAATCCAATTGACCAATATGCATAAGTATTTCATGAAAAGGTTCTATCTTGTGATCAAAGCTTGAGGGAAATGATGGAATAGGTCTAATTCAAGGCACTAACCAACCACTTTCATCCAGTGTAAGCTTTTCCAAAAGAAATTAAACATGGAACATGACCTGCATAATCTGACTAGCTAGTAACTAGGTAAGAATCAAGACTTGATAAGGAAGAAAACTCTATCACTTATGCAAATCAATGACATGAATACACTATACTAGTAGCTAGAATCTAAAAACTATCCTTCTATTAATCTAAAAAAAGGTTATAACTCAATATTTGGTAGAATTTTATCTTGCAAAAAGAGGGATATAATTCATGGCTGAAAAGCCAACTTATATATAAAAATACATAACATCCAAGAGGTTGGCAATGAAAATAGAAGAAGAGGACAACTCCCACTTTAGCCCAAGTCTAATTTGTGTTATCACAACCTTCTAAATTTATCTTTTCTTATCTTTCACTTCTCATGGACAAATTTTCTATGAGAATTCAAGTCTTTGGACTCCTTTAGACATTTCTTTCAAACAAAAAGTCTGAAGGAATTGTTCCATTTGGACTTCTTGTAATTTTTAGGATTTTAAAATGAACTCTCAAAAGTGAAGGTATCCTTTAGAGTTTTTAAATGTACCCTTGAAGATGCTCTTTAGGTTTTTTTAAATTCCCTTTAGTATTCTTGATTTGGTCCACTCATCTCTTTAAAAAACTATTTCAAAAAAATTGTTTGGTCCCTATTCATGCAGAAAAATGAAAACTAACCTTCGAAAATAACTTCCTGAGTACCCTTCAGGAAAATGTAAAGGGCCATTTTGCCTTTGAAATTACCCTTTTCTAAAATTCATGTACCCTTATAATTTATTTGAAATGTCCATTTATATTTTTGTTTTAAACTTTCCTAAAGGGCACATACCCTTCAATATTTTTATAAATATCCTTTTTTGAAGGGAAAGTAACCCTTAGGATTTCTTGTTTGAACCTTCTTGAAGGGCATATACCCTTCGATATTTTTTAAAGTACCTTTATAAAGGGATAATATCCCTTCAAACTTTTTGCTTAGTCATTTCCTTGTGGATAAATTGTCTACAGGAATTGTCTTAGACTTTGTGTTTTCATTCTTTCAAACTTTCTTTTCGAGTACTTCCTTTGGATCATTCCTTTAGACAATTTTTTTGAAGGAATTCGGTCTTCATTTTAGGTTCTTTCCTTTCTTTTGAGTAAATTTCCCAAAATAATTGTTTCTACCTTCTTGAAGTGGAACTCATCTTGATTTCTTTTTTCCTTTTCAAAATTAATATAATATTTTTCAAGAATCTTTTAATTTTCTTATTTTTACAAAAATTCTATTTTTTGCATTGAAAACTTTCTTTGGATGAAATAGCATTTTAAAATTATTAATGGATATTATAATAATATCAAATATGTCATGTGGGAGCTAATTTGGGGCTATTTGGCATATCAAATGACCTTTTTATAATTTGAATTTTTAAACTTAGGATAAAATTGCCCTTTTGAACATATTTAAAGCTCCTTGAGACAATTTAATGACATTTGAAACCATTTTTTATTATTTTAACATTTTTGACCATTTTGACCAGCTTTAAAGGTTAATTGACCATTTTGGGAAAGTTTTAGATGGTAGGGCAGTAATTTGGCCTTGATAGGAAAAAATTACTAACATTTTGGTAACTTTCTAGGGTTGACTAGCCTATTGGTCAAAAGAATTTAGAATCTCTAGAAAAACCTAGACAAAATTGTAATGGGAAACCATAGACATAGACATAACTGACACAAACAAGGATAAAACATGTGAAAAAACACTTGAATGAAAGGATAAAACAAATTGGAAAGGGAAAACAAGGCTAAAACATGTGCATGATGCACTTAAAGAAAAACAACAACTAAAAGCAAAAATGATATGCAAATTTGACCTGGTACTTTCCTCTCACTCTTAGATCAAAAGGGATGTTCTTTAGGTCTCTTCCATGATGAGAAAATTCATGATGCCATACAATTAGTTTATTGAAGTTGAAATTTGGTGAATCATCCTTTTTACTTGCTACTGTGCTTGGAGAAGCTCTAAATGTATCATCATCAAATAAGTTCCCATTTTACACATACTCATTATGATCTTCAAGACATATCCCTTACTGGTCTTCATTCTTGAAATGTTGATTTGGCTCATGTTATTCTAGGCATAGATCTTGGTTGTTCTCTATCTACTCTATCTCATCAAGGAGCTTGATAAATTGGTCTTTAGCTTCATCATGGCTTTCTTGAGGAAGGGTGGTTAGCATGATGTTGGAATTGAGACAATAGTCTTCTAATTCATCCCAAAAGTCATCACTTTCTTGCTCAAACATAGGAGTCTATGGCTTCCCAAAAATAGGTTCTTGAAACTCATTCAACGCATAATCCACGAATTGATCATAATCTTCCTCAAGATAAAAAGGAAGTTCATCAAAGAAAGTGAGAGGGAGCTCATTATGCTTGTATTATTCATCATCCAACACATTAAAATTATCTATCTCATCTTGAAAGAAATGGTACAATTGCTACCAAGTATCTTCATGAGTAGGTTCACCTTTAAAGATTTCAATAGCTGCAAGTTCTTCGAGAATTGTCTCTTCTTTTTCTTCATGATGAGTAAAAAACTTATTGATCTTCACAATGTTTTGAGCTGGCTCATGATGAGGAGTTCTCCAACTTGGGATTTTGATGATAGATTGAGAATTTTTAGGTATAACTTGCGTAAGCATAGGAGGGGTTGATTGAAGATGCACATACTAAATTTTAGGAGATATAGGCTGCTCTTGGAGTAAGGAGGGCTTCTAATTTGGAATATTGGAATCAATGGGCTCACTAGAGGATTCTTCTAGCCTCCTTTGAGCTTGGACTACCATTTTCAAGATATTTAAAACAAAAGAGGGTTGGCTTTGCATGGAAATAAGATGATTGGAGATGGGAGAGGGTACACAAGGTTGGTTACATTGAGTAGCTTTATTCTTCCAGCTCACTAGTCTTTCCTCCATACATTTGATGTTTTTGGATTACTTGGTCAAACATTATTATTTGTATCTCAACTATTCTTGGTGAACAAAGGACTAATATTAAAGCTCCTCTTGATACCTATTGAACTCATCTAACCTATCACACTCTTCCATTTGCTTCTCAAATTCCAAACTTGTCTCCCTAACACTCTTAGATTGACTAGGAGAAAAACAATTAGGAGAACTACTTGAGGCAATTTCATGAACAACATAAGCTTGATGAAACTGATAGAGGGGCTCATTAGAATAATATTGATCAAATGAATACTGATACATACCAAAACTTTTTGATTTCTTTTTGTTTGTGTACTTGGACTTTGTCTTTTCCTTCTTTCAAACTTTCTTTCTGAGTACTTCCTTTGGATCATTCCTTTAAACAAAAAGTCTGAAGGAATTTGGTCTTCATTTTAGGTACTTCCCTTTCTTTCAATAAAATTTCCTAAAAGAATTGTTTTTGCCTTCTTGAAGTGGGACTCATCTTGATTTCTTTTTTTCTTTTCAAAATTAATACAATATTTTTCAAGAATCTTTTAATTTTTCTGTTTTTGCAATAATTCCATTTTTGGCATTGAAAACTTTCTTTAGATGAAATAACATTTTTAAATTATTAAAATACATGGATATTAATAATAATATCAAATATGTCATGTGGGAGCTAATTTGGGACTATTTGGCATATAAAATGACCTTTTTATAATTTGAATTTATAGACTTACGATAAAATCACCCTTTTGAACACATTTAAATCTCTTTGAAACAATTTAATGACTTTTTAAACCATTTTTTATGTTTTTGACATTTTGGACCATATATGACCATTTTTACCATCTTTAAAGGCTAATTGACCATTTTGGGAAAGTTTTAGATGGTAGGGTAGTAATTTGGCCTTGACAAGAAAAAATTAATAATAATCACTTTGGCCTTAGTTGTAGATGAATAGAATGGGATCTAGTTTGGTTTAGGATGAAAATATGGGTATGTCCATGGAATGGACACCTTGGTCTTCCCTTTATCCTTTTGTTGTAATCATGTGACCATATTAATGGTGTGGATAGAAGGGAAAGAAGTGATAAGAGGTTGGGTAAGTTCCTTGACACTCTGAGGTGAGAGTGGGGGGTTAGGGATGAAAAAATGACTATTGGGTGCATTGGTAGAGGGGTCAAGGAAATTTCATCCAATAAAAGATCATCTTCATCATAGAGTTGATGGATAATGGCCTAGAAAGCTTTGTAGTTCTTTGTGTCATGTTTAGGTGTCTTGTGGTAGGAACAGACTTAACAGTCATTATACTAGGATGGTTTGGACCAAGAGGATTGAAATGTTTTATAGGAGGTAAGGTGAGGCAAGAGGTTTGGAGAAGCCTTTGAAAAATGGTTGAGTTATACTTATCTGGGGGTGGGAAGGGTCCAGATGTTGTGGTTTTAGTTGGTAAGCTAGGTTTTTTGGTGATAATGGGTTTGGTGAGAGGGGGTTTAGGTAAGGTGGTGTTTCAAGTTAATGGTTTTGGTTTGGGCATGATGGTGGTTGGAGTATTTGAGGTTGATATTCTGGCTTTTGGTAATTTGAGAACAACTAGCCTATTAGACAGTAAGTAGGATGGTGTAATTAATAGCGATGGGTAACATATGTTAAAAAGAGCCTTCTTCTTAAGAAAAGTTGAGGAATGAAGTCCAAATATGGAAGGTAAGGTGGGAAGAGGTAGAGTTATAGCTATATGTCCTTTCAATGGTTTCATCTCTTTGGTTGGTTTGGGTCGAGGCTTGGGTATAGGTTTAGATGTGGTTAATTCCACTTTTAGAAATGGGTGAACCAAACTTCATGTAAGGAAGGCACCAAGATTTATGAAGGGTTTGGTTGGTTGCTTGATTACTTGAGATATGATAACCTTGGTTTATTAAGAGGGTGAGGGGTTGGCATAAGTTCTAACTAGTTTAAGAGGGGTGGAAAAATGATAGATTTATTGGTTAAAGGTGTGAAAAAATGTTGGGGTTTGTTGATTTAAGGGAGCCCTAACTATTGCCAGAAAGTAGTTTTATCCATATCTAGTTTTAAGGCAAATTCCAATTTTTGAACCAATGTAGATAAAGGTTTGTGTACCAGTCTTGATCCATGGGTAGTGGATGAAAAGGATAGACTCATAGGATGGGGAGGAAGGGTGGTAGTTTAGTCTGTTTCCTTGAGCAAGGGATGTAAGGTTGAAATAGGTGGTCTTTACATGAGAGGTGTTGGTGATGAATTTTACCCTTTAGGGATAATGTCCATAAGAGTAGTGATTTGTTCAATAGTTAGGGGAGATGGTGAATTAGTAATAGTTATTTATCAAATATTCTAGTCAAGGTGGTATTTGATTATTCCAAAGCCTCTATGAATGAAGCTAGGGAGAAAGGAACCTCCTTAGTTTAGGTCTTCAAAGGAGGGGAAGGTGATTCTACCACCTTGATAGATGAGATGGAAGAGGAATAGGTAGATTGGATGATTGAGTCCTCATGGATGAGTGTATTAAGGACCATATTGACCGTGTGGGTGTCATGGGAGCATTTGGTATGTGTGTCCTCTTTTCTAGTAAGGTCATGGTTGGGAAAAGGTTTCCTAAATATGTTAAGAGCTTGATTTTAGGGGGTATTGGGTTTATCTAACATTAGTTCCCCCTTGTTAATAAGAATCTGAACAACATTCTTGAAAGTATTACATTCGCTAATGTCATGTCTAATTACCTAATGAAAAGCATAAATGTCATTCTCATTATACTAAACAAGTGCAAGATGAGAAGAATCAAACCGTTGAGGAGGTTTGATGGGGGAATTTGTATGATTTTATATTTTATTAGTTTTTCCAAAACCAAGGCATAAGATTCTCCAAGTGGAGTGAACTATTTTTGGTTATTTCAGTTTAGGTTCCTTGTATTTTGGTTGGAGGTAATGGGATAATTTTGTTGATTAACATTGGGTAGAGGGGTAGTTTTAAGGACTACTACATTTACAGTTCCCTTGCTCTTGGTTCTAGTATTATCTTGGTTACTTAGTTTGGAGGAAGATATTTTGTTGGTCTTAAAGGTAGAATTATTCTTTCATAACTTCAATTTACCCTCATATATGGCTCAGTTCTCTAGTTTATGTGCCATGGTAATAGCCTCATAAATTTTTTTGAAGCTTTAGACACATGGTGTAGAAGATATATGATTGGTGTAAGCCCAAACAAAAAAATCTATAAGTTCAGGTTGAGGTAAGGAAAATGAGAGCTGATTAATCAAGCTTCTCTAATGGGTGACATAATTGGTAATGGAATCATCATAAAATTGCTTTCTATAATAGAGGTTGGTGATAGAGACCTTCTTAGAAATGTTAATAGAGAAGTGATCTAATAATACTTGAGCTAGTTGGGTAAGAGAAAATATTGAATGTTTGGTGATCACACTATATCAGTCAAGTGCCAAGCTAGATAAAGACATGGGGAAGGTACAAAGGAGAAGGGAATCATTGTAAGAAATCATATAACATATATGTCTAAAATCCCTAAGGTGTTGTTTGGGGTCTTCCTTGCTCTAAAATTTGGTATATTTTAAAATCTCCCATTGAGGAGGGTAAGGTCTGATGGGAATATATGGATGAATAGGTTCATTACAAATCTGATCATAGGATAAAATATTATCAGCTCTTAAAATGGATGACTCAAGATTTGTCATCTTGTCCATGAGCATCTTCATTATGTCAGTTTGAGGTGACACACCAAAGGGGTTGTAAGGTAGATATTGTGGTTGGGGTTGGGTAACATATTGTTAATTATTTGGTGGTTGAGGGGTTATCACATTTTAGAATTTGGATGTTAGAGGTTGGGTAGATGAAATTTAAGTGTAGGTAGGTGATGGTGGTTGAGTAGTGGGTACATACCCTTTTGGGTACATACCCTTTTGGGTTAGAGATATATCCTATGTTTAGTGTAATGGGTACATATTGAGGGATTCCTATAGGTTGGGTATGATTGATAGTTGGGTTGGTGACAAGGGGAGAAGTAGTAACCTTCATCCTAATATATGGTGAAGTATAAGGGATAGACATTGCTAAGCTTGATAAATGGGTATTGACCAATGGGTTGGGTTTGATATAGGGAAGGTTAGTAGTGCTACTGGTAGGTGCTCCAACAATGAGTGGAGTGTGATGGGTTAATGGTTGGGTTGTTCCTAAAGTGGAAGAATCATTGGTAAGGGTGGAAGGTATAAGGGTAGTAGTTAGTTAGAGAGGTTGGTTTTTAGCTATGGCATCAAAGGGGTTAATAGATGAAGATGCCTAGGTAGTCAAAGGTTCAGCTGTGAATATGGAAATAGGAACACCCCTCATAAGGTAGGATGGCATGCCAGAAGGAGGATCCTAAGATGGAGTTGAAACTAGAGCATGGTGAGGGGAGGTGTTGAGGTAATGCTGGAGGGAAACTGGATTATTTTCCAAAAAAGTGGTAATGTCCAAGTCTCCCTAGGAAAATAATCAAGGAAAATTAGGGATTCGAAATGGATGAGGTGAGTCTTCTACTTCAAATACATATTCCATAGATGAGGAGGTAAAAGAGGTTGATTTGAGTGATGGGTTTTTATTTACTAGGTCTCTTTGCTATTAATGAGTGAGAACCATGCAAGAAAGGGCAAGAGAAAAAAAGAATAAACTCACTAATAAAATAGTAATAATACAAGAGAATGATCAAGGCAATCAAGACACACATTATAAAGTATGTTAAGCCTAGAGATTAGTTTTAATATCACTTTTGACTTATGCCTTAGTTTATGATAATGTGTGATAAAATTTAGCTTATAGATTAGGTACTATAGAAGTGGTCTATAGTTGGTTTCAAGTTGTTTAGTTTCTTAATATAATCTATATTGGAATCAATACATGGATTGGTATTGGGCTCTATCCCCTCATTTCACACATCTTAGTGATAAGGGTGTCAGGTGGTTAGCCAATATATATTGATATCTAGAGTTTATACTCAACCAGAGAGTTGAGTTGGTTCTCCCCTTGGTAATGACATCCAAGTAAGATTGTTGAGAAAGGGTAAGGTGACTTCTAGGTGATGAAATCCCAGTTGAGCCTTGTTTCAATTTTTTTTGATGTTTGATTGATGAAAGTGGTTTGGCTAGTGTGTGAAAAAAAAAGTGGTGTTATGATAAGATTACTGTGCTTTAATTCGAAGTGAACTAATATTAAAAGCAAGCAATGAATGTATTTTATTTTAAGCCCAAAATAAATTTTAGTTTCAATTATGAGCATAGATAGAGAGAAGAGCATACAAATGAAAATAAAAATGTGAGTAGATACTTTATAGTCCCACCAGGTGTGTCAAAATGTTTCATGTAAATTTTTTATTTAAGTTTTAAGAAAGAGAGAAAAGATAATCGATACAGGTATGGTTAGAATACTTGTTTGTTTATGTGCACAATGAATCAAAAGATTGTGAAGAGATCTTCTTTGGCTTGGGAAGAAGACCTGTAGATAAGAAAGCACTAAAGAAAACTTATTTATTAAACAGATGGTTGGGTGGATAGCCTAGCAATAGCTAGTTACCAAAATAAAGAGCTTCTTTTGGGGTTATCAATCCACACATTTTAAATAATTAAGTTCATAAAACTAGAAATAAGGTACTTGCTTCAATAATCAAAAGGTACTAAAATTGAACACAAGAATACTTTCTTGGAAAATAGACTATAAATGATTAAATTAGTGATAAAATAATTAATGCTAGTGTTAAGGGGTTGGGATATACTTCATAAAATCTAAAAAGGTCTATGAATAAATAGGAACACAAAAAACTAGGTTTAGTTGAGGTTAGATGGGTGAAAATAGCTTGATAATTTTCACTACCATAGTGACCATCATTGGTTAGGGTAACTTTCAGTAGTTAAGGTGACTATAAATGGTTAAGCTAACCATTGGTAGTTAGGAATACTGTCGGTGGTTGAGTTAACCATCAATGGTTACTGCATGAAGATTTAGGTTGTTAATTGCTAAATAATAGGATCTAAAAGATGGATTCTAGGAGATAGACAAGGGCTAGATTGATTGCAAAATGGAAACAAAGTAAATGAATATTAACAAACAAGTACTTGTCTTACCAAAAGTTGATTGGGTGGGTGGTTGAAGTAGTTAACTATTGGTGAAATCTAGCTTGAATCTGGTAGAGTAATGCTAATCAAGAATTTAGTTTAGAGGTGATGAGAAGTCAGCTCTCAATATAATGGTTGAATTTTTGATGATGTTTATTGACCTACAAAAGAACACTCTTGAATCCCTAAGCTCCTAATAATTATTACTTATGGATTTGACCTCCCAGGCTCATCTCTTTTTATAGGCACAAGAGGTGAAAGTCAAGGTGTAACTAAGCCATCTAAATATAATTTGTCCATGTAAAGGCTTGTAAAAAGATTTAGATGAGTTATATTTAGAAAAGGCCAGTGGATGATTGTATGATTTTGGCTAAGGAGGTGGACCCTAACTATCAATGGTCAAGGTTTTCTAAGGGTGACCATTGATGGTTACCTTGATTGTCGATGGTTAGGTCCCCAAAGGAAAAAGTCCTAAAGGCTAGGTTCAGTCAATTTGTGAAACTAACTATGGGTGAACTTGGCTAGGCTAGATTGGTGTAGATTTATCTCAAGAGGATAAGATGGAAGATCTAGGGGGATTTTCTATATTTGGAATCACAGTGTGTATATTTCTAGTGTCTATAATAGGACTTGAATCTTTAATTGATTGACCATGCTAATTCATAGCACATGAGTCATCTTGTTACCAATTGACTAAAGTAGACCCAATTGAGTAATATCTCCATTGTTCTCTCCACCATTATGTACTTTAACTTGAGTCATGGTTGGAATTATTCCCAAATTTTCCATGAAATCTTGATTGAAGGACTCATTGACATAGGTAGATGGTGTATACACATAATATTTTCAACTTTTTATCAAATACTAACAATTTAAATCTTGTAGAAACCTATTAAAACTTAATATATCTAAGTTCATGCCCTAAGGGGTGCATTGGGAAAGGGGTGGATAGACCATTAGTGATTCTTAGGATTTTTATCCCTTATTGCCACTTATTACCAATCTACCAGCTCCTAAAAACCATCCTAAACTACTACTCCTTTACAGCCTCCTCCAGTCTTTTCCAATTTTCATCCCTCTTTTCCTCACCTTAAGTCCCTTTTTTTGTTTGGATGTACTAGGTTGACTAGGTTGACCTTGTATAGTTTTTGGTGATTTTCACTTAGGAGCTAGTTTGACTCTTGGCCAACCTAGCTCATAACCTAGTGAATAATTGTCAAAAATTATGCTAGGTCGACTAGGTCAAACATGCCAGCCAAGATTTTTGGAAGGGTTTAGGGTCAAATCCACCTATATATAAAAGATCATTTTGTCATTGTTTCATATGCAATTAATATTTAATATTCATTTACGCTACTATATAATTTTCTCTTCCACCATTCTACTTGAGGAGTCTTAGCTTAGGGTTTCTACTTAGAGAATATAGTATTGTAGATAAGTATTGGATGTTTTAGACTTTCTTAGTGATCCTTAAAAACCACAATAACCTATTTCAAATTCCCTTTGGCCAAGGGAGAGATTGAGTCTCGATGAGTTCATCATTCAGGTAAGTATTCTCTAACTTTGTTCATTTATTTAATAGATAGAATTAGCATAAGTATTGGCTTTGAATAATATTACTCTTCTTATTTCATGTATTAGGGTCTTACTCATATATGTCTTAATTGAGATTATCCTATGCATGTTTTTATTGTTTACTAACCCCTCATATTATGCCACAAGCTTTGGTGAGCACTAGATTAGATTTAATTTACTTGTTATCAGTTTAGTGAGATATCAAAACCCAAGACTCCCTTAGGGTTATTTCATGATTATGCTTGACTAGAGGATTTGGAACCCTCCCTATAATATTATATTACGGTAAGATATCTACTAATTGGGTCTAGTGGATCCTCATATTGGTCATGTTCCTGCTTAATAAATGTGTCCCCAATCAGAAGTATATGGTATGATATATCTTCTATGAGTTGGGATTGCTTTATAAACATGATGCATTTTTGATTGCATACATTCTCATGAAACTAACATGAATCTAACCCTTGTAGGTTTTATTTCACATTTTTCATTATTTTATCATTTTATTTCTATATATTTATAATACTAGGTTGACAATATTGACATAGTACTAACTTCTATGACCAAGTTTAACACACAGTCGCATCAATATGACTCTATTCTATTTGTGTAATTTTTTAAAAATTCTAATTGAGACTACTAGGTTAAGCCAGTTGACCCTATACATTTTTAGGCTTTTAAAAAATAGGATCTATAAAACTAGGTTGACCCAGTCAACATAGTTAGTAGAATTTGCAAGTATAAATTAGTGTAATTCAACAACAATCTTATTTTATTCTAAATCCTCCAACCCAAGAAGGTTATTTTATATCCTATGTTTTCATTTCTATCATTTTGTTATATTTCTATTTTCATAGTTTGTAGTCTTTAAAAATGCCCTTATACAGTCAACTAGGTTGACCCTATTGACCTAGTTCTATATTCTATGTTCTATCTAGAAATCTAGGTCGACTTTGTCGATGTATTACCATTTCTTCCTAAAAATAGAGGCAACAATATTAACCATTTTCTATATTATCTACATATACTTTTAACTTAATTAACAATATATTGTGTTTCAAAGTTAGAATTAACCTTTATATGCTAGTAATTAGCTCACACTTTCATTTCTTGTTGCTTGCATGCTTATAATATATCACATAGTCTAATTAGATGGTTTTTAATATATCATTTATTTTCACTATTTTATCTTTTATGCACACACTACCAAATCAAAAAATCTTAAAAAGCATTTTAACAATTGTTTACCCAAGGCCTACTTACTTGGATTTCATCACCAAGGGGGAAGTCGACTTGGTTTTCTATCCAAGTATAAACATGTGGTTAATGGTATATTTTGGATAAGAACCCAACACCCTTATCACTATGGTGTGTGAAATGATGGGGTAGGACCCAATACCAAGCTGGTACCATTACCAATATAGACCCCTTTCATCCCAAATATCCTGAAACCATCCTTAGATTGATTTCTAGTTCCTTACTTGCCACCAACTTCCTATCACATCTAAAATAATATTTTAATAATCTAACAACATTTATATTGACCATTTAGTTAGATTTTAATTTCTAGTTTGACTATTTCTCTTTGCTCAATTATATGTTATATTTCAAAAACTTTCATTAGACAACTCTGGTGTAAGGTTTTGTGTTGTGTACCTCAACTGGATCAACCTCATTGACCCAATTGATTGTGTGTTTCCTTTCATTTCTTGATTTCAAAAATAATTGATTTTTTTTTCTTATTTTAGTACACAATCATTCCTATTGACACAATCTCTTATAGACTGTCTATTTTCCCCCTACTTACTATACTAGGTTAACCCCATCAACTCTATATAATTTTGAACCCTTGTTTTCTATACTAGGTTGACCCTCTCAACTTTGTACAATTTTCAAACCTTGTTTTCTATACTAAGTCAACCCAATAGACTCTATATATTTTTATGCTTTCCCTATTTATCAATCTAGTTCTCTATTTTTTCTTATAATATTCTATTCATTTCTCTCAAATCAACATGAAGTCTCATATCAAAATCTTCTTGAATATCTTGAATCCATTTAGATATTATATGGGATGTTCATTCATCCCTCTCTTTCCCCCCAAGATCACCATCACTCTTGGGGCACCTCTTCCCCTTCTTCATCCATCACATGTAACATGGTGCAAATCACACCTCAAGATGAAGTTGATGGGTCTGATCCTTTCTATACCTACCAAGATACTTCTCATCTTCAAAACCTTTAAACTAATGTGGGAAAAATTGACACGAGTTTAAATAATAATCCCATTAATAATCTATCTTCTACTAACCCTCCCCCTAATATAAATTTTGGGAGTAATCCCACCAACACCAACCCACCTATTGATATAATTCAAATTCTTACCTAAGTTATCCATAAAATGAACATAATACAAAAATATAACACTAATAAAATTATGCAACTCCAAAATCATTTGATTAATATGGCTAGTCGACCTCTGGCTATCCATCCTCAAGTTAATCCAAATTACATTCCTCTACCTCTTAGAGATGCCTTAGGCAATGTTATTACTCAATACATAATGAATAACAAGATGCTTCAAAATATTCAAAATGAGACTTTAACTCCCTTCATTGTGTCCATTGATATTGGTAACATAACTCCAACTATCAAGTATGATGGAACTAAAGATCTAGTCTCATTTCTCAAAGCCTTAGGTAAAATTTACAAAGAGTGGATACCTTTGCCACAACTAAAATCTTAGTCAAAATATTCATTAGAAATGAATTATAATTATATAATCAATTACCCCAACATTCCATTTGGCAACTCAAATATTTAGTTAATCCTTTAGTTAAAGAGTTTCAACACACTGATCTTCTTGAAAATTATCTTAGCCACTTCATCAATGCTAAGCAATCTCTCACTGAATTAGTTCATGAATTTATGAAATGGTGGAAATCATTAACCCATAAATTTAACCATAACATGACTGATGATAGCTTATTCAAACTCTTTATCACTACTTTGAATCCTTATCTTCAATATAAGGTTTAAACTTTTGTTCTCTAAACACTTAATGAAGCTCTTGATTAATCTAAACATCAATATTTTCTCATGAAGCAATTCGAACCTAATCCTAAAATTTTAAAAGGATATTTTCAAACATCTAAAAATTATATCACTAGTAATACTCTACACACTAAACTTAGAGTTTCCAAAGATGACATCCATTCATCTTCTCACACACAACTTTTTGTATAGCAAATGAAACAACTCTTACCTTGCTCTAAACCTTTCACTTATCCTAAAAATCCTCCTAAGTGGTATAAACCTAATATATTTTTTTGGTTTCATGATGACATTGGTAATTCCCATTAATTTTTTAGAGGGTTCACTAAATTTGTTGTCTCCTATATGCTTGGTGATTCATTTAATCATGAATCCATTATCAACCATTATCATCAAGAGTACACTACTCCTAAAAAATGACAAGTTTCTAAAGCTTCTACCTCAAATAACCAAAAATATTTTTCTAATAATCAACCCAATACCAAGGATTTTTATGCCATTGATGCCGATTATGATCAATATTATAACAATTCCTAATATGATAACACTACCAAGGTCAACTATCATCACAAGCTAGATCACAAAGATCCTGTTACCAAACCTAAAAAGTTATTATTAGAAGAACAAACTCTTAAGGACACTAAAACTACTAATATAGCTTTAGAAGCACATGAAGAACCACTTCTTACTTTAGAACCTCCAACCACATCTATTCCTTAAAAATCTAATGTATCTCCTAAAACTTATGCTTGTTCTTCTTCCAAATCTCATTGGAATTTTCTTGAATAACTCAAATTTATAAATTATAATATTTCACTTATGGATTTGGTTTGTACTTCCCATATCATTTCAAGTTCCTTATGTAATAACTCCAATAAATTAAATATCCATCCTCTATAAACTATAAACCATCCTCTATTGAAACTCAGCCTACCAATTTCAATACCATTAAAACTATGTGTCCTTCCAAATTTTCTATTGAATTTCTTGAAGAGGACTTGATAAATGATGAAATTAATTTTTGTGTTGATGATCCACCATTTTTAAATCAAAACAGCCATTAATACTACCCTTATCCATAAATTTCTAGTTGATGAAGGCTCTGGTATTAATGTGACATATTCATGGCTTATCCAACAACTTGGTTATAACAAGGATCATCTCAAGCAAACCCATCTTACCTATTGTAGTTTTGATAATACTAATAAAAAACCCCTTTTTTATATTTGGATTCCATTAACAATCAAAACTAAGATTGTTCAAACTAAGATTATGGTCCTAGATATACCATTATCTTATAACATACTCCTTGGTCACCCATGGACTCATAGAATGAGAGATATTGCTTCTTCTGATAGCCAATAAATTAAATTCTTACATAATGGAAAATTATATAAGCATGAGGTTGATCCCAACCCATAGATTATTCAACTTCCTAATCCAAAATCTCAGTATCATATTCTTACCATTCTTAAGATCAATAGTTCTCCTTTACCCAATTTTATCAATATCAATCCTAATTTACAAGTCACTCTTGTGGATTCTAAAGATGATGAACCTAATGACTTATATCATTCTTACAATACTACCAAGATACCTCCCTACATTTCTTAGTGGCTTCACCCTTATTTATTACCTTAGGACTTTACTAATCCTCTTATTGATGTGTTTACTAACTTCCCCCCTCCATGTAATGCTTAGGATCTTTTTTACCTAAAGATTCCTTCACTTGTAATGATTTTGGAGTGGCCAAGTTATTTTAATATCCTCTCATCATGTCTCCACGTATATTTATTAATATTGGGATTTCACCTTCTAAAACTCCCCTTGATTCTCAAGCATGTACAATTTCTCCAACATATGATGATAATTACATAATAGCTTAAGCTCAATCTCAAGACTTGGATGTCAAAAATTATCATAAAACCTTAGCTCAAATTCATGATTTTAACTGAGATGTCCATACCATTTCCAAAAATCATGTCTTCAATCCCAAAGGTTATGTGCCTCCTACTAATTCTCCACTTTTTGATACCCCTTGGGTGGTAGACCAAATTATACCTTTCAAAATTCCATAAATTCCAACATCTTCTTTCCCACTAGCAATCCAATCATTACTTCTGATCCTTCCCCTATCACTAAAACCAATGAAACTCTAATCCCTTCTAATCCATCTACTTCTCCTACTCCCAAGATTACACTTAATGCTAAGGCAACTAATGTCTATCAACTACATTCTAAATATGATCACCATGGTAATCAAATTCTTGATCTTGAAGTAGATGTTGAGTATTATGGTCCTCTTCCCACCTTGCCTAGTCACAAAGCTATTCTTAAAATACTTCATGCCTAAGAATCTCAAATTCCTCAGCAATATCATAAAATTAGGAATTTTAAAACCAAAACCCCTTGTTTCAACAACTTCATTGATAACATTGATCCCAAAGTTAATCCAATTTATTATTTACCTAATACACCATATCACTTCAAATATGATAATGACATTCTTATTAAAGAAATCACTCACATAAAATATGTTACTCCGTCCTATCCTCGACCAATTACAGTTTCTCACAAATTCTCACCTACCAAACATGATAATTTATCTTATTCTTTGATAAATATCATGATATCTTTGCTTGGTCCTATGAGCACATGCTTGGTATTGACCCTAGCATTTTGGTGTATAACATCATTAATTATGATAATTTTAAGCTTGTGAATTAAAAAACAAAAACTTCCACCTGAGGTTTCCACCTTATGTCACAAGGAAATCATCTAATTACTCGATGCTAAATTTATCAAACTAATGGACTATTCTGAATGGGTTTCTAACATTATTCTCATTTGAAAAAGGGTCACTATGGTCATTTAAAATTATATTAATTTTCACAAATTTAACTCACTTGTCCTAAAGATAACTTTTTTTTACCTTCAATAGATGTCATCATTGATTCCATAGTTGGTTATAAAATGTTATCTCTTATGGATGGCTTCTCGAGCTACAATCAAATTTACATTACCCCTGAGGACCAACATAAGGCCACTTTCACCATAGAATTGGGAACCTATTGCTATGTGAAAATTCCCTTTAGCCTCAAAAATTCTAGAGCCACTTACCAACGAGCAATGAATCACATATTTCATGATCTTATCCACAAAATTATTGAAACCTATGTCGATGATCTCATTGCTAAATCCAAAAGTCATAAAACTCATATCTCAAATATTGATATCATCTTTGACCATATTACAAATGTGCCTTTGGTGTTACTAAATCCTTACAAATGTGCCTTTGGTATTACATATAGAAAATTATTTGGATTCCTAGTCTCTCTTCATGGCATCAATTTTAGCCCAGCTAAGATTAGTGCTATCATTAACATTACCATTCATCATTCCATTCCTAACATTCATATATACTTAGGAAAACTTAAGGTAATTAGATGATTTATATTTGAAATGGATTGTCATATCCACTTTGTCAATTCTCTTCTTAAGAAAGGTAATGCCTTATAATGGATGGACCCTTATCAAAAATCCTTTGATAACATGAAGGAGTCATTACTTCACCCACCTCCACTTCTTCCTTTTGACGATTGACCCTTAATATTTTATACTTATTTCACACCTATATCACTTTGGGTGATGCTTGCCCAAGAAGATGATACTAGAAGATAATATGCCATTTATTACATTAGCTAAGGCCTCATATATTATGGGAAACATTATACCAAACTCAAACATGATTGCCTCACCATCTATTTCACTGTTGAAAAGCTTCGACGTTACATGATATACTAGACCAATTATGTCATTATTCATTATGATCCCCTTGTCACTTCTTATTCAAAGCCTTTCTTCTTGGAGATAGAATTGGAAAATAGATGGTACTTTTAATGGAATTTAATCTTCACATTATGACTCAAAAATTTTCCAAAGGATAGGTCATAGCCAATCAACTTGACACAACTTTTATACCAGCTACCAATCATATTCAAAATAATCTTCCAAATGATAATATTCTCTTTGTTGAAGGTATCAATCAAGCTATTTCACTCAAAGATTACTTTAATTACTTTATCACTGATCTTGAAGAAAATAATCTAGATGAATCTTCTATTCCCCCTGATACTCCTAAAACAAAAGTATTTATTAAAGAGCTTACTAAAATTAATGTAGATTTACATGAGGATACTTAGACCCTTCACTTTGATGGTACTAAATGCCTTCAAAGAGATAGGGTAGGTTGCATTTTTACCATTCTTCTTTGCAAAATCATACCTTTAAATTTTTGCTTCACCTTTGATGTTACCAACAATATGGTCGAATACAAAGCTCTAATATTAGGCATAAGAGTTTCCCTTGATTTAGACATCCAATACCTACATGCTTTAGGTGATTCCCAAATTATTTCTTACCAAGTCAATGGTTATTACCAATGCAATAGAAAAAATCTCATTTCTTATCATCAAATTACAACTAATCTTACTAAGTTTTTCATCTCTTTCACTATTAAGCCTATCCCTCGAGATCAAAATTCCATTGATAATTCCCTCACTTATTTAAATTCTCTCTTTTAACCCCACCAAGTTCTTTTTGATCCCACTTTTATTATATAAACAATAAAATATCCATATTTTACCTAACCACTAGATTCACTTATCTACCACATCAAGGATATCACCATTCGAGAAAACCCATAGTATAAATACATCATTAAATTTTTAGAACATAAAACCTATCCTTCTAAATTAGATTCTTGTAAAAAGACACACATTCTTAAACAATATTTTAAGTATATATTTTGATAAAAAATCCTTTACTATCACAATGCTAAAGGTACCTTACTCTGTTATGTTATACAAGATGAGGTCCTTCCTCTTCTTAAACAAGCACATGGGGGAATTTTTTATGGTCACTATAGTGGACATGATATAGCCCACAAATTCCTATGTTGGGTTAATTTTGGCCTACTCTTGAAAAGGATGCAATCAAATTTATAAAAAAGTATACTCATTTCCAACTTCATGATGATCTAATTCATTTACCTCTAATTAAGCTTTAAACTATCAAATATCCTTGGCCATTCTCCATGTGGGGATTAGATCTCATTATAAAATTACCTCACTCCCAATATGGGAATGTTTTTATCATCACTACTACAAAAATATTTTATTGAATGGGTTGAATCCATACCCCTTATTAATGTCACTAATAACACCATTGACAAATTTATTCTTAACCAAATCATTTTACACTTTGGTGTTCCCCATACTATCATTTTAGACAATGGTGGTAACTTCAAAAATAAGCATGTTAAATAGATTTGTGCTAAATTCAATATAAATTACAAATTTTCCACACCTTATCATCCATAATGAAATGGCCAAGTTGAGGACACTAACAAAATTATTAACAAAATTCTCTAAAATATAATCATGAAACCTGTATGAATTGTCACATTCACCTCTACCCTACTCTTTGGGCCTATTAGTCTAGCATACATACTACCATTGGGGCAACAACATTCTCTCTAGTCTATGATTCTAAGTCAGTTCTCCCATTGGAAGTTGGGCTTCCCTCTGTTCGTATATCTCTTCATGATATCATTCTTGATGAAGAATTACATAATTCCTTCTTTCATGCCCTTGATCTCCTTGATTAACATCATCTTTCTAATTTCAAACATAACCCCCACTACAAGGATCATATTCTCAAACAACATAACAAATGTGTTAAAATTTGAACATTTAATATTGGTGATCTTATCCTTAAATTAGACTAAAATCATGATAAAAAAAGTAAATACACATAAAAATGGTGGGGTCCTTATTTAGTCAAAGATAGTCTTAGTCTAAGTACCTACCACCTTCAAACCAATGAAGGCCATGTTTTTAAAGATCCCACCAATGCATAACTATTTAAAAAGTACTTTGCCTAAACATTTTCTTATTTTAATGGTTTCTATCTACATATATCTAACACTTTTTGAAATTTACTTACATAGATCTCTCACTCTACAAAAATTCTCTCTTATTACAAACCTTTATTCCTTCCTTTTTGGTATTTTGGTTTCCCCTTTCTATCCTGAGTTGCATTGTAAAACCATAGATAGGACTCAGTCTTCCTCATGATGTACCATAGTCTTCTTTATTTTCATACTCTTTTTACAAACTTTTTACATCCCTTGGATTTCTCTTTTATGATTTGCATTGTAAGAACATGGATAGGACCTGGTCTTCCTCATAAATAACATATTTTGCTTATCTCATTTATGTTTCCAATATTTTTTGGCACCCTCATGGATTTCACTTTTATGAGTTGTAGTGTAAGACCACGTATAGGACCTGGCCTTCCTCATAAAATTACCATATTATCATTCTTTTTCTAGAATGTGTTTTTAATCCTTTTTCTCAATTTTAACTTTTGCTTCTTTTGATAGATGAAATTTTCATAACAATCTATGTTAGCATGTTTTCATCCCTTTCCCTCATTATTATGATAAGGAATCACACTTTATTATCATTGTATCACATTTTCACCCTTTGTCACATTTTTTGTGTTTTGAGGTAATTCAAATTGTTCCATGTGTCATTCTTCTTGATTTCCTTTCATTTTACTCCACATTTCATAAAACAAGGTCAAAGTCAAGATAGAAATTTTATTTCACCTAGATTTATAGACTCTTAGACCTCATGCTCTCTAAAGTTCTCTCTCTTAGAAACCAAGTCCAAAGTATTTAAATGAAATTCATCTTTAGCACCCATGTTTGGTTTTCAAAATCTGTATGGAGGAGGAATAAAAAAATCCATAAAGAAAGTTAAAATCCAATAATTTGAAACAAATGGCAATGATATACAAAATGCAACATAAAAATCTCAAAAGTCAAAATCACACCAAAAGATGTGATTACAAGAACATCTCCTATATCTAATAAAATATCAAACTCCATAGTTAACCTCATATATATCTAAGGTCCACTGGGATGTGGTAGGCTAATAGATTAGAATAAGATAATTAAATAATTTATATGGTGCTACCTACTTTATCATACAAGTACCCAATCTTCACAGTAGATTGATGACCTTGTAAGGGGTCCTAAGGAATGGGGAACACGTTATGGGAAGGTAGGTACATTTTAGTATTCATGCATATATCCTTCATGGGATGATTTATATATTACATTTGATGATCTAATACTTGTGTGGCTAAGAGATGTTCTTCAGAGTCTTTAAGGTCAAAATTCCTCTTGTTTTAAAAACCTAATTTGAGTGTCTTGACTTCAATAAAGAGTACTTCTACTTTGGTTTTTCCTTCATTTTCCCCTCCACCAATTTCATTTTCCCCTTGATAGGAAAATTATAATTATAAATATGTTTTCCATTCTTCTATATTTCCTTCTTCTTCACCTCTTAAAAACATGCTAGCACTACTTTGTTTCAGTTTTATATATCCTTAGACTAAAAAATGTTTGAGTAATTAGGGATTAATTTATTCATACCATAAATTTACATTTTTAAGACTTGTTTTGATTCTATTTTTACCATTTTTCATTGTTGTATTACCCTTTTTATGGTACCTGAGTCTATCTTCCCCTTTTATGCACCTTTTTCCATTGTTGAGTGAGATAAGGATTGTTACTGCTAACTCATCAATGTTATTTTACCATTTGTTTTGCCTTTTCATCTTTGTTTAAGGATTGTTACTGATTTTACATTTGATTTTTAATCAACATCCTTTTTAACATGTATCCTTGGTTTGATTTGGTGAGTTTGACTTTCTTACTTAAGGTTTACTTATTTGAGTTTCTTGGTCTTTAGTAGCCCTAACTTTTTAGTTACCTAATTTACTTTTATTTTTGACTTGGTCATTTGGTCTAACATAACACTTGTCACCCTAGATAGCCAAATTCCCAAGTACATCCCATCTACATAACACTAGCTATCTTGGCTTTCCTAAATTTATTTGTTTTTGCTCTCTAGTTTTGTATTTTTGGGTTTGTCAAAAGTAATCTCTATACCCTACACAATCAAAATTAACATTGTAGAAAACTATCCAATGATAAAGGTAAGTTAAGGTATGCATCACATTTACTTTTTAGTCATTTAATTTTCAATTATTTGTATTTTTATTAGTTTAATTTTAGTTATTTTTTCTTTAAAATACTACAATTCTTTAGCATCAACATTATGTGTTCTTATGTTCTTTCTCAAAGCACCATCCCCTATTGAACCTTAGTGATATGTGATGATAATTGAGTGGGGCATATGCATACACATAATATTTTCAAGTTTTTATCAAATACTAATGATTTACATGTTATAGGAACCCATCGAGACTAAATCTCTGAGTGCATGCCCTGAGGGGTGCATAGAGAAAGGGGTGGGTAGACCATTGGTGCTTTGCAGAGTTGTTGTCCCTTTTTTCCACTTATTACCAATCCAACCAATTCCTTAAAACCATTATATAAGCTATTAATCCTATTTTTTATCCTCCTCTAGTCTTTTCCACTCTCCATCCCTCTTTTCCTTACCTTAAGTCCCTTTTGCTAGTTGAGTCTACTAGGTCAACTGGGTTGACACTGTACAGTTTTGGGTGATTTTCACTTAGGAACTAGTTTGGCTTTTGGTTGACCTAGATCATGAGCTCGGGAATAATTGTCAAAAGTGGTGCTAGGTCAACTAGGTCAACCCTATCAGTCAATATTTTTGGAAGGGTTTGGGGTCAAATATGCCTATATATAGAAGATCATTTCCTCATTATTTCATATGAAATCAAGAGTTATTATTCACTTGCACCTCTTTATAATCTGTTCTTCCACCCTTCTACTTTAGAAATCTTATCTTAGGGTTTCTAATTGGAAAATATAGTCTTATGGATAAATATTGGATGCTTTGGCCTTTCTTAATGATCCTTACAAACCACAAAAACCTCTTGTGAAGCCTTTTTAGCCAAGGCAGAGATTGATTCTCAATGGGTTCATCATTCAGGTAAGTATTCTCTAACTTTGTTCCTCTCTTTAGTATATAGAAGTAGCATAAGTATTGGATTTGAATAATATTACTCTTCTTATTTCATGTATTAGGGTCTTAATCATACATATCTTTATTGATATTCTCCTATGCATGTTTTTATTATTTATTAACCCCTCATATTATGCCATAAGCTTTGGTGAGTACTATATTAGATTTACTTTACTTATTATTAGTTTAGTGAGATATCAAAACACATGACTCCCTTAGGGTTATTACATGATTGTGTTTCACTAGAGGCTTTGGAACCCTCCCTAGGATAGTGTATTATGGTAAGATATCCCCTAATAATGTCTAGTGGATCCTCATATTGGTCATGTTACTACTTAAAAAATGTGTCCCCAATCAGAAGTGTATGGTATGATCTTTCTTCTTTGAGTTAGAATCGATTTATAAACATTATGCATTTTTTATTTCATACATTCTAGTGAACTTGATGTACTATCATTTGTCATTTTTGTTATACTACATTTTTTTTCAAACACTTGAGTCCATTTTTCCTTTTCATGCACTTTTTTCCATTGTTGGGTGAGATAAGGATTGTTACTACTCACTCATTAATGTTGTTTTACCATTTTGTTTCTCATTTTACATTTGATGTTTGATTACCATCCTTTTTGAAATGTATACTTAGTTTGACTTGGTGAGTTTGCCTTTCTTACTTAAGGTTTACATGTTTAAGTTTTTTAGTCTTTAATAGCCTTGACTTTTTAGTTACCTAATTTGATCTTGTTTTTTACTTGGTCATTTGGTCTAACATAGCACTTGTCACCCCATCTTGCCAAATTCCCAAGTACATCTCATCCACATAGCACCTATTATCTTGGATTTTCTATGTTTATTTGTTTTTTCTCTTTAGTTTTGTACTATTGGGTTTGTCAAAAGTAGTCTATGTGCCCTACACAATCAAAACTAAAAACATAATAGACAACCATATAGTGATAAAGGTAAGTTAAGGTATGCATCACATTTAATTTTTAGTCATTTACTTTTCATTTATTTCCCTTTTTTAATCATTTAATTTTAGTTATTTTTTCTTTAAAATACTATATTTTTTTAGCATCAACATTATGTGTTTTTGTGTTCTTTCTCAAAGCACCATACCCAATTTCACCTTAGTGACATGTGATAAGCTTCAAATAGGGCATATTTATACACATAATATTTTCAAATTTTTATCAAATATTGATGCTTTAAATATTATAAGAACCTATCAAGACTCAATCTCTCTAGTTTCACACCCTAAAAGGTGAATCAGGAAAGTGGTGGGTAGACCATTGATGCTTCATAGGATTATTGTCCCTTAGTTCCACTTATTACCAATCTAAACATATCCTAAAAACCATTCCCTAAGCTATTAATCCTTTTTGGCACCCTCATCCAATATTTTCCACTCTCCATCCCTCTTTTCCTCACCTTAAGTCCCTTTTGATAATCAACTGTATTAGGTTGACTAAGTTGACCTTGTATAATTTTGGGTGATTTTCACTTAGGAACTAGTTTGTCTCTTGGCCAACCTAGCTCATGACCTAGTGAATAATTATCCAAAATTGTGCTAGGTCGATTAGGTTGGCCCTATCAGCCAAGATTTTTGGAAGGGTTTAGGGTCAAATCTACCTATAAATATAAGATCATTTTTTCATTATTTCATATGCAATCAAGATTTATTATTCACTTGCACTTATTTACAATATGCTCTTCCACCATTCTACTTTAGGAGTCTTAGTTTAGACTTTATACTTTAAAAATCTAGTCTTGTGGATAAGTCTTGGATGCTTTGGCCTTTCTTAGTGATCCTTGTAAACCACAAAAACCTATTGAAAAAACCCTTTGGATAGGGGAGAGATTGAGTCTCGATGGGTTCATCATTCAGGTAAGTATTCTCTAACTTTGTTCCTCTTTTTAGTATATAGAAGTAGCATAAGTATTGGACTTGAATAATATTACTCTTCTTATTCCATGTATTAGGGTCTTAATCATACATAGCTAAATTGAGATTCTCCTATGCATGTTTTGATTGTTTACGAACCCCTCATATTGTGCGAAAAACTTTGGTGAGAACTAGATTAGATTTACTTTAATCGTTATTAGTTTAGTGAGATATCAAAACATAGGACTCCCTTAGGTTTATTACGTGATTGTGTTTTACTAGAGGCTTTGGAACCCTCCCTAGCATAGTGTATTATGGTAAGATATCCCCTAATTGGTTCTAGTAGATCATCATATTGGTCATTTTCCCACTTAAAAAATGTGTCCCCAATCAGAAGTGTATGGTATTATCTATATTATTTGAGTTAAGATTGATTTATAGACATGATGCATTTATAATTGCATACATTTTGGTGAACCTGATGAACTACCATTTGTCATTTTTATTTTACTACCTTTTTTTGGTCACTTGAGTCCATTTTTCCTTTTAATGCACTTTTGTCCATTATTGAGTGAGATAAGGATTTTTATTGCTCACTCATCAATGTTATTTTACCATTTTGGTTTTGCTTTTACATTTGATGTTTGATTACAATCCTTTTTTACATATATCTTTGGCTTAACTTGGTGAGTTTGCCTTTCTTAAGATTTATTTGTTTGATTTTTTTAGTCTTTAGTAGCCTTGAATTTTTGGTTACCATATTTACTCTATTTTTTGACATGGTCATTTGGTCTAACATAACACTTGTCACCCCAGATTACCAAACTCCCAAGTACATCCCATCCAAATAGCACTAGTTATCTTGACTTTCCTAAATTTCTTTGATTTTTCTCTTTAGTTCTGTATAATTGGGTTTGTTGAAAGTAGTCTCTGCCCTACACAATCAAAACTAACAACATAATAGACAACCATTTAGAGATAAAGGTATGTTAAGTTATGCATCACATTTACTTTTTAGTCATTTACTTTTTAGTTATTTCCATTTTTAGTCATTTAAAATTAGTTATTTTTACTTTAAAACACTTCAATTTTTTTAACATCAGAATTATGTGTTCTTATGTTCTTTCTTTAAGCACCATCCCCTATTGCACCTTAGTGACATGTGATGAGCTTCAAGTGACGCATATGTATACATATAATATTTTCAAATTTTTATCAAATATTGATGCTTTACATATTACAAGAACTTGTCGAGACTCAATCTCTTTGATTTCACACCTAAAGGGTGTAACAAGAAAGGGTGGATAGACCATTGGTAATTCATAATATTTTTGTCCCTTATTTTCACTTATTACCAATCCAACCATCTCCTAAAAACCATTTCCTAAGCTATTACTCCTCTTTTACACCCTCCTCTAGTATTTTCCACTCTCTATCCCTATTTTACTCACCTTAAGTCCATTTTTACAATTATTTTTACTAGGTCAACTTGGTCTACCCTATACAATTTTGGGTGATTTTCACTTAGGAACTAGTTTGGCTCTTAGTCGGCCTAACTCATGACCTAGTGAATAATTATCCAAAATTATGGTAGATCGATTGGGTTGACCCTATCAACTAATATTTTTGGAAGGGTTTAGGGTCAAATCCACCTATATATACATAATAATTTCATCATTATTTCATATCCAATCAAGTCTTATTATTCACTTAAACTTCTTTACAATCTACTCTTCCACCATTCCACTTTAGGAGTCTTAGATTAGGGTTTTTACTTAGAGAATGTAGTCTTGTGGATAAGTCTTGGATGATTTGGCATTTCTTAGTGATCCTTACAAACCATAAAAACCTCTTAAAAATCCCCATTGGCCAAGGGAGAGATTGAGTCTTGGCAAGTTCATCATTTAGGTAAGTATTATCTAACTTTGATCCTCTCTTTAGTAGATATAAGTAGCATAAGTATTGTCTTCAAATAATATTACCATATTCATTTCATATATTATGGTCTTACTAATACATAGCTTAATTGATATTCTCCTATGAATGTTTTGATTATTTACTAACCCCTCATATTATGTTACAAGATTTGGTGACCACTAGATTAGATTTAATTTACTTGTTATTAGTTTAGTGAGATATCAAAACATAGGACTCCCTTAGGGTTTTGAATGATTATATTTAACTGGAGGATTTAGAACCCTACCTATCATAGTTTATTTCATCAAGAGATCCCATAATTAGTTCTATAAGATCCTCATATTGGTCATGTCCTCGATGAGAAAAGGTGTCCCCAGTCAGAAGTGTATGGTATGATCTATCTTCTTCAAATTGGGATTGATTTATATACATGATGCATTTTTAATTGCATAAATATGGATCATGAGGTTGATCCCATAAAGGATAACCCTCATGCTCTTGAAAAAAGTTATTTTGAGTAGTCACTAATGATTTTGAGGTGGAGGTAACATTGGGATTATAACCATTATATGACTTTACTTAAACTACCTATCCTTGACCTTGAAGATGGCCTTAAAAGGGTGGTATATTTCCTTAATAGTTTGGATAGGACTAATTTTATTGATAGTGTATTTGGAAAGGTCTCACTTGATACTATTGTATAATCCTCTTTAGACCTAAAATTTATTTCTCAAGAGCCTTCACTCTTTCTACCTCATTGGTTTTACTTGATTGACTAGGGGTAGTTGGCTTATGTTTTGGTGTAGGGATGGGAACAATACTAGGTGTAGGGGTTTGTAAATTAGGGAATAGAGGCATAGGGATCTTGGGGAAATCTTCCAATCTTGAAACAAATAATCATAAAACCTAATGGCCACTTCATAGGCATTAGGAAATGTGTTCCCTCCCATAGACTATACCATCATAGCAATATCACTATCAAAATCCTTAAGATAATAAAGGAAAACATGATGCATAATAGGTATTACCAAGATTGGTATAATATACCATGTATTCTAAAACCTTGTTTTGAAGTCTTGAATAGATTCTTGAGGTGTTCTCCTTATGTTATCTAGTTGCTCAGTCAATGACAAGTTGTCACTCTTATCCTCAAAGCATCGCCCAATTCATCCCATGTGGTGATAGATTCAAGAGACAAAATACCATACCGATCAAAAGATTTACATTTGAAAGAGATATCCAAACACCTAATTTATATGTTTTCCTTAATGATGTGATATATATTGAAAAAGTTAGTAATGTTTTTAATATGTTCAATAGGGGTAATGGTAGTCTCACCTATGTATGAAGGGGATTTTTTGAGGGATGATATGGGAATGTCATCATAATGAGAAAGTATCAGAGGAATATATCTATTGAAATAAACAAAATTTAGGTTCATTACCATGATAAATTTAGGATTTTATAAGATTGGGCTAATCAACAAATTTTTTATAGGTTTATGAGCAAGGTATGATCTCCTTGGGTAAGGATGTGTGTTAAAAAATCTATATGCTTTGATTGAATAATAAGGAAGCTATTGGAAATAAAAATGAATGAATTTAGTATGATATCTTTTGCTTACCTTAGGTATTAAACAATTAACTAGTCTACCACCAAGAGTTAATTATTGGAGTCACCAGATACTGCAGGAAGTAGACTATTACAATCTCTTTGTTGTCAAGTCCAACATCCACCTTGAAAAAAAAATTTGGACCACATGTCCCACCAAGCATGATATAATTATTATATCCCAAATTTTCACCTTAGATAATTCAATTATACCTTCTTATATTTGGGATAACATGGAATAATCTCTAAGTATAGGCAATTGCTACAAGAGATAGATCTATAGATTATGGGCTAACTTCCTTGATCTAACTTTCTAGGTTCTCAATTGCACTAGAATAATAACTTGATGGGGTGAAACTGTAAGAAGGAAGCATGAAAGTAACCTACACTAATGGAGGTGCTACACCAAAGATATCTCCACAAACATACTTGAAACTTGTACTATGAAGGTAGATTATTAAAATTGATCTCAACTCAAGGGTTCTTCTAGAAAAAGTGTTTCTACATGGAGGCAAATTGATATGCATTTAAAAAGGTGAGTGAATAAGAGGTAAAATTTCAAACACTACTAATCTTTCTCACACTTCAAATACACCTAACAAAAATTTACATTTCATGAGATGTATTAGAATAAATATCACTTACACAATGCATACAAGAGCATAATGGAATCAAGGAGAAATAATCATCACTTGTCATAGACATATACTAATTTAAATACTTAGACAAGAATTTCAGAGGGTAAACTAGCTTAATAAATTCTATTCGAAGGTAAAAAAAATGTCAAATTAGTAGGGCTTCACCATACTAATTGTGGATCCATTAAAATAACAAAATGGCTTCAATATATGGAATAATATGATAAGAGAGATGAGTGACATTAGAGAGTCACAATGCCAAGTGTCAAGTATTAAAGACCAGTTACAATGAAAGAGAAAGAGTTAAAAAATATATCATCAAATCCTCTTGGACAAGTGTCTATCTAAAACATGAATTATTTTTTATGTTGGCATAGGGACACTCCATTTTCTTTCTTGAAACTATTATCTTGATGAAAAGTCCACTAACTACCTAGAACTAACTTGGAAATAATTAAAAAATATGTACTAACTTGAGAAGGTGGAAACATGATTGGTGTAGGTCATTATGAACCCCTCCAATTGATGATATTCTCTTTGCCACTCATTGTTCACTTTCTTGTAGCTACTCACTAGACCTCTAGACATAAAATCTCATACTTATCACTAGGGTGACCTACATATACTCAAGAGAGTTAATTATTGAGATGTGAGACACATCATCATAACCTCTTTGTATTGAATTCTATCATGTATACCTCTAAATAAATCAAATCCACACTTCTCATCTTCAATTTGGTAGTCACATTGTTTCTCACTATTTTATCCAAGACTACCTACAAAAGTCATCTTATTATAGGAGTTTCCATGCATGAATAACATTATAATGAGGTATGAGGAGTTAGAACACATATCCACACACCTTCCACCATGAATTTTACTTGTCTATTCCTTTTTACACCTTTAAATTACCTAAAATATTACAAAAAACATAGAATTTGGCTCATTTGTAAAAGTGATGGTATATAAAAAATGAGTGACATGGAGCCTAAGAGAGTTATAAGTATGTCCAAATCACTTTCTAGACTAATTTACCCATTCTAAATTCATTACTCTTCATCTTTTTCTCATTAGGTTATTATGAGGGTTTTAAGTCATTTATGTTATTAAAAATGGTTCATAAAGGTTAGGCCCATAAAACTCATACCAATGCCATTCTCAAGTTCATGACCTCCTTCAACCATCCCTAAGTTATTGATACTTCATGTATCTTGTTTGTATAGATGTGAGTGAAATAATTTGGCTATCGGGTAACTAGCTTACATTTTGAACACCCTTGAGACAAATTGAGGCCAAAATGGTCAATATAAGCTATTATATAAAAAAAATGAATATAATTAACCCTCCACTCCCATTAAATATCTCACATTTCTTTGGGAGATCACATGATCATATGGGTGAAATTAGGAGCCATGAGATTCATGTCTAATTTTATGTCTCATAGGCATAGATTATGTTTTTTGAGTATGTAACCACCTGAGTGATAAAAATTAATTTAGAACTTCCTAAATAATTTTTATCCTCCAATTAAACCATAAAAATCATTCCATAGTGATTTTATACTATGTCATTCATCCATTTATCATTAATGCACTAGGTCTACAAGTTATACTGCGTGTGGAGTGCCTCACATCTGAGACAAAATAGTGAGAACTTACTTTATTAGTTTGACCTAAAGGAGACCATATATGTCTCATTAAATTCATGATGAACCCCTGAATCAAGTTTCAAAGAATAACCATCCTTTAAGGCCCCTCAATACTTTAAATTTTGAGGTCTAGCGTCTAAGCCTATGATTATGTGCAACATTTTGATAAAAACCTAGTTTGGATCAATCTTTAAAATGTTTTATTTTACACTAATAATCTCATGAAAATTTGATATTATCACTTTTAGAGTGATTTATAAATGGTCATCAATATTATAACTCTTTCTACCAACCAAACCTGCATCTCTCATTAGTTTAGGCTAGTTTGAGTATGAGTCAAACTATAGGTGGAAATTAGGGGAATCAAGGAATTAATATAGGTGAAAATACATAATTGAGAATTATGTTTCAATATTTTAGGTCCTCCCAAGGTCACTATGTCCATCTCACACCTAAATGTATTCATTTTTCCTTGAGACCATGCAATCATCCTTATATCATCAATACACTAAGTGTTGCTTGTAAGTTGCATTATTATAGGTTCATTTTGGCCTAACATCATTTTAGTTATCTAAGTGTTTCCATCACAATTTTTACTGATTTAAAAACCCATATTACCATCATATTCTCTTAACCTAATCATCTCCTCTTATTTTACCCGTAAACATAGGCTACAAGAATGAAGCTATTAGGCTTGCCTAGACCTCATATACCTTCACCAAGGGATGACACTATGTGGATTAGAATTAATTTTTAGATAAGTTAAGGAAAAACTTCCCATTTTAACTTTATATAACTTATACATAGATTTAGCTATAGGAAATGGCCTCATTATTTTGAATACTTATCCCTTTTTTTGAAATGGTAGAATAAGTTATTGGACCTAAAGGTGATAGATAACTATTATAGAATTTATAAAGTACAACTTTTCTCTCCCAAAAATCATTGACACCTCTAACCTAGGTGATAGATAAATATTATAAAGGTATTCATTTCAAGTTATTTTTCAAGCTTCCACTACACACCTTCACTTGTAACTATCATAACATTATTCTCAACTTTCATTAGTGTTCACTCCTAGAATAACAGAGTGATTCTACCTATATTTCATGGTCATATGTGCCAACCAATTTTAAGCCAACATGAAATGGGTGGATGTGATATTTAAGTCTACATATAATACTTAGTTCACATATACCAATCACCAAAGTGCAATTAGATGAGAGAAACTGAGAAATTAGGGTTATAAAGGTAGTTTGAAGGTACTAACAATATTAATGATTATCCATACAACACAAGCCAATAATATTGAAAATATGATAATTAAATGGAAGCTTATAGGGACCCATAACATCTACCAAATGCACTCACTCCAATTCTTCTTCTCTAGTCCATACCAAATGAAAACCATTGACCCTTTCTAAGTGTCTAAGAGAGTGATAGGAGAGACAAAATAATTTTTATCAATTTTGGATCTATTTAAACTACTTGAGTTTGAAAATGACCTATAAGGATGTCATGACACCTTCTTGAAGCATTCACACATATAGATGAGTCACACCAATCCATACAACCATCTAAAACTGACCTTCTATAAATGATCTTCTTCTTTTTTACATTAAATCTACAAGATTTGATTTTTAAAGCCTTCTCTAACTCTTCTATAACATGTGATATGTTAGATTACTTCTTGAAACCTTTGTATTTTTGTGTAAATTTTGATAGTTTCTTAATATGACAAAAGAGGTTGCATAAAAGGACATTAAGATAAATGAACAAGTATGACAAAGGTTAGAACATATTACTTGACCTCAATTAGGACCATAGTGACCATTTTCAAACATAGGGGACCTTATGAAAGTTTGAACATGTAGGGGGTTGACCTAATTTGACTTGGGGTAAAATATTGGTAAATATATACCAAATGAATCATCAAACACTCACTTATTTAGAGTCACTGAGTTTCCATAAAATTTGGAGGGCACAAAAAAGTTTTTGGAGCACACTATTTTCTTTAAGCACTATGGAGAAATGGATTAAAAAAAAGTTACACAAGTTATACCATTAAAAATTATCAATGGGTAGCTATATAATATGGGTAAGGATGATGCTTTTTGAATATTAGCTTAGGATTGTGAGAGGTGATAATTGGTCAAAGAAGCATAGAAAGGAGTTGTAAGAGAGCATTTTACATGATAATATACTATGAGGAAAATATTGAAAACTAGTTCTTAGTGGCATTGTTTGTTTCAGGATGCACACACAATCTTATAACATTATGACATATATCAAAGAGTAGGTAGATTTATTAATTGAGATGAAATGCCTCTAAACCTAATGTTATTAGTGAAACGATATGAGCAATGGGGAATTGATTTTTTAGGGCCCATTAATTCTCCTAAAAATCATATTAATTTGATATATATAATCATTTAAATGGATTATTTTACAAAATGGGTGGAAGCTACTATGAAACAAAGTTACAGTGCCAAAGATGTAGATAAATTTTCATATGAAAATATCATAACCAGGTTTGGGTGTCCTATAAAACTAGTTAGTGATAGAGGAGTGCACATCTTAAATAACACCATAAAAATCTTAATTGAAAATTTCATGATATCACACCATAAAATCATGTCTTATCAAAATCAAGATAATGGGAAGGTTGAAGCATCAAATAAGGTTATTGAAAATATGCTTTCTAAAATAATTAACATTTAGAGGGTTGATTGGGAGGATCAGTTACCTATAATACTATGGGTCTACAAAATTAGCTCTAAATGAGTGACAAGATTCACTCATTTTCAGTTGGTATATGACATGGAAATATTCATGCTTATGGAATACATATTTCCTAGTCTATGAATCACACTAATAATGTGACTAGGTGATCACGAGTCACTTCAAGCATAGTTACTGGATTTAAATATAATGGAAGAAAATAAATAAAGGGAAATTTGGACACATGAAATTCATAAAAAGATCCAAAAATCTTGGCACTATTATAACATGTAATAAAAGGAATTTCAATAAGCTCATAAGTATTTTTATATGAAAATAGATTCATAACACACCTTTGGAAACTATGTATTAGATGTAAGGGTCCATATATTATTCATGAAGTGTCATAATAAGGTATTATTACACTTAGAGACCTTTAGGGAACAATTATTATAAGGAAATAAATGGTTGTAGGATTAATCTATGTTGTTAATGACCTCTGTCAAAATATTCAAAATAAAGAGTGGGTGATGAGTAGCACCATGTAGTTAAGAATTTTGTTTATTTTATAGTTTTATTTGTATTTTGTAAGTTTTATTGTTTTTTTTGTTTGTATACACACACACACACACACACACACACACAATAAAACTTGAAAAATATAAAGAAAACTATAAAATAAAAAAAATTATTAACTACACGGTGATACTCATCACCCAATCTTTGTTTTGTATATTTTTCAAGAGATCATTACACATTCAGATCATGTATCTAAGTCAAATTTATAGATCATGAAAAGGGAAACATAAATCATTCAATGTAGAAGTCAAATAAATAAGTCTAGGAATGAGTTGGAAAATAAAACATACTAAGGAGTGGTATAAAATTGGTAACTACCAAGGTAGTTAATGATAAATCACTTCAAAGATTGTGTCATTTTTAAAATAGATAGATGTCTTAGACCAATTTAGTGCACAATAAAAGAAATTCCTTGGAATATAAAGGTGGCATGTCACACCATCAAAGGTTGATAGAAGAAAAATTTAATCTATGTATCAAAAAAGCAAGGTTACACCACAATGACCATCATAACTCAAAGTAAAGAGCATAATGACATGAAAATAGTTTGATAAAATTAATGTGAAGTGTCAAAAAATATTGGGGGAGGAAAATATCTAATTTAGGGTAAATAGGGAAAAATTTATTTTAATCTAGAGTTCACCAAAGTCTTATGTGATTTAAGTTTTAGACATTCAACTTAACAAAGATCTATCGACATAACTACCAAAGTACATAGAGAAATGGAGAAGTTTCAAATCATAGTGCCATTATCTAATTCATAAGAAGAAGAAATGGGGATTTAGTTATGTTAATGCAAATTAAATATAATGATCATGAACCCTTCAAATTCATAGATGATGATAATGTTGAATGGATCCCCTAAGCACAAGAGATGATTTTATATCCAAGAACACTAGCCCTACTAGATAGGCTTCATAGATTGGATGCAAAACACATAGTAATATTCCTTATCTTCAATAACTGGATGAACTAATGATGACTACCTAAGTTTCTATAATGAATGGACTATCCATTTGTCTAAGGATGTCATGATATACATCAATGCTACCACCATGGTGCAAGAAAGTGGCTTACTAGCAAAGGGAAAATTAATGGCACCATAAAAAACTAAGAGTCCTCTAATACTCTGACATAAAGGAGGAATATCCACAAACACATAAAAGTGTTTACATAAATTTATTGAATGACACCCCTATGTAAGTACTAACATAATATATCACAGAGAGGTATTATAAAACCATAAAGAGTGGATGACAAGAAACCAATGAATTCATTGACATTGTGCACCACATGATTAGACTTGTAGAAGATTTTAGTTATCTAGAGTTCTTAGTATCTGATTTGATCACCAACATAAATAAGGTTATCTTGAATTCAACATAGTCTTTTGAAAACTATTTTTTAGTATTGCTACTTTGTTCCATGTAGTGGAAATAACCTAATGGCACAATCATAGTGGATGCCAATTACTAGCGTAAAAATACTTTTATGAACCTTGCTTGGGTAAGAACTAGATAACATTATGCATAACTTGTGTGATTTAGACAAAGGTGGATCAAAATTTATAGGTTGATTACCTCACACCATCTAGTGCCTAAGGATGTGTTAGAGTAGGGTTTTTTTTCCCAAATTTATTTATTATGGGATTTTTACCTCACTTGGAGTTTTCCTACTTTTGTGGATAAACTTTCTTAGGTGTACTTGAAGTTACATTTTGAATGAATGAATATGAAATAACTCCCTTGAATGGTTATTTTGGGCATGAGAATTACTCTTATATTATTATCTCTCTAAATTCCTTTTTTTATGAGGAGTTACTCATTCACTCCTATATGTACATCTCTCTTGATGATTTATTAGTCAATGAAAGATGGGTTTCGACTCTTATCTTGTTTACGAAATATTCTTCTGTATGTGATTTCATTTTATTGTAACTATTATGTTTTTTACATGATTGAATCATTCCTATCACAAACCTATGCATTTACTTAATCCATAGATCATGGCATCCACTTTGATATGATATCATAGCCACTCTAGTATTCACTTGTCTGATTGTTTTATTGTTGTTAATTTTATTTCAAAGCCTATGATTTGTTATTTACAAATAAAATCTAGTTTTCAAAATACATTTTTGGGATTTTTTCCATCCTTGGTGGAGTCATATTTTTGTATAACAGGTTTATTAGAAGCTATTACCATAGTTTTTATGGTTTCTTTATGACTATGTGTTTTATGTGCCTAAGTACATTTATCTAAAAAAAAATACATGCCTCCATATAGTTTTAAGTTTGGTATCAACCACAATTAGTTTTACATATTTGACCCTAGTTTTGCATTTCTTGTAGATGGATATCAGCTACAACATTTTCACCTATTAAGACTACTCTCATTGTCAACTGGTGAGAACTACTATTCCATGTAGTTAAGAAGTAGCATAAAAGACTCTTAATATTTCAAAGGCTTGAAAGTTTCTTCCAAAAAAAGCTAAGTCTATTCAAGTTTTCCATGATGTTTTTTATCATGTTAAATTCTTTTTTAATATCTTGATTTAAAACAAGGTCAAATATGCTACTTTTCTTTTAATGCATAAGTAATGCATAATAGGATTGGTCAAGTTTAGCATTGTTAGTGGATATTTTTTATTATTTTTTATAAAAAATACTGTGGTCAATATTTGAAAATAAAGTGTTATTTATTTTTTCACTTTCTCACATTGTACTTGCTTCCTTAGATGTATTACTAACTAAGTTTGACATCCTCTTTTGTTTGTAAAATTTCATCTTTTGACTCATTACACTGATTTCTAAAAATACACTATCAGTTGAGTCTAAAATATTTTGAGCATGAATTTGAAACATTTGGGAGGGTTCAACATTTCATCATTTAAGGAATTGTACTATTCATTTTTGGGTCACTCTTTGCATTATGATTGTAATTTTATTTCTAAAACAACTTCAACTTGTACTACTAATATAACTCATTTCTTCACCAATGGATTCAAATTCAATCAACCACTAACTCCCTTTAACTATCATGAATGGAAAATCAAGATGGCAATCATTATAAAGAGTAAGGGTTTGTATAGGATAACCATGGGTGATGAAACTAGACCTAAGATAGATTCAAAGATAATTAAGTGGTATAACCATAGTGATGAAGCCTATGGTCTATTATGTCTTTCTATAACACCTGATCTCTTATTTCACTTAGATCCTACCAAATCACCTCATGATGTATGAACCATTATAGGTAAATTATTTGGGGAACAAGATGTGATGAGAGGTCATGATCTTGAGAATTAACTCATTAGCCTAAGTCCTTGCAACTTTGACACCCTTTAAGATTTCTTCACTAATTTAAAGTCCTTAATATTATAGTTGAAAGAATGTGGAATAAAGAAATAATATCTCCAACTTATTCTTTCTATACTCTCTAAACTAGGTCTTGACTATTTAGTATTTATCTCTTCTTTACATGATACTAAAAGTGCTTGGGCACTGCATGTAAAATGCTCTCTTTATATTTTTTCTTAGTTGACTTAACTAGGGAGCAATACAAGTTGATTTAGATGGGCACATTTAAGTCCATAAAACCTCAATCCCTAATTTTTGGGAATGGGAAATCAAAGCCTTTAAACAAAGAGAAGAAGAAGAAGAATGATCAAGAGAAGAATAAAGAATCATCCTCTACCAAAACTAACACTAAAGCCTCATCTTCCATTGGAAAACCTAAGAAAGATAAGGTTAAGTGTACCTTGTTGTCCCCAAAAATAGACTTCTCATTTTTTGGACAACATGTGAACTATTTTGGTTTAACAGACCAAAATAATCTCTTCCCTTCTCAAAATTTGTTCTGAGCTTTCAAATTCCTCATTTTTCAAGCTTTTTCAGTAAAGGGACTAGCAAGTTCAATAGCTTCAAAGGCTTCTGTAGCTGAGTTCAATCAAAAGAATAAGTTTCCAACACTCGGTCATTTTTAGGATTGGTTCAATGACTTGGTTCAATCAAAAATGTCCATCGGCAAGCATCTAAGTAAGGATTGAACCATTGAACCGTTGAACCTTGAACCATTTTGGTTTAATAGGTTCAAAGGTTTAATGTCATCAGAAAGAGTTAAGTGCTTTGTCAAGGTTCAAAGTTCAATCATTTCAAGGTTTAAAGTTCAACCATTTCAAGGTTCCATAGCTGTGAACACTTAACAAAAACTAAAGGCTTGACCATTGAACATTGAACCATTTTGGTTCATCAGTTCAATGAGTTCATAGGTTCAAAGTTTTAACCAATGCGATGAAGATCAAAGAGCTTAGAAAGAACAAGGAAGTGACGAACAAAGGATGAACAATTGAACTGATTGAACCTTGAATTGAAAGAGTTCAAAGTTCAATGGTTCATGGGTTCAAAGGTTCAAAGGTAGCCTCAGTCAAGGAAAGAAGCAACAAACAGGTGGTTCAATAGATGGTTTAACCAAGGAGTGGGAAAGCAATTGAACCAAGAAGCGATGGAATAAAAGAGACAGAATGAACTGATGAACCAATGAACCAATGTACTTTTAGTGGGTTCAAAGGTTTAAGGTTCAACATGGTTCAAGTGGCTAGCGACTATTGACAACCCTGTGGACATCAAATTTAAAGTAAGGGAATATCCACTAAAATTTAAATAAAATGTAGAACCTAAAGGAAGAACCAAGCGACAAATAGAAAAGATAGAATTCCTTCAGATTTGTTCAAAGACCCAAAAGGAACAATTCCTTTAGAATTTTTGTCTGATGGAAATAACTAAGTTAAGGAGGCTAAAAGAATTCCTTCAAAAAGGTTTTTACATGGGAAAATGACCAAGGTAAAATTACTTCAGACTTTTTATCCGTAGGAATTCACTCAAGAAGAAAGCCCAAAGAAATTGAGACGATTTAAATGGCTAAGGAAAAGAAGCGAAGATTTCCTTCAAAAATTTTGTCTGAAGGAATTCCTTCAGATTTTTTGTCTGAAAGAAAAGCCTGATAGAAAAATCTTGAAATCCAAAACCTATCAAATAATCAAGAACCCTCCGGGAAAGATCAAACCTCAAAATGTAACAGAATCTGCCACGTGTCCCTTATAGAGTTGATGAAGAAGCTGCCAAGTGTCATCTATCGGGACATAGTTTCTAATAAGTTTAAAAGCTATAAAATGTGCCATGTGTCTCGTTAAAACTTAGCAGAAGCTGACAAGTGTCATCATCCGTAGTTTCTTCCTTTGTTTCATAAGGACTGCGGTGGGCCCTGGGTGAGTTACTAATTTTAAGTGGAGCACAACAAGTGTCTTCATCCACATGAATCCAAAACAAGTCTTGAATGTTTCTATAGTGTTTCTAGGAGCTCAGTAGAAGCTGCCACATGTCATCCTTTGTAGGACTCTCAAAAGGTATTCAAAGCTTCGTGAAACATGCCATGTGTCCCGTTAAAGCTCATCAGAGCATGACACGTGTCTACATCCACATTTCAAGCTTATTATAAAGCTTCTTTCACTAAGTTTCTCTCAAATTTCCATGGAGTTTTTTAAAATTTTGGAAGATTGCCATGTGTCACTTGATGAGATCAATGGAAAGCGGCCAAAGCAAGTGGGAAAAACATGAAGGAATTGCTAAGGAGGATGACAGACCTAGAGATGTCAAATTTGTAGTGATAAAATAACTCTTGATCTTTGCAGGCTTGAACACGGGCTCAAATGCATTCAAAGGCTAAAAAACCAAAGAGAAGAACTATCGAGGGAAGAACGTAAAGAGCCAGCAAAGCTGAGGATATAGCCCTAAGATCTCAAATTCCAGGGAAAGACCAAACCTGAAAGGGAAAAGATAGCCCAAGGGCTCAAATCATAGCAAAAAGAGGGAAAGGCCAAAATATCTTCAAGGGAGTTATTTCTAGTAGGTGAAACAGTGGGTCAAGCAAACTTTTGAGCATGCCAAATCAAGGATGTGACCTGTTTCTCTTCCATGAAGTAATGGCAAATTGGACAGCTTCATAGACATCAAAAAAAGGACCAGATAGTCCATACTAAGTAAGAGACATATTAGAGGAATGGACAGGCCATAGTTATGGCAATGCACTGTTACTAACATGGTCCCTCTAGATAGAACTGAAGGTGCATTGAAGGCATTCAATTTAGCATGGGCCTTTTTCATGAAAACAAGCACCCAAGTCTTTCTTATAGTGCTATATATTGTAATCTCTCATTTGTTAAAAGGGGGATCTTCCCATTACCAAAAGCAAAAGTCTACCCAAATTGAAAGGCATTACTGAGACTTTGAGCTCAGATTATTCATCATATTTATTTATTTGAATCAGAAAGCAAGTTACTTTTAGACTTTGTGCTATTATAGCTTGTATCATTCTAGGATATTTTTATTATGTCTATTTCCTAAATTTATTCTTGTTTATGCAATTTAACAAGCAGAGCTAGTGGAAGTGATAAGGAAGGTGTCCTGAAGCCAGCTACTTTTAGACTTTGTGCTATCACAGTTGTCTTCAATGTGTGTTTATTTTTTGTTTCTGTGTAAAGGACCTTGGGATGACTTTATGCCCCTATTATTCTTCGTATTTCACTCTTGGGTAGTCAAGGTGGAGACTTTGTGATACATCTTAGATTGTTGGTTACTCTATACTCTATTACCAGTTACTTATCCTACCTAAAATAACTCCTGCTATCCCCTGCAAGAACACTTCTGAAAGAAGAGAAGTGCCTTCAATGTTTTCACTAAGATTTTCTCCTTTGTTTGTGAACACCATCTCTGAAAGAAGAGAGATGGATGGTATATCCTACCCCTGAGTGTTATTTTCTACTTATATATATATATATATAGTATATAGCACCTCATTTTTAATAGGGAACCTCCCCTTGATGAGAGGAGAGATTTGTCCCCATTGGATGTGGTAAACCTACAACTTTGGATGACCAATCTCCCTATGTTGTGGTTGAAGAAACCTATTTTGGTCACCAATTAGCTAGTTGACAAAATATTCACCCAACATACTTATTATAATAAAAATGGTCATGATGAAATAAATTACATGAAGAAGCAAATAGATCACATAACACACCTCCTAGATAATATCAACATAGGTTTTCATAAGTCCATCAAGCAAAATTAATCTACCCAAGATTATACTAAGGTAAAGGGAAATGGGAAAGAGAAAAAAAGGGAAAGGATCTTGTAGTATTTTTAGCTTCAACATCTTCATGGGTCATTGACTCGGGTGTTTCTCACCATATGGGATCTTCACGGGTTTATTTTTCTTCCTTAGAGACTTGTAGCATGTCTTATATTAGTTTAGATGATGACACTTTTGTATAAATTATAGGGAGAGGGTCTATTGAAATGGAAAGAAGAACATTCAATAATTTTATAAATGTCCCTTTCTTTTCAATCAATCTCTTATCAATGGATCAAATCACTCATATTAGTAAAAGCATGAGGTAAGAATTTTTACTAGATTTAGTTATCATCAGGGAGTTGCATAGTGATACTATAGTGACATTATGTAGGGAAGATCACCAAGCTAGGATATACACCTCGCATTTTGTACTTGATTCTTATTCGATAGCGATGACTCATTTAGATGGAGTTAAAAAATTATGACATGAGTAGTTTGGCCACCTTAACTATATAATTCATAAAGGTAGAGGATATGGGAGATATCAATGCATCTATCAAGGCTATTTGACTTTAGGAGATTCTATCTAAGTTTATAATTCCTTTTAGGTATCCCACCATCATCTATTTTGATAACCAAAGTTCCATACAAATATGTATGAATCTAGTTCAACACCAATATATCAAACACATTGAGATTCACATGAATTTTATTTGGAAGCTTATTCATGATCAAGTCATCTACTTGATATTTTGTTAGCCTTCAGAGCAAGTTGTAGATATCTATACCAAACCCTTCACTAAGAACAAGTTCATTCATAAATGATCTCTCCTTGGAGTGTAGTCTACATCAACAACATCATCTTTAGTGGGGGCCTTCTAGCCTCTTCACTTCTTCTATGTCTCTCTTTTTTTTGGGGGGGGAAGTTTTTCCTATGGGTTTTCTCATTTTCTCTACTTTATGGGAGATTATTTTATATTGGGTACCTAATCATGCCTAGTTACTGAGACCCATTATTTATGGGGGGTGTTAGAGTAGGGTTTTTCTTTTTTCCCATATTTATTTATTATGAGATTTTTTCCCTCACTTGTAATTTTCCTACTTTCATGGATAAGCTTGTTTAAGTGTACTTAGAGTTACATTTTGACTATATGAATATAAATTAACTCCTTTGACCAAATATTTTGGGTATGGGATTTACTATTTTATTATTGGCTCTTTGGCCACCTTTATTGGGATGAGTTACTCATGCACTCCTATATGTACATCTCTCTTGATGAGCTATTATTCAATAGAAGATGGGTTTTGGCCCTTATCATGTTTATGAAATATTCTCATGTATGTGATTTTATTTTATTACATCTATTGTATTGTGTACATGCTTGACTCATGCCCATCATAAACCTATGAATTTGATTGATCCAGAGATCTTGGCATCCACTCTGATAGTATGTTATCCAATACCTATGACCACTTTCCATAGTCACCAAAATATATAGTGTGATTCAAATATGAATCCAAAAACTCAAAAATCCACCAATCATTCATGTTTTATTATTCATTGACATCAATAATGGAAAATGTGGAGTAAAGAGGCAAAAATCCATGGTTTCAATATGAGTTCCACCACTGCAAACTATACCCCCGATGCAAAATAACCATTACCATAAACACAAGTGAAAGTGAAATACCAATCTTAAATACAAACAAAACCATTCATTTATTCTTCATGATAAATTATAGGAAAGTGCAAAGCTCCTAATCATAGATATTATCCTTTTCTAAAGAGAACATAATACAACTTCATGGTGTACAATTAAGTGGATGTCAATAATTGAAAATAAGTATAACTTAGATCAATTAAGAGTAACACAAGACTAATTATATAATTATTTCATATAGGAAATAAATAATGATATATACAAAAAGGAGGAATAAAAAACATTTTTTTTTTGGAAGGAATTATGCATTTGATAACTGTATAACAATGTTTCAGTCATAGTTTTAGTATAGACACACACACCTCTAGAGTCCATGATTGTATATTTAGTCAAAAAGGAAGTAAAAACCGAGATTAAAACATAGGATATGTTTTAAAGATGGTCATTAGGCTTAGGCCCATTAACAATTACAAATTCACTAACCTAGCCACTACATAATAAATAGAGATGGAATAAACAATGCCTTAATAGGAAAGTCCCCATAAGACATTAATGTACAAAAATTACACTAAAATTACTATACAATTAATTTTAAATATTTTAGATTTCATGGGAACATTTTTCATAAGGGATTATGTCAAAGAAGAGTTTCAAGGTGAAAACGAAGCTACATAATAACCTTCTATCTAGACTTGTATGAATAAACACCAAAAGAATAGTTTGGTCCCACTTGGTCATTTGAAAATACTTGTGAGAAAGTTAATGAAAGTCATTTTTTTGTCTCCCTAACTACCACCTTCACCACCATTATCTATATATTTCCTAATTACACCAAATGTAATCTAAATTATTGATTCTATGGTAGTAGGTGTGTAACAAAAATCTCTATTACATCAACCATTAGACCAACCCAAGACATAAGATGAGACCGCATAAAATTAAGTAGATGAAACTATAAAGGTTGAGGTTAAAACCGAGAATTAAAAGGTAGAGAAAGAAAAGACCAAAAATGAATAGGCCCAAAAAATAGAAGAGAAAAATAGAAAGGAAGAAGAAGATAAAAAGAAAAAATAAGAATAAGACAAAAATAAAAAGGAGAAAGAAGATAAATATGCATAGGAGGTAAAAAATAAGAAAACATAGGTTGAGTAGGTAGCCAGGGACAATAAGAGAAAAAAAGTAGGATCTACAAAGATAAGAAGAGCAAAATAATAACATAGAGGTTGATTCAGTAGCCAAATAAGCTAAAGATAATAATAAATAATACTTATTAAAGTAGAAATAACTACACAATAATGACACATAGGAGTAAGCAATGAAGGATGATGCAAAACAAGCTATAAATTTTGAATAAGTGATGAAGGAAAAATCAATAGTAAGGGAAAAATCATTGGGTAGAGAAAGATACTAAAGAAAAATAGAAGTTGGATAATAAGTACAATGTCAAAGCAATAGAAAAACCCAAAGAACTAGGGGATAAGAACATGATATGCATAAAAAAACTAAGGTGAAGGACCCAATTTCTAAGACCCAACAACCTTCAAGAACATGAATGGGATTATGAATGACACAAGGAGGAGTTTAAAAATCAACATCATAGGATAAACCAAAAAATATAATTCACAGGCTATGGGATGTATGAACTCCACCTATACAATAAACACCATTTACACCACCTATTGCACATATTTGAATTTAGACGCCACCATCAAAACCTATTTTGACTTCATTTGCACTAGAAATGACAAGTTAAGAGGTATCATTGGATAAGACCCAACTCACTTTGTAAAAAATCATCTCTAGTATTCCATTGCACATAAAGCATCAATAATAGATCATGACAACCTTCAGTTGTGAGAGTAAAACAAAGACCTCTATGATAAAATAACCAATACATTCAAGATGATTAAAGACACTTGTGTAATGTTAGTCATACAAGTTTTATCATATCAATTGGTGTATGAGGATAAATAATTTGTGGCCTTGATAACTTAGCTCATAAATTATTGGGATGTCGAATGAAAGAAACAAAAACTAGAAGCTCAAGGTCAACACTTAAAAATTGGATTTTAAGTGATATTTAAGCTCCTCAAATAATATGAACAAGTTATTGACATTGAAATACATTAAGAAAAACAACTTTATCATAGTATGTGCGACTAGAAAAACCAAATACAATACACATGGAAGGATATAAATCTAAACTTCTCCAAGGCCAACAAATCCAAAGCAATCATGGAGAGTTAGATGTCCAAACCTGTTGAAATCAAAATTATGCTCAAAGAGTCCCTTCTCTAAAAGACAATGTGATTGAAAGGATGCACACTTGGGAGCTCAAAATGATTTGTAGAATGTTCATAAACATAAAAACTTAGAGATATGTGGATAGGATGGAATAGGTAATGTAGGATGGAATAGGTAATGTGGGACATCACAAAAAAATACTTCATAAACCAATTATCACAACCATAAAGGCTGAATTTATACAAATAATAATGCACAACCAAGCTCCATTGTGCACACTAATCAACATAGTATGTGATGTTTCGACATGTTAGTAGTAAATCAAGTAGTATTTGGAATATATTGACACTTCAATTGAATCCATCATTGATGAACCCAAATTAATCTCACTTGCTCATCTCATACATGAGTAGTGAGAAAGGAAATCCTCTCAAGAACTTCATCAATCATGCCCACCACAACAAAAGACTCCATGATCTGAATCTAAAAATCTAGTAGCATCATAATCATCATAGCTTGAGTCAACTCTAGATTCATATTCCATGCCTACACCTTATCAATAAAGCACTATAAATGATTTTTTTTAAATTTAAATATTTTAGAAGTTTTGGAAGGTCATAAGAATTAGGAGTGGATTTAAGAAGGTTGAAAAATTATAAAGGGTAGTCTCTAGTTATGCCAATCTATTAAAAACCTGAAAAGGGTGGTAGATTGGTATGTTATTTAGTTGAGAACATCAAAAGGTGGATAAGTAGTGTGTAAGAGGTGAACATTAGTAAATGACACTTGGAAAAATAACCAAAATAATTACTTTTGACTAACCCCTTAACACATATAATTCATCTAGCTCTCAACTTTGACAGACATTTTGTCACTTTGTATCAGGATGAGACAACTATTTAAGTCTAGGAAAGTGTTGGTATTAGACTATTTTTTTTTTAAAATTATAGAGTTTTATACAAGTGACAAGTGTATTATAATATTTTGTATGTAATTTGGCATGTGATTTAATATCAAAACATTATAGAAGATGAAAATATCCTTTTGGATTGAAGTGAAAGGTCAAGAATGCAAATCGATAGAGCATACTTACAACACTATAAATACTTGCCTTGTAAAGAAGAGATAGTTATAGATTTGATATATAATAGTATAAATATCATTTGCTGGTTCCATTGAACATTTTTTGTGTTGTTTTATGTGCATAATTTTCCCAATTGTATTAGAATCTACATGTTTAATATAACAAAGATGTATGATTTTGGATAATAAAATACGTTTAACTAAAAGTACACTAAGTATAAATGATACTAATATGTTATATTATCTAAATATTCCAAATTTGTAACCAAAATTACACAATAAAAATCTTAGCATGTTGTGATGGGAATTTATAGGAACCTCCGCTAACAATCAAAGACTTCATTAAGTCATGACTATGTTAGAGTGATATTATTGCCTCTTGATAACTATTTACATAATACCCAAGGGATATAGATCCAATTTTGAGGTTAATATCCGAATGTTATGGCAATCAACCCCTTTGAGGCTATGACCCTTTTCTTGTAATGATTTATATTGAGAACACCATTATGATGAACCAATGGTGCTTCAAAGGATACCTTGTTGATAGGAATCCTCATGAGGAAATTGTTTTGCTCTTTACTCAAAATATTTAATTAAAGCTTCCTACTTGTGGAACATATTTTTATGATTGATGTGTCTAACAAAGAATGAGTTACTTTAATTATTGTGAGTCTTTTCATTGTCTCCTAGTCAAGAAGTGTTATACAATGGAATTGATGCTTAGTTGAGTGGGTTTTGTATGAAATTTGATTCAAATGATGAAAGGGTATTTTATTTTAGATCTATAATTATCCTTTCCCCCTAATTTGGGGTTCCCTACTTTTCACTTAGATATTATCTTGATAGAAGTATTCTTTTACATTTATAGCATGTACGCTTGTTACCTAGAGCATGAAATTTATTTTGGATTGTGACATCCAATTTATTGTGTTCATCAACATTTTTAGAGGGGACCATTTTATCTTTTATGTTATCCATTGCTTCTTTTAGGTGATTTATGTTATACAATATACATGTAGAATATATTATTATGTAATACCTTCTTGGATGTATAATATTATTTCTTGGGGCTTGTAGTGCCTCATTTTTAGGACCATGCCACACCCTTACATGAATTGTGAGGTTTGTACAATCCTTGTGTATGGATTAATTATGAGTGCATGTGTTTTATAAAGTAAATGTATTCTTGGGTAGTGTTACTTTTATACATATTTAGGAGTGTCAATTTTACCTTAACTCTTTGATTAATGTCTTTTCCTTTTCTTTTTCAGGTTATCATTGATTTAAGTATGAGTTTCCTAGAATGCCAAGAGGTTATGATTGTAGCTTGGATTAATTTATACATGAACCAAATTATAGAGTATCATATTAGGTATGAAACACTAAAATTGGAAGTTTGGGAAAATTTTAGGTCCATTTTTGAGAGGGGGCATGTTAGTATTAATTTATTCTTTAGGGATTACTTTTACCATTCATAGATTTATTAGTAAATTCATTCAACTAAGAATTTAAAGTAAGTAATGTATCACATTAGATAGGTTAGGTATTATATACACACAAATAATTCATGTTAAACTATTCAATTAATTCCCAAAGGTCAGGATGAGGTAGATAATGTAATGGATGGGCTATGGATATGACTATGGGTTGGGTTGGGTTGGTTGTTAGGTAGAATGGGATTTGGAATGGGTGGTGGCAAGGGGTTCTTATGATGGAACTAAAATACATATGAAACATCATGATTCTAATTAAGAGAATATAATTTTTTTGAAATAGATATCCAAGGTCCTTCAGTCTCTTAAAACATGAGGAGGTAAAGCTACTAATCAATGCTAAGACTAGATAAATGAGGGAGGTTAGGAGGAATTAATTACAAGATGAGATTGAATCTGTCATGTTAGATATGCCCAATCAATTTCATCCACAAATGTGAATAATATATGATGAGGCTAGACCTGAGGATATTAAGAAAGGGGTGAGGATCTAGGCTTGAATTACGTTATCTTGTTGACATATGTTTTGGGGGAGAAAGATGATTGGGGATTAATAATTTTTTCTTATTATTTGAAGGTGCCAAGAAATTAAAAAATGAGGTGGAAGATTGGAATGGAACATAAAACCTCTCTCCTAAGCTAAGTTTTGATATCAAACTATATATTAACTATGGGACAAGGTGTTTTAACCCTAAGGAATAGACCCTTTCTAATAAGACTAGGTGTTTCAAGAAGTGTCATACAAAAGGGAGTAGGTAAGGTGTAAGCATATGAAGTTATCTAGGTATCTGAGTGTTTGAATGGAATTACTATGTTGTTATAAACAAGGTTTAAATTAAGAGGTTTACACAATTGGGCAAGGCTTTGGCAATGTTTTTGGCTTGTTTTTACTTTAAAGAATGTTTTTGGACTTAAAAATGAAAAGTAACTATTTAATGAAATTAAATTTATTGAAAAAAAAGAATGATATGGAAATTAAAATTCAACAAAGAATGCACAATTCCTTTTTATCTTTTTAAATATATTTTTAATGCTTTCAATATGAAAGATATCTACTCTAACTAAGTGAATGTTGAATTTTCTAAATTTTCTAGATGTAACCTAGATGAAATTATATGTTTATTTTTTATGGTTTTATGAATAAAGTACAAACATTATTACATGAAAAATGAATCTACTACCAAAATTTAAATGATTAAATAAGAGTTATTTTATTTTAAACAATAAAATACTATTAATATCCTAACACTTATTCTACTCATATGCAATAAAAACAAAATTTTAATATTCTTAGCTTAGATGTACATTAGTTATGAGCAATGTTTGTTTTGAAATCAATGATTGTATAAATTCCATTTTTTTATTATGGGATAAAAAAAACATTCTTATTTTCTAAAAAAAAGATAAATATAATTGAAATAAGACATTTGGTATACCTAGGTTAATCTAGTGTTTTGTTGTGCTTATGTGTATGAATGAAAAGAGTTCATTATAAAAGTGAGAATTGGTTATTTATAATAAATGAAAGTGTGTGATTTATATTTTTATATTCACCTATGTTTTGAATTCAAGATTATATAATATGAATGAAATCTAATGAATGTAGGAAATTAAAGAGACAAACTATTTTTTTGTTGTAAAGATTCGGAAAGGAAATGACTATTTTCCTATCAAATTTGATTTTATCAAATATATATATATATAATATATTGTAATAATAATTTAACTAATCTAATATAATAAATAAAATAAAATAAAAGAACCTCCAACTTGATCAAGGTAGATATCATATGCAATCATGTAGTATGTGTTGTTATTGTCCTGAGTATGCTAACTCCTTTATCTAAGAAAAGATTTTAAGAACTCTCTAACTAGGAAGATGAGTCGATGGCTATCAAAAGAATGGGAATAATAAGAGAGGAAAAATCCAACACAAATATTACCTGATCTATGGTTGGATAAGTGCATTATTTGTAAAGACTAGGTTGTAGAGTCGATGATAATTCATTATTTATAATGGTGTAGTCAATCATGAAAATAACATAGGTAGAGCTTGAAAATAATGGTAGTAGTTTTTGGATATGAAAAGATTCAAAAACTCTAGGATAAATGATTTTTGAGTATTATTACACATTTCATAACATTAGCTAAAGGTTTTTATTCAAAATATTTCAATATAAATACAAATAAAAGGTCATTCATGATTCCTAGTTTGGAACTATTTATTAAGCATTTATACATTAATGTGCATTGATAAAATCTACCATATCCTACAAAATTAAATTTCAATCACTCATAGAAATTTTAAATCAAGTTTGAATAATCTCAAATAAATTTAAGAGCTAACATTTTCAAGTATCAAATCCAAAATTCTATCTACATATATATATATATATATATATATATATATATATATATATATATATATATATATATATATATATATATATATATATATATATATATATATATATATATATATATATATATATATATATAGTTAAGGAACACAATTACATAATCACTCTAGGTGGGAGAACTACATGTGGCTTGATTCCCTCTTTAGATTGTTTTGATATGTAAGTAGTAGTAAATAATAATATGGATGATTAAATATAGTTCAACCCATTAGACTCCCCTTGTTTTTTTGTAGGTTTATAGCTTTCAAAAGTACCCCTAGGGTTTTCAAGGCAAAGAGAAGGAAAAACAAATTTTGCATGGAAATCATAGAAGAGAAATATCTTATCCCTGTTATCAAACATAGGCATAGGTGGAATAGTTAACATTGAATCAAAAAAATCAATGAAAATAATTCTATATTTAACAAACATAACCAACCTGTGTTATTTTTGAGGGAGCACAGACCTGTCCAAAAATATCTTCAAATTTTGTTATGATTTTGAGCTATCATAGCCCTATCTTACTTTAATTTCCATTTTTAGACATCAGCTATAATCAATAATAGATTATAAATCTAAGTATCTTGTATTTTTTTTGCTTACTATTTTTTAGAATATGCTATTACCAATTTCCATTTTAGTAATTTCATCTTTTACATTCATATTTTTGCTTGAATGTTATATTTTACAATCTAAATAGATCTATCAAGGTTTATAAATTTTTCTTCAACATTCATTTGTTAAATAAAAAATAGAATAAAATGTATTGGTGAAATTATGTATTTTTGAGCATTTGATTTTCTAATTTTTGTCACAGGGTTTTATATTTTTTCTAGATATACTTATCCAAAAAAAAATTATTTTCAATTGTGAAAAATAATATGAGTGATAGTTTTGGGAAAATTAGTCATCAATTTTACTTGAGTCATAGTGTGAGGGGTATTATCTACTAGTTCCTAGTTATACACCTCTATTTTTTAGCCTTGCACACTTGAAGAGTGTGGTAAGCAAAGATGAAAAGCCACTGGTATGTTGTTATCATTGGGGAAAGGATTAGCATCTAAAATGGACTGAACAGATAAACTGGCTGAGATGCACCTACAGAGGGTATGCTTAATTCCCTACTAATTTTGAATTTACCTAAACCAAGGTGAGAGGACACACTAAGGTAGCTTTCTCACATGAAAGAATTTATAACTTTAATATTTATGAGTATTATTATTATAAAAATGGAAATACAACCAAATCATAACCAAAATTATACACATCACTTGAAAAGGGTTATCATGTGAAATACACAAATTCTTTACATCATATACAAGCTACTAAATATAGATGAGAGTGTGGCTATAATTTTAATTTTGGAAATTATTTAGAATAAAAGGGAATAGGTGAGAATTATATAACTATAATTTAAAGCATACATAGTGAACACACTTTAAACATGCAGGGTTTTGTGCATCCACAATGAAAACAACACCCATGATATGCAAACATGTTATCTGTAGGGTAAAATAGGGTAAGACCATATTTATTTGAATGATATATAAAGGTGTGGATAGCCAATAAGTGAGCATGGGAATCTCACAAAATAGCTATATTATCTTCATTAACAAATGCTGTTTAGTTTAGAAATAGTTAAAATAAAATCATTCACAAATGATCCTCAAAATTTTATAAGCTACACTGCAAATCACCCTTCAAGAACTCCCACTAGATAAATTCATGAGCCTAGGAATACCCTTAAAAAAGGCTATCAATTCTCTATTCCCAAATATCAAAATAGAAAGGATTTAATAGTCTAGTTGTAGACCCTAAATGACTACCATGAAGAAGAATACATTAGATAACCGATCTATCGAGCATGTAAAATAGAAAATTGTACTTTAACAAAAAGAAGGAAAAATAAACCATGAACATATTTCATTTATCAATTAAACCAAATCTAAATACAATATGTCTTGAAAAATATATAATTAAGCAATATGCAAAATAATTTTTTAATAAGGGAAACATTTTAAATGTTCAAAAAGCTTGCCAATGATTTTACAATATAAATAAATTTGGTACCAAAAAATCACATAGACCAGACTCTCTAAGCTATAGCTTCAGACTCAAAAATTAAATGACCTCTATAAAGGGACAAACACCCTTTACTTATACAATTTTAGCTAAGCTTGGTACATTCCTAAAGATGCTCCAGCTAGAAAATTCTATCACGGGCCTAGAGTCTATTGTAACAAACATGATTCCTTGGATTTGTTCTCATTCTTCCATGATGATGACAAACATGATACTCCACTATGGTAGAATATTTTTTTGTTATAAACATGGAGAATAATTCTGCAAGGGAAAAAACAACCTTTGTCTCTTTGTAAAACAAACAAAAAATGTCCCTTTCCTATACACATGATTATTCAAATTAAATTTGAAAGGGATGTGCCACTAATAGGTAGAGTATAATAGTTTCCTAGTGGGAAATAATAATAAAAGAGACAAGGGAAGAAAGAATAAGAAGAAAGCTAAGGAAGGAAGAGTGGTGCCAATTTAGAAGGAACTAAAATACCTGGTCATGCTCTAGAATTGATGTTGATAATTAAATCCTTTGCCAACATGTTATTGTATTTGGTATATTTGTTAATCATGGAGGCAAGATCCTTTTGGTCCAGACTGGCTTGGAACTTGAATTTGGTTATATATTCCTCAATCCAAGTGGTGACCTTTTGAAGTAAAACCTATTTTTTCCCCACTAATGTTTTGAGTTGGTCAATAGATTTCTCAAGTGATACCAACTACCTTATTTTGTTGGCATCAAAGGCTCCTTGTGGTACATCAATGAGGATTTTTATGGCAATGCTTATTGCCTCTTTTTTCAAGACACCTGCACCACCAAGGTTCACCATTTATTTGAGGGTGGCATTTATTTCCTTCATATTAGGCTTGAGATTCTACTCTTCCCCTTTCAAATCAAAGACACCATCCCTGAACATAATCAACTGATGCTTGATTGCCAATTGGTGTTCCCTAAGCCTTTTGTGATAACTGAGAATGATGATTTTCTCTACCATTAAAACATCAGTGCTCATACTAAACATTTCATCCACTTTAAGCTAGATTTTTTCTTAGTTCTTTATGTTTACATCATAAAGGAACACCTAGGCTTCATAAAATCCCTTTTTATCCACTCTGTCATCTAGGCATTCTAGTGCTGAGTGGATTATTTCCTTGGCTTTAATACTTAAATCCTTTTTCCATTCTTCTATGGTACATCCTCTATTTTTCAAATCATTACCTTGGCCAAGGTCCAATGATCCAATGGAGGAAAGAGGAAGGTTTGGGTCCTTAATGGTAGTTGGAGTTACTACTTGAGGCTCATTCAATAAATTTTGAAAGTACTAGATCATAGCATGGTTTTCTACCTTCAATTATTCCATGGTGGCTTTATCTTTATCCATTCTTTATGCCACCATTTCATCCAGGACTTGTGATTTGTGCTTCAACTCCTTTCATGATGGCTCCCTAAGATTATAACTATAGATGGAATAACTTTCTTCAATGTATTAGGTGGAGGGACAACTACCTCAACATTCCTTTCTCCCTTATTAGTGTAGGTGGTTTTGGAATGTGTTTTGACCTCCTTAGGGGGTTTGGCCTTATGCTTCTAAATAATCTTCATTGCATCAATGTCCCCTATCTTTATCATAGTATCTTCCTTCTCTTTTAATTCCTCTACAACCTTGAAAAGAGTCCTAGTTTTAAATCCCATCAAAGTTGTAGATGTTGTGGATGGCCTTGAGATAATGAGGGGTGGTTTCAATGATGAGCTAGATGCAGGGAGTGCCACAGGCTTAAGTTTTGGGCTCAATAATTTTTTTTAATGTCTTCATCACTTTCTTGCTCTTTGCCATTGCTCTCCATTCCAAGCTTCTTCTCCAAAGCTAGCTCTTTTTATTCCAAAACTTTAAAATCTAACCTAAGCAGATCAGACTCCATGAGAAATTTATTAATGGAGTTCCCTTATTACATGGGTTAGCTATAAGGCCCTATAACCACTTTTTCTTCCTTATTCAGTTGAGTCCCTAGGTCAGAAGAGGGTATGATAACATCCTTGTTGCACATAGGCAACTCTTCACTAATCATGGCTTTAGGACCTTTATTATGGGTCAAATCATGAATCTTGATGATAGGAAGGAAACCCTAGGGTACTTCAATAGATGTATCAGTTCTTGAGATACCCTCCTTAGCATCTTTATTTAATAGATCTAACTCTTTATTTGATTTTAAATGGGTAGGGGTACCCTTTTGTAGGTTTACCCTCCCACCTTCCTCTAATTTACCCTCTCCTTTGGTGTTGAGATCAAAACCTTTGGATGGGAAAGAACATCTGGAACTACTCTGATAGATTCCTTTTGTTTCTCCACCTCTATATTATTGGTGGATACTTGGTCATCATGCTCCATCTTACCTTAATTTCTTCCATCAATTTTTGAATATCCTAATTTTTTTGAGCCTTGTCCTAACTAGGCAACTAAAAAATGAAATTTTTAATAAATGCCTCTATATCTAGGGAAGTTATCTCTTTCTCAAGAGGGACTTGAGCCTAAGTAGCTACCTCATCTCCAACCTATAAAAAATCATCAAAAGATAAATGGTCATATGATGTTAAGGCACCTTCCTCATCACCTTTGATTTTTACCACCAAGGGTCCTTCTTCTATAAACAAACCCATTGTCAAGACCTTTACTGGGGTTTCGGGCCTCTCCCTATGAGTCCTTTTCCCAATCTTCACTTGAATAGGAGTGAAGGCATGTTATTTCTTCATCATTTTAGCAATAGGTCTACCTTCATCTAAATCCTCCTCCTCACTCATATCCCTTATTCTTTGGGCACATGAGGCCTAGTCCTCTCTTCTCTTCATAGGGATTTATTTGGATAGTGGGTCTTTAAATACAACCTCATTATTATTTATTAGTGACCTACTTGGTGGTTGTAGAGCTTTCTTGGCTCTCTTCTTCTTCAGTTTCTCTCTTTAATCCTCACCTCCTCTTGTTTTTGAATATATTATCAGGGGAGGATCAACTATTACTTTTTTTGTAGGTGGAGCATGTGGGACTATAGTCAGGCTTACCATAAGAATGACCACTAGAATGGTTGGTACTACTAGGGATCCATTTCTTGAAATGGATATTAGGGTGGCACTAGCCAATATGACCTACCCCATAAGAGTCTTATCCCAATTTTCCACCAAGCATGTTATTTTTGAAAAGGATAATCCAACCTTAGATTGTGCCACTATTATCTTCTCCACGTCCATCAACTTAGTGAAGTCAATATCCCTAAGCTTGTATTTTCCCTTACATATTTTAGCTGATGATGGAGTTGTAGGGTCACCACTGTATGCTGAGAAGAAACCCTTCATCTTTTTAACCTTGCTTAGATCTTTAAGTGTAGGAGTATCATATGTGCCAAGGTCATCCCCATGCTATTTAAGCCATTTGAAGGTTCTCTTCATAATTTGTATTGATCTCTCAGGGATGTAATCATCCTCTTAAGCACTAAAATATAGCTGGGAAATGGGATGGGCTTCAATTTTTTTTATGTTTTAAAATGAAGATAATGTCAATTTTTCATCCACCATCTCTTTCAGGATGGGAGCAATGTTGAATGTTATAACTTCCTACATTGTTAGCCTCATAAATTCCCATTTCCAAACATCTTCCTTAGTGGTGTGATCAGACCAGATGTCCTCATAATGTTATTGATGTAATATCAAATTATTATCTATATTCACCAACCACCTAATGTCATAATTGGGTTAGGATGGCATAGGCCCATATCCTGTGCCAACCCCTTTGCCTTGGAAATTTAAGGACATGAATAATACCCTATTACCCAAGGAAATTTGAAAGGATTGTTGATCTTCTTAGATACGATAATTTCATGTGGTAGAAATATTTATTGACTTAGTTCCATCACTACCAACTTATCATATAGATACCTTAGTAACTTGTATGGAGACCCTGAGTACCCACTAACCCTGATGTATGTGAATGTTTTGAGTTATCTGTATGTGGCACCATACTTTTCAATTACTTGTTTGGATATCATAGACATCCTATTGAGGCTTCCTAATGGATATAAAACACTCATCATGGGGTTAAAGAATTAATTATGAACTCTACAAAAATTATTCTTGGACCCTTCTAAGGTAACTTCTAGGTATACTTCATATATTCTCATTTCTAAAGGGTTCTTGGTGAGCCCTTGGAAAGTCCTATTGTGCACTAGATTGTAAATAAAAAAGAATACATGTATAAATTACCTAATAATTCTTATTTATAAAGAATTATATCTTGGAGCTACAACATTTTATATGCAAATTATCATTGAGTATAACCACACAGTCTAGCTTCTTCTTCCCTTCCAACATGTAGATCATAATTAGGAACATCCATGTTCAAACTTTTTTGTGATAGGCACCCCATAAATCTTGGATAACATGGAAATAATACACTAAGGTAGTTCATTAAATTTTTCCAATTTCAAATACATAGACATTCTAGAGACCTTATGTCTCTTTTTGGCTACCCACCAAGAATTGACAACATCCCAGATTGCCTTATCATCCTTTTCAGCATATACTTGGCATTCTTTTAAAGAGAGTGTAATTATTTTTGAATGGGATAATTTTTAGCATGTCACTAAGGGATGAAGGTGTGGAGTATCACCCATTTTAATGACTACTATCAACAACAGTCCTAGTGTCTAGTTGGTATGGTCAAGCACACATAATAATGAGTTCTAGGTATGAAACAAGTAGGAGGAGTGCTACCATAGGTGCAATGTAACTCATGCAGATGTTGGAAACTACTTAGAGGGGATATTATACTATAAAACATTCAATAGGGACCCAAAATATAACCCCATAACATTTGTATCCCTAATCAAATAAAAAATTGAAACAATATTACCCTTTACAATGTTAAAGATGTCACCAGCTTTCTCTAGCTCTCTAGTGTACTATCTTAATACAAGATGAAATTTTCACTCAAAAAATCCTTAGGATATCTCTTGAATCATCTCAAAGAACAAAACACAAGGATAAAATGGGAAACTTACTATTTAATTTGGAGGGTTGTGTACACTAGAATCTGAAGGTTTGAAGAATTTGCTATAATCATACTCTCACACTATACTCAGCTAGGGCACACAAATAATATAAAGGCATGAATGCAAGATTTGAATGTAAAGGGTAATTTTAGAATGAATATAAATACCTAAGTTATAATCCCTTATGTTTCAATATTATGGCTACCATTAATTCTCCAAAGACTAATGGCTAATCACCACCTACTCTCATTAATTGTTTAAGCCTTATTCAAAAAAGAGATGGAAAACATGAATGTTTCCTTTTTATCCAAGGCAATCTTCCTTATAACATGTGGAGTGACATGAGTAGAACATACATCATGATACCTTTTCAAGCCTTCAAGGACTTGTTCACTTTCTCATTTATTATTTTTCATTAGTGTGGTGGTGCAATAAGCCTTGAGCTCCTTTCAAGACTAAGGATGCCACCCATCATAATTTTAATTTATAATTCTAAGAATTTAGGCCTTCTAGGAATTTTAGGATTATGCCCACCAAGAGGTATGTGGGAAAATCTTTAAAAAGGGGCCAAATATGAGAAAATTCTAAGGAACTACCACGTGGCATCACTTTTAATATAAGTTTGGATATTTGGGCCCTAGGGACTTTAAACACCTTTCCCACTAAAAGGTAAGTGGGGTAATTTTAAAAAAAGGCTTGAAATACCTGATGCCTAAAGAATCTACCATGTGTCTAACTTAGACATGAGTTTGGACTCCCAACCATTTTTACCTTTTTCACTAGCTCTCTTTATTTGAGGAAAGGTGCAAGATCCCTCCAACCCTTGACAACATTCACATAAGTCCCTTGAGATAAACACATGTCCTTCATTCAGTTCATTCGATATCAGAGTTATAATAGGGTAGCTAAAAATAAAAACAAAGGAAAAGGAAAGACTTAGACTATACAAACATGAAGTACAACAAGGCCATAAGGACAAAAAGGACAACAAACCATATACATATTTACAAAGGCAAACATGGGCTCAATCTAAGAATTACTTGAGATGTCTACCATTAACTAGTAGTTATAAAAGTTCTCCATCAATATCTTTGAGATAGAATGTATGGTTCCCTATCTAATAATTAATAGTGTAGGGACCCATCCATAGGGAATCAAATTTACCATGATTTCCCTTGTCCTCATGCCTATTATCCTAGATTAGAACTAGATCACTAAACTAAAAAGCTTTTGGGGTGAATTTCTTGTCAAATATCCTTTTGAGATGCTCCTTGAACTTAACATACCTCTCATGAGCTTGTCTCCAAGAATCATCGATCTTGATGATTTGGTCAACCGTTTCTTCATAGTGATTCATTTCTTCTTCATTATTAGTTATTTATTGCATGAATTAATAAGTGGGAGACTATAAATTTAGGGGCAAGATAACTTGAGTTCCATAAACAATCTTAAAGGGGCTTTTCTCAATATATCTTTTTAGATTTAGCATATCTATGTAGACAAAAAAAATTCAATTATTCATCCCAATTTCTCATGTTAACATCTAAAGTCCTTTTGATGATCTTCAATAGATTCTTATTACTATACTTAGCTTACACATTTCCTTATGGATTGTGATTAGAGGCATATGCTAAATCAATCCCATAATATTCACACAATGCACTTAGTTATTGAGATCTAAGGCACATAGCATTGTCACACATGATTTTGACTGGCACCCCAATTTGACAAATCACATTATTTAACTAGAAATCGATGACTACCTGGTGGGTTGATATTTTAGTGAGGATTTCTTCAACCCATTTTTAGAATTAGTTAGTATCAACTAAGATCCATTTGTGACCAAAACTTGAGGCATCTGATATATCACCCATGAAATCCATCCCCCATTGCCTGAAAGGTCCCTTAATAGAGATCAACTATAAGGGAAGTGATTTAGATGTCTTATTTTTTCCAGAGAACCAATAACATTCTTCACATCTTCTTATCATGGTAGCAACATATTTTAATAATGTGGGCCACCAATACCTAGCCCTAAAATTTTTGTGTGTAGTGATTTTAGGAGTGAAGTGACCACAACACACACCACTATGGAACTCTATAATCATTGAAGAGATCTCACTCTCCACTAAAAATCTCAAGAGAACACCATCTAGGTTCCTCTAAGATAGGTCATCTTGTAATATAAGATACTTTTAGGATACTAGCTTCAGTGTCTTCCTTTGATTTTTATCTAAATGGGAGGGATAATTCAAAGTCTTTAGATAATAGACTATATCTTTGTACCATGGAGATTGAATATACTTGGATTTTGGATTATCAACTACCCTTTATACATTATTCACTTCCATAGCTATAAATTTTCTTCCATCATTAGCTTAACCAAACCCATGCCTCTAACCAACTTAGTAGTATATATATCTAGGTCATATTCTTAAATTTTGTTGACCCATCAACACCTTTTGTTATTAGATTCATTTTTAGTCAATATGTCCTTCACCATAGTGTGAGGGACATAGGCCACAATATTTGAGCTCAAAATGTAAGATATGAACTACGCGATGGATTTTAAAAGAGAAAAGGCTTGATTCTCCATTATGGTATATCTTAGCTTAGATCCTTGTAGTGCCTTGCTAAAAAAGGCAATTGGCTACTCATGACCCTCATCATTCTTTTATAGTAACACCATGGTAATAGTATATGTATAGGAAAATGAAAATATTTAGAATTTTTTTCTATAATCTAGACTATCAAGCATTAGGGTAAATTTTAAAGCTACCTTGATATTTTCAAATGAGTGGGTGGCCTTCTCCTCCCACTTTATAGTTTGATACTTCTTCAACATAAAAGTGATAGGTAGAGTAATCTCTAAAAATTTGGAAACAAATAATCTAACAAAACTAATTTGGCCAAAGAAATATTAAATACCTTTCTTGGTCTATGGGATGGGTACTTTGTCATTGGCCTCCACCCTTTTAGGGTCTATTATGATACCTTGTTGAGACACATTGTGTCCCAATATCTTTGCCTTATTTACTCCAAAGTGGCATTTTTTGGGATTGAGGGAGATCCTAAACTCTCTACATCTGATAATCATTTATTCTAAATGTGCCAACTGGTCACTTCTCTTCTTGGAATACACTGTAACATCATCCTAGTTTGCAATAACTATTTGGTTGATCAGTCTAGCAGAGGCTACATCCCTTTATCTCTAGAAAGTGGCACCTACATTCATCAAACCAAAAGACATTTAGATATATACATAAGTGCCCCACAAGGTAGTGAAAATAGTCTTGGACTTTTTAGACTCCTTTACCACCACCTAGTTTAACCATAAAAGTTATCTAGAGTAGATAATGGTTTAGATTTAGTGACATCTTAAATTATGTTATCCATGTTAGGAAATGGATAATTATCCTTTAGTGAAGCCTTGTTTAATTTTTATAAATCAACATAGATCTGGATGTCTCTATTTTTATTTTTTATAGGAACTAAGTTTACCACCCATGATGAATACTTGATGGGTTGAATGATCCCACCATCTCTTAATTTTTTATTTGTTCCTATATTTTAGTGGATAAGATGGGTTTGATAGGATACTATTTTTAGTGTAATGGTTTTGCATTAGGGTAAAGGGGAATAACATGCTGGAACAAGTCTTCCCTATAATCCTTCAACTCTGAATATGACCATGCTAGCTAATCTTGGTACTTTTTTAATAGCATGATGAATGCTTTCTTTTCCATCTTAATCTAGTGAGTACCAGGCCAAATCTTCCTTAGATTTTATTTTGTCTGAATATTAATCTTAGTCACATCTTTTTATATAAAAGTGTTTTTTCATTTGATTATGTTAGCTCCATTAAAGGATGCTTCCTGACTAACCAATCCTCTAGCGATAGTATTAGTCTTTAATTGGATTATTTCCTTCCCATATATGGTTTTTTTCCATCATATACTTGTACCATATATTCCCAATCTATAATGGTTCCCTCAAACTCATCTAAACAACACAAAACCCTCTTTATTTGATCATCATTTTTAAATACTTGCCAATGATAAATGTTGTCTAGGACCGAGGGCCTTACTAGTATCTCAACCTCATACTCATAAGAAGGATTTCCATGTTCAACCTTAAATTATGTATCCATATTCACAAGTATATCTACCATGTGATTAAGCTCTTGGGTATGGTACTTAATATTAAAGGCATCAAACCAATCCAAATAATCCCATACATCATTTTGATACTTCTTCAACCTTTTCTGCTTCATGGTGTAAATAACTTAAACTTGTTTCACTACTAGTTCTAAATAACCATTAACTAGTAACTTTTTGAATCCATATTCATGGGTGATCTAGAGGCCAAGTAGGAGTGCTTCATATTCCATAATATTATTTGTGCACTCAAAGGCCAATTGAAAAGAATATTTATAAACTTGGCCACTAGGTGTATAGAAAATAACCCCAACCCCATTTCCAGTGTTTAAACATGATCTATCAAAATTCATGGTATAAATGGATTCTTAATCATTGATACTAGAGTTAGGAGGCAATTCTATGTACTCAACACTTCCCACAAAATTCCCAATTTCTATATCCATATACAACACTTCATTCAGTTGGTACTTAGGATCTTCTAAGACATGAAGCATTTATGGCTCCAAATTTAGGTGAACCATTTTCCCATCCAATGGTGTAGTGTCATAAGATAGATCTATTTGAATACTACCTGTAATATTAGTATCCCATTTTATGGATAGTAACATACCCCATTTTAGTGGATAATCTACAATAATGACATCCATACTCAATTTTTTTGGGGTATTACACAAGCTGCACCACAAATCCTTTGACTACACCAAAAATAGGTACTTAATTGGAATATATGGAAAGGCATAATCTATATGTTACAATTATCCTTATGCAAATTTCATTAAGCATAGTTAGTGGCATGATATTACAAGATGCATCAAAGTTAAACATGCAATTGTGCATAATTAGTCCATTAATTAGTAGGGTGGTATAGAATGGGTCAACATCCATCTAAATGTCTACCAATTTTGTTCCAAAGTATACATCCATGTGATGCTCAAGAGATCCTAAGGTGTTTTCACCTTTTATAGGGAGAGCAAGATGAAGCTCATCTTAACAATCTCATTAGTAGTGACTTTCTGTATGAATCTTAAATACTCAAAAGCTCATTTCCTATACTCCAGAGTTATAAGAAATATAACAAAGGGTACTATGATATTTAGTTGAATTAATACATGTGACACATCACAAATACTATATTTGGGCAAAGGAATGTTAGCAGGTAAGATTGTAACATTTTCATTTTGGATACATCCTTCAAGAGTCAAGGGAATAGAAGCAGTAGAACTAGCATTCTTAACTTCACTTTTCAAAGGAGGCTTCCTAGGTTCATCTTTCTTGGGAATTATAGACAACAAAGAAGTTTAATTCTTGGCTTGGGTACTTCTTGGTCTGACACTATAGGGTATAGAACCAAACTTGGTGAAACCTTAGGCCTCCTTACTCCTTTGGTATCTTTTTCTTTGGTCTCCACTTTAGGATTAGTAGAGTCTTTATCTTTTAGAGGATAATTTTGGTCCTTACTTCTCAAATTATACTCCTTTTCTTGGGTAATTTCTATGTGGATAATCAACTATCAGTCTTCAATCTATGGAGGAGAGTCTCTATATTTTTATTTCATTATTGATCTTAGAAACTCAAAGTCATGAAATGGTAAGTCATATTCATGCATCGTGTTTATCTCATAGACAAAATTTGAGGATGGGACCCTTACCTTTTCACATACTCTCAATAATTCTTGAGTAGTGGTATCACCCATTAGCTCCATTGATAGAGAAGAAACCATCACATTTGTTTTATTAAATTGGAAATTAAAATTTTCATATGCTAGGGTATCCTCACAATTAGGGACAATTAAGGCACTCATAGCTTCCTATTTAAAAGCGTAAATTTCCATTTACTAGAATATAAAAATGTAGATATCATCTTCATTGGATGTAGTTTCAAAGCCATCTGCATCTTTACCACCACCATGAGCTATGATATAAGGTGGATGAGGGAGGAAACATTTATCATACCAATCAATGTCACAATCAACTATTTTGATTTTCATAGCTAAAGGATCTGATACTTCCCTTCCACTTCCCCAGTTCTTATTTTTTCATATCTATCATCCCTTGTTAAACCTTTTCCCTTATCATTATTCCTAACTTATAAAGGTGGCCTACCTTGACCCTGACTTTGGGGATGATTCTTTTCATCTCTCTTATGATCTCTTCTATCATAATGGTTAGAAAGACCTTGAGACAACCCCTTTTTGGTTCTAGCCAACTTGTAAGAGATCTCCTTCACTATAGTGGTTAGAGTCTACCATTTTCTCTAGGTCTACACTCTTATGAGAGGATTGAGGATTTACAGGATTCACCAACTTGACATTGGCCCTGTTGTTTAAAGGCTTACCCATATCTCTAATATTATTTTATTTTTGGATAGCCAAAATGAAAGCCATCTTTAGATTTGTGGGAGCCCTATCTTTGAGATAATATGCCACCTTATTATAAAATGCATCATAATACTTAATCAAAGAAGTATCACCACTAGTTCTAATGTCTTCTAGTATCCTCCTCAATACCTTACTAAATATAGAATTGAAATCCTTCACACACTTTTTAGGATTCTTCTTGAGGTTCTCAAACTGGGTAAGCAAGAATCTAGGGTCTATACTATCACCATATTACATTTTAAATGCACCAATCATAGCTTACTAGGTGTATATGGATTTTTCAAGGAGGGATTTGAACCATTCCTAAGCCACATACTTAAGTGTGTTCACAAATATTTTTATACATACATCTAAATCTATCTCATAATCTTAAATGACATTTAAGAAGACTTTCAGATGTTGTTCCCCAGACACTACATTGTTCCCTTGAAACTTAGGTAGTACATTTCTAATCTTAATAAGGACCTCATTGGGGGAACAAAGCATACTATTAAATTTAATAGGTCTAAACATTAGGATCATAAATGGTCTGTGTCTAATATCTAAGCCTTGATCATCTTCTCCATCATTGTCATTATCCATGTTAAACATCCTCCTTCTCAGGGCATGATCTCCCATTTTTGAATCTAAAGATGAAGATAACCTAGGGGATGATTGAGGATGAATACTATGTGGAGGACTCAAAGTAGTGAAAATATAGTGAATATTTAATGGCCTAACAAGAGGGGGAAAACTTTTTTGTGGAGAAGGATCTTGACTCACATAGAGCTCTGATTTCTCTAAGGCACTCTGGTATCCTTCAACCAAAGGGATATTAGAGAAAAAAGGGTATATATAATGGGGGATGAAGTGATTAGGTCTTACTTGATTGCTTGATCTTTGGCCCACAATAATTTTCCACACTTGTTTTCTTCTGGATAAAACTTTTAACTAAGGGATAAGCACTTTTGATGGATTCCTATGAAAGGAAGACATAGTACCCTCCATATTTGTAGATCTAAAAAAAATTCTTCAAAATAAAGAAGAGTGCATAAAGTAAGCATTGATATTTAAACATTGATATAATAGAGTCACTACTATAATCAAGACTTTTAGACCCAAAAAAACAAAGCTATATATAGAAACTGATGAGATACCAACCCTCAGACATTGAAAACAACTTCAAGAATATTGAGTAACTTCTCACCAAATAAAGGTGAACATCCCTATTAGATTCACCAATAAAATCTACCAAGATGTTAATGAACCAAGGACAAACAAATCATTATGGTAACAATAGAGAGTGAAATAAATAAAACACATATAACTCTTCTACAAGCATGTCCCTGGTAATGGTGCTAGAGAAGTGTTGGTTCCCAATTGTAGACCTCTATCATTTAGCCTTGCACACTTGAAGAGGGTGGAAAGTAAATATGAGAAGTCACTGATATGTCATTATCACTAAGGAAAGGCTTAGAGTCTAAAATGGACTAAATGAAGAAAGTGACTAAGAGGCATTTACAAAGGGTATGGTTAATTCCCTACTACTTTTGGATCTACCTGAACCAAGGTGAGAGGACCTACTGAGGTAGCTTTCTCACATGAAGGAGTTTATAAAATCAATATTTATGAGGATTATTGATACAAAAAGGGAAATATGACCAAATCATAACCAAACTTATACACTTTGCCTGAGAAGGGTTGTCATGTGAAATGCACACATATTTTATGTTATATACAAGCTACTAAAGACAAATAAGAGTGTGGCTATAATTTTTATTTTGGAAATTATTTTGAACAACAAGGAATAGGTGAGAATTACATCACAAAGAGTTAAAGGATACACAACAAACACACTTTAAACATGTAGGGTTTTGTGCATGTGTAAGGCAAACAATACTTATGATATGCAAATAACATGTTATCTATTGGGTAAAACTATATTTATTTGAATGATGAATAAAGGTGTGGATGGATAGTAAGTAATCATGGATAAGTTCACAAAATAGCTATACTATCTTCATTAAAAAATGATTTTCAGTTTAGAAATAGTTAAAATAAAATCATGAACAAATGATCCTCAAAATATTATAAGTAATACTAGAAATCACCCTTCAAGAACTCCCTCTAGCTAAATTCATTAGCCTAGGACTACCCATAAAAAAGGCTATCAATGCTCTATTCCAAAATATCAAAATACAAAGGATTTTATAGTTTGGTTATAGACCATAAATGACTACCATGAAGCAGAATAAATCAAATAACCAATATACTAAGCATGTAAAATAGAACATTATACTTCAACAACAAGAAAGAACAATAAACCATGAACTAATTTCATTTATCAGTGGAATCAAAGATAAATACAATATATCTTGAAAATTATATAAAAAACTATGCAAAACAATTCTATAACAACGTAAACATTTTGAATGTTCTAAAAGCTTTTCGATAATTTTAAAATAGAAATCAATTTGGCACTAAAAAATCACATAGGGAGGACTCTCTAGGCTATAGCTTCAGACTCAAAAATTAACCAACCTCTATAAAGGGAAAACCCCCTTTACTTATATAATTTTAGCTAAGCTTGGCACATTCTTAAAGATGCTCCAGTTGGAAAGTTCTTTCATAGGACTGGAGCCTATTGTAACAAACATGATTCCTCAGATTTGTGCTCATACTTCCATGATGATGACAAACATGATACTCCATTACGACATAATATTTTTAGTTATACACATGGAGAATAATTATACAATAGATAAAATAACCTTTATCTCTTTGTGAAATAAACAAAAAACATCCCTTTCCTATACACATGACTATTCAAACTAAGTTTGAAAGGGACATGCCACTAATGGGCAGAGTAAAATGGTTTTCTAGTGGGAAATGAGAACAAAAGAGATAAGGGAAGAAAAAATAAGAAGAAAGGCAAGGAAGGAGGAGTGGTTCCAACTCAGAAGAAACTAAAATACCTAATCACATTCTAGAATCAATGTTGATAACTAAATCCTTTGTCAAGTTGTTCTTGCATTTGGTATATTCATCGATCATTGAGGCAAGATACTTTTGGTCAGGGCTAGTTTGGTACTTAAATTTTATTCTATATTCCTCAAGACAAGTGGAAATTTTTTTAAGCACAACCTATTTTTTCCCCACTAACATTTTGGGTTGGTTAGAATATTTCTCAAGTGATACCAACTACCTTACATTGTTAGAATTAAAGGCTCCTTATGGTGCATTGATGAGGCTTTTTAGGGAAATGCTTATTTCCTCTTCTATCAAGTCACCCACACCACCAAGGTTCATCATTTTTCTGAGGGTAGCATCTATTTACTTTGTATCAAACTAGAGAGTTTGATCTTCCCCTTTTAAATCAAAGACACCATCCTTGCGCATCGTCAACTGATGCTTGATTGCCAACTTGTATTCTTTGGGCCTTTTACAATAATTTAGAGTGATAATTTTCTCTACCACTAAAACATCAATGCCCATACTACACATTTTATCCAATTTAAGTTGGATCTTTTCCCAGTTCTTTATGTCTACATCATAAAGGAACATCTAAGCTTCATAATCTCCCTTTTTATCCACTATGTCATCTAAGTATTCTAGTGCTGAGTGGATTATTTATTTGGCTCTAGTGCTTAAATCCTTTTGATATTCTTTTGTGGTGCATCCTATGGATTTGAAATCATCATCTCAACCAAGGTCTAATGATCCAATGGAGAAAAGAGGAAGGTTTGGATCCTTAATGGTAGTTGGAGTTACTACCTAAGGCTCACTCAATAACTTTTGTAAGTACTAGATCATAGCCTAGTTTTACACCTTCAATTATTTCATGGTATCTTTATCTTTATCCATTATTTATGCCACCATGTTAGATAGGACTTGTGATTTGTATTTTATCTCCTTTCATGATGGATCCATAAGATTATAACTATAAATAGAGTAATTTTCTATGGGAACATATTTCTTCAATGTATCATGTAGAGGGAGAACTACCTTAACATTACTTTTTCCCTTATTAGTGTAGGTGGTTATATAATGTGTTTTGGCCATCTTAGGGGGCTTAACCTAATTCTTCAAAATAATATTCATTATATCAATGTACCCTATCTTGCTCATAATATCTTCCTTCTCTTTTACTTGCTCTATGACCTAAAGAAGAGGCCTAGTTTGAAATACCACTGAAGTTGTAGATGGCCTTTGAGACAATGATGGGTGATGTCAATGATGAGCTAGATGTAGGGAGTACCAAAGGCTTATATTTTTGGATCAATACACATTTTTCAATGTCTTCATTACTTTTTTGTTCTTTTCCATCCCTCTTTGTTCCATGCTTCTTCTCCAAAGTTGGCTCTATTTGTTCCAAAACTTTAAAATCTAACCCAGGCTAGTGGGACTCCATGAGAAATTTATTGATGAATCTCCCCTATTCCATTGGTTGGATGGAAGGCCCTATAACCACTTTGTATTCCTTATTTGACCAAGTGCCTAGGTCAAAAGAGTCTATGGTAAGTTCCTTGTTGCACTTAGGCAACTCTTCACCAATCACAACCTCGAGACCTTTATTATAGGTTGCATCATGAATCTTGATAAGAGGAAGGAAACCCTAGGGTACTTTAATGGAAGTATCACTTCCAAAAATACCCTCCTCAACATCTTTATTTGTTGGATCTAACTCCTTATTTTAATTTGAATGGGCATGGTTACCCTTCTACAAGTTTGCTCCCCCACCTTCCTCTATATTTATCTTCTCCTCTAGTGTTGATCTCAACACCTTTGGAGGGGAAGGAACTTCTAGCACTACTCTAAAAACTGCCTATTATTCCTTTTGTTTCTCCACATCTGTATTATAGATGGATACTTTGTCATCATGCTCTAGCTTACCCCCATTTCTTCCATTAAATTTATGAATGTCCTCAACTTCATGAGCCTTATCTTGACTAGGTGACTAAAAAATGACATTTTTAATAAATTCCTCTATATCTAGGAAAGTTCCCTATTTCTCAAGATGGACATGAGCCTAGAGAGTTGCCTTAGCTCCAACCTATACAACATAATCAAAATACAAAGGGTTATCTAAGGTTAAGGTACCTTCCTCATCACCTTTGCTTTCTACCGCTATGGGTCTTTTTTCTATAAATAAACCCATTGTTAGGACCTTTAATGGGGGTTGGGACCTCTCTTTGTGAGTCCTTTGCCTAGTATTCACTTGAGGAGGAGTGAAGGCACACTATTTATTCATCATTTCAGCAATAGGTCTACCTTAATCAAAATCCTCCTCACTCATATACCTTATTCTTTGGGCATGTGAGGCCTAGTCCTCTCTTCTCTTCATAGGGATTTATTTGGATAGTGGGTCTTTGAATACAACCTCCTTCTTCATTATTGGTGACCTATTTGGTGGTTGTAGAGCCCTATTAACTCTATTCTACTTTGGTTTCTCCCCCTAGTCCTCACTTACTCTCTTTTTTGAATATATTATTAGGGGAGGATCAAATGCCACTTTTTTTAGAGGTGGAATATGTGGGGTTATAACTGAGCTAGCCATAGGAATGGCCATTAGAATGGTTCGTACTATTGGTGCTCCTTTTCTTGAAATGGATATGGGGGTGATACTAACCAATGTGACTTGTCCCATAAGAATTTTATCCTAGTTTTCCTCTATGCTTGTTATTTTTAAAAAGAATAATCTAGCCTTGGGTTTTTCCGCTATTATCTTCTCCACATCCACTAGCTTGATGAACTTAGTATCCCCAAGCTTGCATTTACCCTTACTTTTTGTGGCTGATGATGGAGTTATAAGGTCACCACTATATTCCAAGAGTAAAGCCTTCATATCTTTAATCTTCATTAGCTCTTAAATGGTAGGAGTATTAAATGCACTAAGGTCAAACCCATGCTCCTTAATCCATATGTAGGTTCTCTTCATGATTCATATTGATCTCCCAGGGATGGAATCATCCTCTTGACCACTAAAATATAGCTAGGCAATTGGATAGGCTTCAATTTTATTTGTGTTGTATAATAAAGATAATATCAATTTATCATCCACCATGTCTTTGGGGATGGGAAAAATGTTTTATGTTATAACTTCCTGCATTGTTAGCCTCATAAATTCCAATTTTCATACATCTTCCTTAGTGGTGCAATCAGACTAGATGTCCTCATAATGTGATTGATGTAATATCACATTAGTATCCATATTTTCCAACCACTTGATGTCATAATTGGGTCAGGGTGGCATCTTATCAAGTGTATATAGTCCCATCTCTAACTCTAACCCCTTTGCCTTGGCAATTAAAGGACATGAATAATACTTTATTAACATAGGAAATTTGAAAGGATTATTCATCTTCTTATTTGTGATCATTTCATGTGGTAGTAAAATTTGTTGGGTCAATTCCATCACTACCAACTTATCATCCAGATACCTTAATAACTTGAATGGAGACCCTGAGTACCCACTAATCCTGATTTATGTGAATGTTTTGAATTATATGTATGTGGAACCATACATTTCAATTACCTATTTGGCTATCATATACATCTTATTGAGGATTTTAAAGGGATATAAAACACTCATCATGGGGTTGAAGAAGTAATTATGAGCTCTAAAAAAATTATTCTTGGACCCTTCCTGGGTAACTTTTAGGTATACTCCATATATTCTCATTCCTAAAGGGTTCTTGGTGAGTGATTAGAAAGTCCTATTATGCACTAGGATATACATCAAGTAAGAAGACATATATAAATTACCTATGAATGCTTCTTTATAAATAATTATATCTTAGAGTTACATCATTTATATATATATATATATATATATATATATATATATATATTATCACTAAGTATGGCCACCTAGTCTAGCTTAATCTTCCCTTCTAACATGCAGATCATAATTAGGAACATCCATTGTTCAAAGTTTTCTATGGTAGGCACCCCATATATCTTGGATAACATGGAAATAATATACTAGTTTAGTTCATTAAACTCTATTAATTCAAAATTATTCAACATTTTGGAGACCTTTTGTCTCTTCTTGGCCAACTAACAAGAATTAACAACATCCCAAATTGCCTTATCATCCTTTTTAGCATACACCTGACATTATTATAAGCAGAGTGTAATACTTTATAGATTTAGGTTATTCTAAACATGGTAATGAGGTACAAAGGGGTGAAGTATCAGACAACTAAATGATTACCATCAACAATAGTCATAGTTCCTAGTTGGTATGCTTGAGTACACATAATAATGAGTTCTTAGTATGAAGCAGCTAGGGGTAATGCTACTACAAGTATAATGTAACTCATGACAATGTTGGAAACTAATTTGGGGGCTCGGCTACTATAAAACATTCAATAAGGCCCTAAAATCTAACCCCATAACATTTATATCCCTAATCGAATCTAAAATTGAAACAATATTGTCTATTATTGGGGTTGAAGATGTTGCCATCTTTCTTTAGCTCTCTAGTGAAATATATTAATACTAGATGAAATTTTCATTTGAACAACCCTTAATCTATCTGTTTAATCCTCTCAAATAACACAACACAAGGATCAAATTGGAAAGTTACTATTTAATATGGAGGGCTATGCACACTAGAATCTAAAGGTCTATGAAGAGTTCACTATAATCATGCTCTTGCACAAACTTAGCTAGGGCACACAAATAACACAAAATCATGAATTAAATCTCTAAATGCAAATGGTAATTTTATAATTAATACAAATACCTAAGTTATAATCCATTGTGTTTCAAGATTAAGGTTACCATTAGTGCTCCAAAACCTAATGGTTAGTCACCACCTACTCTCATTAATTATTTGGGCCTTATTTAAAAAAGAGAAGGAAAACATGAATGTTTCCATTTTATGCCAACATATTTTCATTATAACATGTGTAGTGACATGAGTATATCATACATCAAGATACCTTTTTAGGCCTTTGAGGACTTCTGCACTTTCTCACTTGTTATTTTCCATTGGTTCAGTGATGTAATAAGCTCTGAGCTCATCTTAAGACTAAGGATGCCATGAATTGTAATTTTAATTTATGATTCTAATTATTTGGTCCCTTGAGGACTTTTTGGATTATTCCCACCAAGAGGTAAGTGGGTAAATATTTAAAAATGGGTCAAAAATGAGAAAACTCTAAGGAGCTACCATGTGGCATCACTTTTCATATAGGTTTAGATATTTGGGCCCTGGGGAATTTAAACACCTTTCCCAACAAAAGGTAAGTGGGAAAATTTTCAAGAAAGGCCCAAAATACCAAAATCCCTAATAATATACCATGTGTCCAACTTAGATGTGAGTTCAGACTCCTGATCATTTTTACATTTTGCACTAGCTCTCTTTATTCAAGGAAGGGTGTAAGATCCCTTCAACCCCCGACAACATTTATAGAAGTCCCTAAAGATAAACACATGTCCTTCATTTAGTTCATTAGGATATTTCTCACCTTAATCATCAAAACACATCAAGTGTAACTCGATAATTTCATTTGAGGCCCTAGAAACCACCCTTTTGAACACAAAGCAACAAAATAAAATATAGAGAAAGGCTTGTATATACCCTTATCTTCTCACTATGAATGATCCTATCATGGGATCTATAATCAACATTATGTGATTAATTCATAGCTATTGAGAGTATCTTCTATCTTCCAAAAGTACCCCTTAGGAATTTAGCAAGCAGTGGAAGAACACTTCCCACATAGTAAAAGCAAGACAAAGGACATGATTAATTATGAACATGTATTCTGATCTTCTAAAGGATTGGGGCAAGCAACTAAAACATTGACACTCATTTAGCTTAGACATAATAATTTTATTGACATGGGACCAATTGATCTAGTGTAATTTTGGGCACTAACATAGGCTCTTGCTCGGGGAAGGTGCCCCTAGCATGTACACAGAGAACACTAGACTGGTAACCTATCTAGTGGGCCATAGAGTCAAAGGATTTCATCATAGAAGCATAAAAAAAATACCATGGGTCATCAAAGTTATAACAAGGCAACCAAAAATAATAACAAAGGAAAAGGAAAGACTCAGACTATACAAACACAAATCACAACAAGGTCACAAAGATAGAAAGGACAACACATCATATATATATTTACAAAGGCAAATGTGGGCTCAGTCCAAGAAATGATTCAGATGTCTACCATTAATTGGTAATTCTAAGATTTATCCATCAATATCTCTAAGATTGAATGTATGGTTCCCTATCTAATAATCAATAGCGTAGGGACACATCCATAGGGAATCAAATTTACCATGCTTTCCCTTGTTCTCATGCCTACTATCCTAGATTAAAAATAGATCACTGACCTAAAATTATCTTGGGGTGAATTTCTTGTCAAAGATCCTTTTTAGATGCTACTTGAACTTACATGCATCTCATGACCTTGTCTCTAAGACTCATCAAGATTGATGATTCAGTCAATCCTTTCTTCATAGTGGTTCATTACTTCTACATTCTTAGCTAATTTTTGCATGAATTGGTAAGTGGGCAATTATATATTTAGGGGCAAGATAGAATCAGTTCCATAAACAAGATTAAAGGGGATTTTCTTAGTAGATTTATTTGGAGTCAATCTATCTACCTAGACAACAAACTTCAACTATTCACCCCATTTTCTCTTATTATAATCCAAATTCATTTTGATGATGTTTAATAGATTCTTATTATTAGACTTAACTTACGCATTTCCTTACAAATTATGATTATAGGCATATGCTAATTAATCCCATAATCTTCACATAATGCACTTAGTTTTTTTATCTCTAAAGCAAATGGAATTGTCATACATGATTTTGAATGGCATCCCAAATTGACAAATCACTTTATTTAACAATAAATAAATGACTACCTATTGGGTTGATCTTCTAGTGAGGATTGATTCAACCTATTTTGTGAAGTAGTCAACAGGCACTAGGATCCATTTATGACTAGAACTTGAGGCATCCTATATTTCACCCATGAAAACCATCCCCCATTACTTGAAATGTCCCTCAATAGATATCAAATGTAAGGGAAGTGATCTGGATGCCTTCATCCTTCCAGAGAACCACTGGTAGTCTTTACATCTTCCTATCATGGTAGCAAAATCTTTGAATAATGTGGGGCACCAATACTCATCTCTCAAAATCTTGTGTGTAATGACTTCAGGAGTGAATTGACCACCACACGCACCTCTATGGAAATATGTAATCATTGAAGAGATCTCACTCTCCACTAAACATCTTAAGAGAATACCATCTAGTTTCCTCTAAGCTAGGTCATCTTGTAACATAAGATACTTTTGGGATACTAACTTCAGTGTCCTCCTTTGATTTTTATCTAAATGGGAGGGATAATTAAAAGTCTTCAGATAATAGATTATATATTTCTACCATGGAGATTGGTTTTACTTAGATTCAGGGTTATCAACTACCCTTTCTAATTTATTCACTTCTATTTCCTATAAATTTGCTTTGGTCATTTGCTTAGCCAGACCCATGCCTCTGAACAACTTAGTAATATGTATCCCCAGGTCATATTCTTGAGTTTTGTTAACCCATCAGCACCTTTTGTTAGTAGATTCATTTTGAGTTAATATATCCTTCACCATAGTGTGAGGGACATAAGCCACAATATTTGAGCTCAAAATGTAAGATATGAACTACTTGATGGATTTAAAAAGATAAAAGTCTTTCTTTTCCATTATGGTATATCTTAGCTCATATAATTGTAGTGAATTTTTGAAAAAGGCAATTATATGCTCATGACCCTCATAATTATTTTGTAGCTGCATTGTGGCAATAATATATGTAGAGCAAAACAAAAAGATTTGGAAATATTTTATGTAATCTAGACTAGAAAGCATTGAGGTAGTTTTCATAGCTACCTTGATATCTTGAAATGAATAGGTGGCCTTCTCCCACTTTATAGTTTGATTCTTCTTCAACATTGAAGTGATAGGTAGAGTAATCTTTAAAAAGTTGGAAACAAATCATGTAACCAAACTAATCTAGCCAATGAAAGATTGAATACCTTTCTTGGTTTGTGGTATGGGTACTTTTTCAATGGCCTCCACTCTTTTAGGGTCTATCATGACACCTTGTTGAGATAGAATGTGTCCCAATATATTTGCCTTCTGTACTCCAAAGTGGCATTTTTTAGGATTGAGGGAGATCCCAAACTCTTTGCATCTAATAATCATTTGTTTCAAATGCACCAAGTGGTCACTTCTCTCCTTGGAATACATTGTAACATCATTTAGTATACAATAATGAATTGGTTGATTAATGCAACAAAGGCTACATCCATTTCTCTCTATAAAGTGTCACCTACATTCTTCAAACTATAAGGCATTCAAACATACACATGGGTGCCCCAGAGGGTAGTGAAATCAGTCTTGGACCTTTCATACTCCTTTACCACCACCTATTATAACCATAAAAGTTGTCTGGAGTTAAAAATAGTTTAGATCCAGTGACATCTTGGAGTATGTTGTCCATGTTAGGTAATGGATAATTTTCCTTTATTAAATCTTTATTTAAGTTTAAAAAATCAACATGGATATGGATGTATCCATTTTTATTTCTAATAGGAACTAAGTTTGTCACCCATGATGAATACCTGATGGGTTGAGTGATCCCACCATCTCTTAATTATTTTAGTTCTTCCTACATTTTAGTGGCTAAGATAGGATTAATAGGCTACTGTTTTTGGCAAAATGGTTTTGCATCAGGGTGAAGGGGAATAACATACTAGAACAAATCTACCTTATAAGCTTTCAACTTTGAATATGACCACACTAGACAATCTTGGTAATTTTTTAATAGCATGATGAATGCTTCCTTTTCCTTTTTACTCAAGTGAGTTTTGAGCCAAATCTTCATCACATCTATTGATATAGAAGCATTTTTGGATTTGACTCTATTATCTCTATCTGTAAATTCTAGTTTTATACACCCTTGTGTATTAACATGGTGCATCATCACATTATCATTTCATCTCTAACATAATGGACCCAATTCATAATTATTTTAAATAATTATGTTCACCTCACCCATTTTATTTTAACATATGATTTAATTAAGCTATTACTAAATTCAAATATTAATTAATCCTATTTACCATCTTTAACCATAAATTCATACAAAATAAATGAAAACAAAACCCATCCAACCTCCAAACAAACTCATCCCATGGTTAAAACAACTCAACAACTTTGAAGTTGATTAAAACCATTTTTACCCGAATAAGAAACCCTTTTGAATATCCTAAGGATTAACTTCACCCATTTTGGGAAAATCAACGTCAATTCTCTAAGATCAATATCGATCTGTCTAGAATGACATTGATCCATAAATATATAATGAGCCTCTATGGCTTGGGAGGGCATTTTTGGACTTCAAAAACTTTCTATAATTATCCTAAAACCTATGTACAAACCTTATCAACATCTTTCTACCTTGTGGAACCTCTATTTGTGAGATCATAAAAAGATTTTGAAGGTTTTTAAGCCTAATTTTATAGTATTCTTTATCTATGTGTTTTTAGCCATCCAAGGTTAGTATTGCATGTTAATTTACTCACATTTAAACTTTACAGTCTTCTACACCTCTATGTCATTATTTACATTTGGTTTTCATCATTTTATCAATATTGTAAGTCATTATTATCTTCTATTTTCATAGTTTAACATTTTACTTAGAATCAACATTGATTCATCTGAATCAATGTCGATCTTATAGGATCACCATCGATCCCTAATTAACTGTTAAAATAGCCCTGAAGTCTATTTTCATAAGATTTAGAATCCTCAAAACTTATAAAAATCTACATTCTATTTTCTAAAAATCTATCTTTTACATGTAGATGACTATGACCAGATTATCACATGATATTGTTAGCATATTTGATCTCCCCATTGTCCAATAATATTTATTCACTGATCAAAGTGACATTGAATTTGAATTAGGTCTTTATATTATGGTTTTCACACCTAATTCAAGAAATAATTAATGAATAATTGGTTGTAATTCAAAAGGATGTTGATATAGCTATGCAATTCTAAGATGATTACTTTGATCACATCAATTTTGTTTTAGATTAGATATCTTTGGTGTTGTTTATTTTTATCCTATCCATATATATCTTTGTAATTTCATGTTTATTTATAAACTTGAATGTTAAATGTGGGCTAAAATCCACCTAAGGAAGCATATCATTTCTTAGGACTAGTTTCTTACCAGGTATCGCATTCATCTTTCTATTAATCCTTTTTTTGAGTTAGTGTGATTTTTAGGTCATTCCTCCCTAACCAAAGAGGAGTTCCCACAAGCTTGATTAATAGTGAAAAACCAATCTCCATCTCCAAGTAATACTTAAAACCATAAATTTACATTGTTTTTAGTAGATAATTAGAACACATTAAAAAAAGTGAAAAAAATACTAAAATATTTTAGCACGCTCGCCTCCACCTCTTAACACAATACTATGCTCACATATGAGAAAAATTGTAATGATCCTATCCACCCATTTGTTCCTATCTAACCATATCCATCATAATGGGAACTTCCCAAGTTTATTAAGTTTTAGAATAAGGAAGATCCCTAGCAGCATCTTAGAGCCTTTTGACATGCATGTTAACTTATAACACATGATGATGTGTTACTACTTAGGATATTTCCTATGTCGCTATCAAGGGATGCATTAGATTGGTACATCTCCATTCCTCAGCATTCACTCTTTTCCTTTGGGCAATTGGCCCAAATTTTCTTAGAGCACTTCTTGATCAACATTACTCAAAAAGTGACTATCATGGATTTATACGCCATTCACCAATTTGAAGATGAATCCATATCAGAATTTGTAGCTCATTAGCATAGCCTAATCAACCAGTTAACCTTTTCCTTAACACAACCTAAATTAATTGAATTATTTTCATGATCTTATGGAAAACATATCTCATACATGTTATAAATTCAAAACTTTAAGACTTTTGATGAAGCCTTTACCATGGCATATAAACTTTAAATTTGTGGCATTGAAGAGGGCAAAGTTAAGTTATGAAATAAAAACTTAAAACCTAACCCCTCAAAAAACAATAAAAATAATCCTAAACCAAAAGGGGTAAGAAATTTTATTACTCTAAAAACTTCTCCCCATCCAACACCAAATCAATCATGACCATCCACTTCTCAAACATAGCCACCTATGGGCCTTACTCATTTTCTCCCTAGGAAATATATTCTTGTAGGAGAGCCTTACACTTTTGTATTGGATAAACTCCTACAAGTGACCATTCTTGAGCTCCCTTTTGTTAGACCCTCGATGATATGTGTCCTAAACCCACTTGGTATAAAGAGGATGAGCTTTTTACTATAACAAGGTAATAAGACATGAAATAGAATGATGCCAATCCTTTAAATGATTGGTACATAACCTCATCGACAAGGGGGACGTTTAGTTGGACAATCCAAATGCTCCTCCCAACCAATCTTTAGATATTTTTAGACAAAAATTTCCAAACCATCCATCCACATCAAAAACAATCCAAGCTAACCTTGGAGAAACACAAAATCAAGCTACACATATGATTGCTACAATCTATGACCATGTATTGCCTAAAGAAGCTCTAGATAAATTTTCAGTCTTAGATCTCCTCATGTGAGATGATTTCAATGCAAGTCAACCTAAAATTATTGAGACAACTCCCAAAACATGTATAGATATCATTGATATCATTACATGGGGTCATTCACATGATCCATCCCCTTCATCTTCCCAAATTGAATATCCTAAAGTGGAAAATCAAACCACTTCTTGAAATGCCATAGATAAACATCTTGATACTTCTAGATTCAAACATTCCACCCTTTTGGTCCTTGGTGAACCTCTTCATGGTATGCACCTATATCACAATATAATTAGATCCATTAAATTCAATTGATACCAAGACCCTTTAAAATCATCCTCTATCATAATACCTCCTTACCCCAGAGCTACTAAGGGAAATGGTAAATATCCTATCATCAATAGATGGGACAATTGTCTTGGTATTTCACCAAAGAAAGCCTTAACCCATCCTCAAGTCAAGGTTGATGTTTTTTAGATGTCAAAAAAAAAAATAGTTTTAATACCCCCTCTATTATCAACACATGAAAGAACAAAGGGCTAACCCATTTTGCATCATCTCCATCATCCATTTTAGGTCCTCATTCATCTTCCAAAGTGACTATCCCTATCATAGGTTCTTCCATTCAAATGCATGGGAAAATACAAAGTATCCCTCCATTATTAACCATATATCCATCTTGATATCCATCATCTTCTACTAAAGGCCCATTAGAGAAATTTAAATAAAATGTGCCTAAGGTCATCCCTACCATAAAATCTAATTGTCAAAACCAAATGATCAATACTTTGTTAAAAGAGATTGCTTAACCTATTATAAGACCATAAAAAGACCCTTTGAAAAGGACTTACACTTTAATCTTATAATAAATATTAGATACATCCCTCATTATGCTACCACCTATATGTACCATTAACCTTCACTCCAAAGACCTACTTGGTATAGGATTTGGGAGATATGTGTATATCATTGAGTAGCTAGACATGATACAAAAAATTGTAATGCCCTTATGCCCATGATCCAAAAGCTATTCTAGGATGATAATATATTAATTGATGATCTAAATAATAATACTCCTAATAAAAAATTCACCATCACAAATATTACACCCACCCATAATCTTGCTAATCCTATAAGTGATGAAGAGTCATTGGCTTCTTTAGACCCTGCATTATTACACATCGATGTTGTCCATGTAGCCACCTGATCTCAAAATCAAAACCCCAATAAAAATATGGTTTTAATTATATGAGCCTCTACCCCTAATACACCTAAACCATTTAGACAAAATCCTAAAGTCTTTATTATAGGAACTACCTCGATCGAAGCCAAGGAGTTGGTAAATCTCCATATTAAAATAACTCCACCAAATACTTGTAAAAATGTCATTGTATTAACTTATCACAAACTCTCCACACCATTGAAAAGTAATGATAAAATCTCTCTAGGCTATTGAAGTCCAACCAAATTAGCCTCAACCATTATTGTATTTATAGGGTCCCTTCAAATGGTGTTGGCTATTATTTTCACTAATTTTGAGGTTTTTCCCTTATCACTTAAAGATCAAGATCCCCCACTTTTCATCATAGCTCAAATAAATCAAGATTAGATTAAAAGAGTTATGATTGATAATGGGGATAATATCAATATTATTTATTCACATGATTTCCAATAGCTATAACTACCAAAAACCATTATTTCTTAATTCTCAATAATTCTCTATGTATTCAATGGCATGGTAGCACCTACAATAAGAATGGTCATCCTTCCCATTTTCATAGGTTCTCACACTCTCCAAAAACTCTTTTATGTCATAAAATGGAAATTCCAATATAAAATTTTATTATGATGTCCATGGGTTCATGTGATGTGATGTATTCTCTTCACCATCCATCAGTGCTTTAAGATTTAACATGAAGACCAGATCCACATCATCCCCACCAATCCTCAACCTTTAAATTATACAACTACACTTTTTGATCAAGTGATATCATAATATCCTTGCCTAACATAATCCCATCTTCATCTTCTAATCAAGCCTCAACTAGCATGACTATTTTTGGTTCAAAATTATTAGCTTAGGAGTCTATTGATTCCATGATGTAGCATCTTTCAATGGGGGAATACCATCTATTAACCCTTAGCACATTACCCACTCCTAGGGAATACAATCATACTGATAAATAACCCATGTATCCACTCAACCTAGGTGAGCTCATCCCATTTGGACTACCTTTCTTACGTACCCACTTGATATATTATGGAATCAATCAAACCACCCGAGGCCTGATAATAGCACCTATGCTAAACCCTTTACATCTAATTTCTCATGTCTCAAGAAACCCTAGTTCACACAAACCTACCTTTATTACTATGCCTCAAAGGGCTTCGTCATGGGTAGATATTAGCAAGGTCCCCATGACATCACTTTAGGAGATTTCAAAAAACCACACAAAAAGCATGGATTAAGCTTTGAGAAAGATTCTAAATCCTTTCCTAAATTTATTCTTCTACCATTTTTGGAAGAAGTGCAATATTCATCATTAGATACTTCTTCCTTGACTAGTGACACTATATCCATCCCTTCTAACTTTTTTTTAGTCAATTTATTCTGTATATAACCCCTCATCTTTCATCACCATCATGAGACCCAAACCAGCCCTTTAACATATCCTAACTTAATAGGACATGATATGATAACCATCTATATTCTTCAATTTCAAGATGATGAGTCAATATTGACTCGTTTGGGTACTAAACTCTTTTCTATGGAATTCTCTTCCATCCAAAACATCTAGATTACTAAATGAATCCACTTTTGATATTAATATCAAGTCTCAAGAAACCCAAAGGATTGTTAAATTTAGAAAAGACTTAGATCCCCAAGAAAACTAAGATTTTACCACTTTTTCTATCATATCGTAGCGAGGCCTTTACCTAGTCTCATAGTGATATGCCTGGTATTGACCCCATAATCATTATCCATAATATCATCACCTTTCCTAATGCTATGTTAGTAAAATAAAATATCTATAAAATGCATCCTTATGTCACACTCCTGGTAAAAGAGGAACTACAACACCTCTTATCTGCTAACTTTATTCAACCCATTGATTTTCCTCAATGGATGTCCAACATCATTCTAGTCACTAAGCCTATAGGGGGCCTTCACATTTGTATTAAATTTCATGATTTAAATCTTGTTTGTCCAAAATATGATTTCCCTCTCCCTAACATCGACCAATTAGTGTACCTGATAGTTGGCCATGAAATGTTATCCCTTATGGATGGATTTTTTGATATAATTAAATACTTATTACACTAGAACATCAACATAAGACTGCATTTATTACTCCTTGGGGGAACTTATACTACCATGTTATGCCTTTTGGCCTGAAGAAAATAGGAGCCACCTATCAATAGGCAATGACTTATATATTTCATGACATAATCCATAAAAGTGTTGAAGACTATGTAGATGATCTCCTTTGGAATTCAAAATTCTATAAGGATCACCTATCCATACTTAAGGTTATCTTCATCATCTACTCTAGTATTATGTGCATTTAAATCTAAAAAAATGCATTTCTGGTGTCTTGATGGGTAAACTTCTAGGCTTCATTATTTATATTCAAGGAATAGAAGTGGATCCCACTAAAATCAAGGATATATAGAAATACTCCCTCCATCCAACCTTAAGTAACTTCATAGTTTGCAAGGTAAGCTCCAGTCTATCCATCATTTTATCTCCCAACTCTTTGACTGGTGTTAACCTTTACACCATATATTAAAGAAGGATAGTCACTTTGTATGGGATTCTAATTGTCAAGAATCCTTTAATGTACTCAAAGACTATCTTCTATCACCTCCAGTCCTCACTCCACCTAAGGAGGGGCAACCTTTCTTCCTTTATATCTTAGTTATAGACCATCAATTAGGTGTTATGGTTTCCCATTAAGACAAGCATCATAAGGAACAAGTTATTTATTATATAAGTCATACCCTCTTAGCATATGAAACATGTTATCTGCATATAAAAAAACTATGCATATCATTGGTCCTTATAGTCTCTAAGATTTTTCATTGCATACTTAACCACAAGATGTATGCAATTATGACTACTGCCCCCCTTAAGTTCATGTATTCTAAGCCTTATCAAAATCAATGAATGGCCAAATGGTTTATGCTTCTAGCTAAGTTTCATCTAAAATTTCTCCATCAAAAGTCTATTAAAAGGATAGATTATTCTTAGTCATCTAGTCAAAGCACCTCTTAGTGACAATCGAACAATCAATTATGAATTTGTTGATAAATCTATTACATCCACTTCTTAATTAGTCTCATAATATCAAATGACTCTATTCTTTGATGGGTCCAAATGTGAGTATGGAGGTGGTATAATAATTATATTAATCCCTATTCAAGTTATTCCCATGCATTTATCTTTTAAATTAGACTTTGATTTCACTAATAATATCACTGAATATGAAGCATTGATCATAGGCCTCCAAACTACCCTTGCACTAGGAATCAGATCCCTTAATATCTATGGTGATTCTCAGCTAGTGGTCAATCAAATTACTGGTATATATCAACTCAATAATGATATCCTCTAAAGATATAAGACCTTAGCCAATCATCTCTTATCTAATTTTGAATGTTATGCCATCCAAACTACTCCTAGATCAACTAATAATTTTACTGATACTATGGCATCTCTTTCCTCTTTTATCCCATCCTCATCTCATGAGTCCAAGTTATTTTTCCTTATCCATTGAGTTAACCAACCTTCCTACATGAGAATAGATATTCTATCTATTAATAATATTGAGGAAAACTTGAAGGAGCCATGGTATGCACAAATATTTACCTATTTATCTATAAGACTATCTTCTCCCCATCTATCTAAAGGTGTCAGGCATGTCTTCCAATAGAAATCTGCCCACTATACTATACTAGGGGGTGTTATCTATAAGTGCGGTTTCAATGGCATTCGTCTTCATTGTCTCCAAAAACATGAAGTTACCTTAGCTATCAAAGAAGTACATAATGGGTCATGCAGTGGACACTTTAGTGGCCACACAATCACTAAAAAATCTTATCTTTTAAATTAGACTTTTATTGCACCAATAACATCACTAAATATGAAGCATTTATCATAGGCCTCTAAACTAACCTTGCACTAGGAATTAGATCTCTTAATATCTATGGTGATTCTTAGCTAGTGGTCAATCAAATTATTGGTATATATCAATGCAAGAATGATATCCTCTAAAGATATAAGACCTTAGCCAATTATCTCTTATATACTTTTGAATGTTATACCATCTAAACTACTCCTATATCAACTAATAAGTTCACTTATACTATGGTATCTCTTGCCTCTTTTACCCCATCTTCATCTCATGAGTCCAAGATATTTGTCCTTATCCATCAAGTTAACCAACCTTCCTACATGATAATAGATCTTATAGGGAAAATCAACCCTAAGTCCTCTTAGTGTCACAACTTCATCATTATTGCTATAGAATACTTCACCAAGTAGGTGGAAGCTATGTCACTTATCTTGACCAAGGTAGAACATATTATGGAGTTTATCCATCATCACATTATCTATCATTTTGGAATTTCATACAAAATAATAATAGATAATGGAAAATATTTAAAGAATTAAAAAGTCTAGGCATCATGTGACTCATTTAAAATCAAATTAAGTTTTTCCTCACCTTATTATCCTTAGGCCAATGGTCAATAGGAAGCATCTAATAAAACCCTGGTCAAAATCCTAACCAAAGTCATTAATGAAGCTAGGAAGTATTAATAGCTTTGTATCCCTTTCACCTTATGGGCACATCGAACAGTATTCAAACCCCTATAGGTGCTACTCCCTTTTATCTAGTCTATGGTATAGAAGATATACTTCCTTTAGAAGTACAAATTCCCTCTCTTTGTGTCTCCCTTAAAGACATCATTTATGATGAGGATTTTTATTAGGAACATTTATCCTAGCTCAAAATCTTAGATGAGCATCGTATGATATCCCTCGATCACTTTCATATATATCAAGAATGACTAAAATACACATATAATCAACATATAAGAGAATGAGAATTTAACATTGGAGACCCTATACTTAAATAAAATCAATATGTCACTAATATAGAATGAAATAAAAGGGGTAAATTTACTCCTAATTGGATTGAATCATACATCATAACCCATAAATATGGATATGAGGCATATCATTTGGCCTCTCTTAATGGTAAACCAGAATGAGAACCTCTTATTGCATTGCATCTATGTCCTTTCTATAGTTAATATATCTTGGATCATCTTGGTTAGATTCTCGTAAATACTATCATATCCCCTTATCCAAAAATACCAAATAATGATATGAGAGTTATGTGGTTATCTGGTAATCACTATAGCCTCAACCTTGAATATGAATACCTCAGCTCTAGACATAACATTCTCTCATGGATAAGTTTCACCTGTAATGGGAGAAACTCCAAATCATTATTTCCCTTATTTCTTAAATGCCACTAATTTTCTAATATAACACAATCACCTCATGTAATGAACTCATGGAAACTATCCTAAGGTATCTTTCTATGCCAACTCACATTACTATCTTTGGGATCCAAAATTAAGTAAGTAGTGAAAATTAAAAGTATCAAAATGGGCTAAATAAACTGACTGATCCCTCAAAGGATATCTATAATCAAATATATAAATGCAAATAATAGACTGGCCCCTTGAAGGATAGTTGTGCAAAATATTAGAATGTAGACCACTCCCTTGAAGGATGGCTACCAAGCAAAAAACTTCTTGCATTGATCAGTTTTCAAATTATGCCACTTAAAAGCCTTAAAGAGCAACAAATCAATAAATAAATTGTCAAAATCAATATCCCAAGAAAGCTTCCCATATCAATTAGCTTTCTAATTGTAGGCTTCTCGTATTGATTAGTCTACCCATTGGCATGAAAATTATCCCTAAAAGATAAATATTGATTTCAAAATATGGTGTGAATAAGTTTATCTCTGAAGCAATCTATACCCCATCCCACCAAAAGCATATAATCCTAACAAATGAACAAGGTTGAAGCTCTATCTAACCAAGGTTGTGTCAATATCTATTATCATCTAGCTAAGGATGCATAGGCCATGTGTATGAGAGATTATCTTTTGGTTATGGTCCAAGTCAATGCTGAGCAAGTCCATAATCTCTAATCACTAAAATCCATAAATCCAAAACCATAAATAATTAAAATATATATATAATCCATAATCATAATTAAGTATAAATCCATAATCTATTTGCATTCAATCATCTAAGAAACCATAAACATCCATAAGATTAAGAATGGTCTGTATCAAAAATTAGCATAATCCATAATCATAATCCATTAGTAAAAACCCTTATCATGATATAACATTTGAAATAACATGTAAAATCCATAATCCATAATCATCCATGACATATATAATAGTAATGATTAGAATTGAAATACAGAACATCTAAATCTATAATCCATCATATCAATAATCCATAAGAGTACTATATATCCATATTTATCAATAAATCCATAAACAAACATACATAATCCACCCATAAACATAAACAATGTCTATATATATGTACATCAAGTGTCTATAAAAATGTGATAACATGCATAAGGTGGGTCTCTCAACCTATACAATAAAATATACTCAGTACAATTTATCTTGCTAAGGTGAATAATATCACCTCCCCCATCATCCCCTCCTCGACTCGCTATTCTCCTGGTACTAGTAGTCCCCCTAGGGGTCCTTTGTGATCTATTGTGGCTAGCCACATATGAAGCAAATCAAGGAACATCAAGTATCCACCTCTATACTATCTTCTCATAATATCTCATATTAGTAATCAAATCCTTGTACCTCTATATTGGTACCATATATATAGGAGTAATGCTAGATCTTGTAATATCTAGGGCTGGTATCTCTAGTAAAGTAGATCTCATCTGCTCTAGCTCTGATAGGTACCTATCCCACTCTTGTATATCCTGGTCACACTTACCTCTCAAGTTATTAAGATCACCCTATAATATGGTAATTTGATCTTGTAAAGTATCATGGGCTATTCATGCCTCCTATAACTCTACCCTCAGACTAGTACACATAACCCTCAACGTGGCTCTCTCAATGACAACTACAAATGTTTTTATAATATCATGTATGGGGACATCTTGTAATGGTACCTCCTCTATATATTCACCAAGGACATCTTGCTTAGCCTCTCCTCTATCCTCACTCTCCTCCCTCACCTCCTTAATGACTAACTCCTACCAAGGTCTCACTATTCTCACCTGTCTCATCACTATCTCAATTAAAAACCAAGCTATGTAGTCATCAGTGTAGCCAATGTCATCTAGTTCAATAGCCATAAGATCTTCCTATGGCCCCATCAAAACCATTATAGTATCAGGGGTAGGCTAGTCTATATCATGTATGGGGACATCTTGTAATGGTACCTCCTCTATATATGCACCAGGGACATCTTGCTTAACCTCTCCTCTATCCTCACTCTCCTCCCTCACCTCCTTAATGACTACCTCCTACCAAGGTCTCACTATTCTCTCCTATCTCCTCACTATCTCAATTAAAAACCAAGCTATGTAGTCATCAATGTAGCCAATGTCATCTAGTTCAATATCCATAGGATCTTCCTATAGCCCCATCAAAACCATTGTAGTATCAAGGGTAGTCTAGTCTAGCTCTATATCCTCCCACCTATATAAGTAAGGGGCTAATGGAACATCTTGTAATAACCCAGAGTGATGAAAGACCCTATCAAAATATAATAGCTCAATATGCTCAAGCCATCATCCATATACCCATATCTCTTTGGAACATCCCCTATCTCCAAATTTGAACCAATCTACACTAAGAAGCACACATAAGGCCTCCAAATAACATCCCCCATCTATAAGTTGCTAAAAACCTATCTATAGTGTGTTATATCATGTACTACCCTATCTGTATAAGGAACGACTAGGTCTTCCTTCCATTAAAGGAATTCTATGCTATAGACCATGTCTTTAAATCTAATCTATGGGGTCCCTATGGGGTGAATCACATGAATATGCTCATATGCCCAATAATTTAATACAAATGTGATATTGAGACTTGATCGGTGCTCAGTGCACCACCCTTAAAACTCCATTTATATCTACCCTAATAGTGTGGGTACAGAATAAAAAATAGTCCTAAACTCAACCGCATCTATTATAACACCATATAAAATCCATGTTAGTCTCCCTCTCATATAATTAGGTAGCACATAGTAAGTTAATGCCAACATCATCATCGTAAGCACTAGTCTCTCCTCAAGGTCCTAGTCATACAATGGATGGAATGAGAACCCGCTAGAAAATAATATGATATCTAATGCAACCTCGCCATATAGTGATTCCAGCACCATCACTTTCCTAGCCTCATCAATATTATACACAAGGGATCCCAAAATTGGTAGTCATAAAATCTGATGGATGTCTTCTATCATAATAGTCATCTCACTGGTCAATAACCAAAAAGTGTTGGTGGTATAATCCCACCTCTATAAAAAAGATACTATCATACAAAAATATATGATGATAATGGTGAATCCCTCCAAATCCTAGAGCCTCTATATGGGCCCAATCCTCATCACTCATAAACTCCTATAACTGCTCCAATAATAGAGGGACCCTACCCCTCATTTTTAGTAGCTCTCATGCCTATTAGAAACATATTTTTGGTCAATCAAAATCTTAAGTTTTCTATTATCAAACCTTCATTATGGATTTCTATCAATCCTCTAAGGATTGATGATGATTTAAACAAATTGACAATGATCTTTATGGATCATGGTCAATCCACATAAAACATGTTGATCGTATTGGCTCATCATCGATTCCATACCCTTAAAAATTCCCCTTGGGTTGAACATTTTTAACCTACCCTCCCTCCTTCCCATAAATTTCAAAAAGAAATCACTTAAGCAAAAATAAAAACATAACATTTCACCAAAAATGCATTATTCCTACCTCGTAGTGGAGTCATCATCATTGTCCACTCCCACTCGCTTCTATCATCTCTCACATATGCTTGAAAAGTTGAAACACATCAAGTTTTTCTCCCAAATTCTTATTCAATAGATATCCAAATGAGCCTTATGCCATGTTAGATGCCTATTTATAGCATTTTTAGTGATTGACATTGATTAATTTAATCAATGTTAATTACTATAAATTAGCATCAATTATTCTAGATCAATGTTGATTACCATGGCTTGTTTATATTTTTGCACTTGTGGACCATTTTACATGCTCCCAGTCTAATTCCAAATCCCTATCTTATTTCCTTTGCTACATCTATCCCATTTTTATGTCATATTACCCTTTAGATTTGACTATTTTAACCTTTTTTAGCTCCCTAATCTCCTTAAGGTGCACCCTTTTTTGGGTATCTTGTCATTGTAAGATCTTGAGGTTATATTTTGTGTTGAGAACATTTGTCTATAAGTAACACATACACCATACACACATCAGATGCTATGGTCCACCATTACTATCCTTTATTCTCTTCTTAGCCTATAATTAAGCCCACTTATTTCAGCTATAACATTTTGTTACTTGATTAGGTCTTTAGGGCATTACTAACTTGCATCACTTTTTATCCCATTAAGTGCAACCTTGGAACTTACTTGAACCATCTGCACATCTAATTGTATTTTTCTATCTTCTACTTTTCTATTTCCACACACCCAAATTTATTTTTACCTTCCACCTTTTTCAAATCTATCATCCATTCCATCTCACTTCTTGGTGCCTAGTTTGAGGGGGGATACCTCCTCACAATACACATGGGGCATTAGGAACCTTATAGTTTTTATCTCATGCCATGATATTGCATATCACTCCAAAAAAAGGGGTAAATTTAGATGCTCATTTTATACACCCTTATGTATTAACATGGTGCATCATCACATTATCATTTCATCTCTAACATAATAGCCCCCATTCATAATTATTTGAAATAATTATGTTCACCTTACTCATTTAATTTTACCATATGAGTTAATTAATCTATTACTATATTCAAATAGTAATTAATCTTATTTACTACCCTTAACCACAAATTCATAAAAAACAAATAAAAACAAAACCCATCCAACCTCCAAACAAACTCATCCCATGGTTAAAACAACTCAACAAATTTGAAGTTGATTAAAACCATTTTTTACCCCTATAAATAACCCTTTTGAATGGCTTAAGGATTAACTTCATCCATTTTGGGAAAATCGATGTCAATTCTCTGAGATTGATGCCAATCTATCTAGAATGAAGTTGATCTATAAATATATAGTGAGCCTCCATGGCTCATAAGGGTATTTTTGGACTTCAAAACTCTATTAGAATTATTCTATAACTTACATATAGACCTTATCAACATTTTGATACCTTGTGGAACCTCTGTTTATGAGATCAAAAAAATATTTTAAAGGTTTATAAGCCTACTTTACAGTATTCTCTATTTGTGTTTTCAACCATCCAAGGTTAGTATTGTATGTTAATTTACTCACATTTAAACTTTATAGTCTTCTACACATTTGTGTCATTGTTTACATTCAATTTGAATCATTATATCAATATTGCAAGTCGTTATTATATTCTATTTTCATAGTTTAGTATTTTACTCATAATCGATGTCAATCTATCTGAATCAATGTTGATCCTATAGGATCACCATTGATCCATACTTAAATATTTAAACAACCCTAAAGTCTATTTTCATAAGATTTAAAATCCTTAAAACTTGTTAAAATCTACATTTTATTTTCTAAAAATCTATCTTTTACATGTAGATGACTCTGCCCAAATTAGTGCATTATATTGTTAGCATATTTGATCTCTGCATTATCTAACAACCTTTATTCACTGATCAAAGTGACATTGCATTCAAATTATGTCTTTGTAATTTGGTTTTCACACCTAACTAAGAAATCATTAATGAATAATTGGCTATAATTCAAGAGGATGTTGATATTGCTATAAAATTCTAGGACGATTACTTTGATTACATCAATATTTTTATAGATTATACAGCTTTAGTGTTGTCTATTTTCAATATCTTTGTAATTTCATGTTTATTTATAAACTTGAATGTTAAATTTGGGCTAACATCTACCTAAGGAAGCATATCAATTCTTGGGACTGGTTTCATACTAGGTAACCCATTCATTTTTTTATTAATCCATTTTTTTGTGAGTTAGTGTGATTTATAAGTCATTCCTCCCTAGCCAAAGAGGAGTTACCACAAGCTTTATCAATGGTACATAACTAATATCCATCTCTAGGTAATATTTAAAACCCTACATTTACTTTTTTTCTTGTAGCTAATTAGACCACATTGAAAAAAACAAAAAAATTACTAAAACACCATTGAAGGATGCTTCCAAACTAACCAATCCTTTAAGGATAGTATTAGTCTTTAACTGGATTATTTCCTTCCCATATATGGTTTATTTTCCATCATATACCTATACCATAGAGTCCCAATTTATAATGGTTCCCTCAGTCTCATCTATACATTACAAAAACCTCTTTATTTGATCTTCATTGTTAAAGACTTGCCAATGATCAATGTTGTCTAGGATAGAGGGCCTTACCAGTATATCAACCTCATACTCACAAGAAGGATTTCCATGTTTAACCTTAAATTATATAACCCTCTTCGTAAGCATGTCTACTATGTGATTAAGATCTTGGGCATGGTACTTAATATTGAAGGCATCAAACCATTCCAAGGAGTCCCATATAAAATTTTGATAGTGCTTCAACCTTTTCTACTTCATGGTGTAAACAACTTGGACTTATTTTACCACTAGTTTTGAAACACCCTTAACTAGAAACTTCTTGAATCTATATTCATGGGCAATCTAGAGGCAAATAAAGAGTGCTTCATATTCTGTAATATTTTTTATGCACTCAAAGGATAATTGAAAAGAGTATCTATAAACTTGGCCATTAGGGGTATAAAAAATAACCCCAGCCCCATTTCTAATGTTTAAACATCCTCCATAAAAATGCATGGTCTAGATGGATTCTTAATCATTGATATTAGAGTCAGGAGGTAGCTCTATGTAATCAACACTTCCCACAAAATTCCCAACTTTTGTATCCACATACAAAACTTATTTAGTTGGTACTTAAAATCTTCTAAGACATGAAGCATTTTTAACTCCTAGTTTAGGTGAATCCTTTTCCCATATAGAGGTATAGTGGCATAGGATAGATCCATCTAAACACTACCTCCAATACTAGCATCCCATTTTCTAGATGGTAACATGTCCCATTTCTATGGACAATCTACAACAATGACATTTGTACTCAAAAATTTGCCAAGGTATTGCATGAGATACACCACCAATCCTTTGAATACACCAACAACAGGTACTTATTTGGAATCCATGGTGAGGCATCATCCATATTCTATAGGTATCCCTATGAAAATTTCATTCAACATAACCAATGACATGATATTACAAGATGTACTAGAGTTAAACATGCAGTTATGGATAATTGATCCATTAATTAGTAGGGTGGTATAGAATGGGTCAACATCTATCAGAAACTATATTAATGTTGTTCCCAAGTATACCTTTAGGTTATGCTCAAGAGATCCTGAGGTGTTTTTACCTTCCACAAGGAGAGTGAGAAGAAACTTAACTTAAATAATTTCATTAGTAGTGACTTTCTCTATGAATCCCAAATACTCAAAAGCTCTTTTCCTATGTTTTAAAATTCTAAGCAATTTCACAAAGGGTATTGTGACCTTTAGTTGACTTAATACATAGGCCACATCATAAATAATTTATTTAGGCAAAGGAGTGTTAGTGGGTAAGATTATAACATTTTTATTTTGTATACATCCTTCAAGAGTCAGGGGAATATAAGCAAAAGTATAAGAAATAGCATTCTTAACTTCACTTTTTAAAGGAGTCTTCCTAGGTTCATCCCTAGGGAATTGTTATTATGCTGATGGGCATATTTCAATAACACTTTGAGGTTTTGGTCTAGTGGTTCATTACATGTGGTATTAGAGCCTCCACCTGGGTTTAAGTCATAGAGCAAGTGGCTATGCTGGCATGGCAATGTTCATCTGGGGCTCGTACATGCAGGGATCCTAGTGGTATGAGCATAAATCTAGCCCAAAGTCTATGCTTTAGAAGTGTGGTGGGATATTATGATATTGATGGGCATATTTCACTAATGCTTTGAGGTTTTGGTGTATCCATTTTTTACAAGAATGCTAGACAATAAAGGAGTTGGAATCTTGAAAAACCTTGGGCCTCCTTACTCCATTTGGTCTCCCTTTCTTTAGTCTTTGATTTAGGAGTAGTAGAGACTTTATCTTTAAGAGGATAATTTTGGTCTTTACTTCTAAAATTATACTCCTCTTCTTGGGTAATTGTTGTGTGGATCATCAACTATCAGTCCTCAACTGATGGAGGAGAGTATCCATATTTTTATTTCATCATTGATATTAAAAACTCAAAGTCATGAACAAGTAACTCATATTAATGCATCATGTTTATTTCAAAGACAAAATTTACGGATGGGACCCTTACATTTACACATACTCTCTATAATGATAGAGAAATGGTAGCACCCATTAGTTCCATTGATGTAAAAACAACCATCACATTTGGTTCATCAAATTGGAAAGTAAAATGTTCATATGGTGGGATATCCTCATAATCAAGGAAAATTAAGGCACTCACAGCTTCCTCTTTGAAAGTATAACTTTCCATTTAATGGAAGTTAACAATGTAGATATCATCTTAATTGGATGTAGTTTTAAAGCCATCTACATCTTAACCACCATCACCAACTATGCTACAAGGAGGATGAGGGAGGAAACATTTATCACGCCAGTCATTGTCATAATCAACTGTGTTGATTTTCATAGCTAAAGGATCTTGTACTTCCCATCCACTTCCCTAGTTTTATTTTCTTTCATGTCTCTCATTCCTTTTCAGGCCTTTTCCCTTATCATTATACCTAGCTTGGAAAGGTGGCCTACCTTAACCCTAATCTTGGGGATGATTATTTTCATCTCTCTTATGATATCTCCTATCATCATGGTTAAAATGACCTTGAGACAACCCATTTTTGGTTCTAGATAACTTATCAGAGATTTCTTTCACTGCAGTAGCTAGAGTTTTTACTATTACCTCCAAGTCTATACTCTTGTGGGAGGATTGAGGATTGTCAAGATTCACCAGCTTGACATCAGCCCTCTTGTTGAAAGGCTTAACCATAGCTCTGATATTATTTTCTATTTAGATATCCAAATTTAAATCTATCCTTAGATTTGTGGGAGTCTTATCTCTAAGATAATAGGCTACCTTATTATCAAATGCATCATAATACTTAATCAAATAAGTAGCACCACTAGGTTTGATGTCTTCTAGTAGCCTCCTTAATACCTTATTGAATCTAGAATTGAAACCCTTCACACATGCATTAGGATTATTCTTGAGGTTCTCAAACTTGACAAGCAAGAATATAGGGTTTATGTTATCACCATATTACATTTTAAATGCATCCATAATATCTTTTCATGTGTTTATGGATCCATCAAGGAGGGATTTGAACCCTTCTTGAGCCTCATCTACAAGTGTGTTCACAAATATTTTTATACATAAATATTTTAAATCTATCTCATAATCTTCAATGACATTGAGGAAGGCTTTCAAATGTTATTCCCTAGATACTACATTGTTCCCTTGAAACTTAGGTAGTACATTTCTAATCTTCATAGGGACCTCAATGGGGAAACTAGGCTTACCATTAAAGTTAATAGGTCTAAACCTTAGGATCATAAATGGCCTGTGTCTATTAGACAAACCTTGATCATCTTCTCTATCATTTTAATTGACCACATTAAACATCCTACTTCTTAGGTCATGGTCTCTCATTTCTAAATCTGAAGATGAAGATGACCCAAGGGATGGTTGCGGATGAAAATTGTGTGGACTCAAAGGAGGGGAAATAGAGTGGATCCTTAATGGCCTAGCAGAAGGGGAAAGACTTATTTGTAGAGAAGGAGATTGACTCAAGGGGAGATTTTATTTATCTAAGGTGCTCTGATATCCTTCAACCAAAGGGATATTAGAGAAAAGGGGTAAATACAATGGGGGAAAAACTGATCAGGTCTTACTTGATTGCTTGAGCTCTAGTCCATAATAGGTTTGCACACTTCTTTTCTTCTGGATGGAACTTTTAACTTAAGGATAAGATTTTTTGATGAATTCCTTTATAAGGAAGACCTAGTACCCTCCAAATTTGTATATCTAAAGAAAACTCTTCAAAATAGATAAGATTACATATAATAGGCACTAATATTTAAACCTTGGTATAATGGATTCATCACTAGAAGCAGGACTTCTAGACCATAAAAAACAAAGCATACACAAATGATCAGATACCAACCCTTAGAGATTGAAAATAACTTCAAGATATTGAGTAAATTCTCACAAAATAGAGATGAACATCCCTAATGCAGTCACCAAGAAAAACTTCCAAGACATCAATAAACCAAAGATGAACAACTCATTATGGTAACAATAGAGAATGAAATAAATAAAACACTTATAACTCTTATGCAAGCATGTCCCTGGTAATGACACCAAAAGAGTGTTGGTTCCCAATTGTACACCTCTATCATTTGGCCTTGCATACTTGAAGAGTGTGGCAATAAAAGATGAGAATCCATTGGTATGTTATTATTGCCAGGGAAAGGCTTAGCATATAAAATGGATTGAATGAAAAAAGTGACTGAGAGGCACCTATAGAGGGTATGGTTAATTCCTTGATACTTTTGGCTTTACCTGAACCAAGGTGAGAGGACCAACTCAGGTAGCTTACTCACATGGAGTTTAGAAATTCAATATTTATGAGGATTATTGGTACAAAAAGGGAAATATGACAAAAGCATAACCAAAATTAGACACTTCACCTGATAAGTGTTGTCACGTGAAATGCACAAATGCTTTACATCATATACAAGCCACTAAAGATAGATGAGAGTGTGGCTGCAATTTTCATTTTGGCAATTATTTCAAACATTAGGGGATAGCTGAGATTTAAAGCATACACAATGAACACACTTTAAACATGTAGGGTTTTATGCATTTGTATGGAAAATAAAACTTATGATATACAAATAATGTGTTATCTATAGGGTAAAATAGGGTAAAACCATATTTATTTGAATGATGGATAAAGGTGTGGATGACCAGTAAGTGAGCATAGAGAAGTTCAAAAAATAACTATACTATATTCATTAACAAAGTTTGTTCAGTTTAGAAATAGTTAAAATAAAATCATGCACAAATGATCCTCAAAAGTTTATAAGAAATACTACAAATCACCCTTTAAGAACTTCCTCCAGTTTAATTCATAAGCCTAAGACTACCCTTAAAAAAGGATATCAATGCTATATTCCCAAATCTCAAAATAGAAAGGATTTTATAGTCTGGCTATGGACCCTAAATGACTACCATGAAGAAGAATACATCAAATAACCAATATACTAAGCATGTAAAATAGAAAATTATACTTAAACAACAAGAAGGAATAATAAACCATGAACATATTTCATTTATCAACTGAATCAAAGTTGAACACAATATGTCTTAAAAATTATATAATAGAACACTTGCAAAATAATTCTATAACAAGGGAAACATTTTGACTTTTCTCAAATCTTGCCAATGATTTTACAACATAAATAAATTTGGCACTAGAAAATCACATAGGGAGGACTCTCTAATCTATAGCTTTAGACTAAAAAATTAACTAACCTTTATAAAAGGACAAACCCCATTTACTTATAAAATTTTATCGAGGCTTGTTACATGTCTAAAGATGCTCCAACTAGAAAATTCTTTCATGGGCCTGCAATCTATTATAACAAACATGAATCCTCAGATTTGTGCTTGTGTTTTCATGATGATGACAAACATGATACTCTATTATGGAAAAATGTTTTTATTTATACACATGGAGAATAATTCTACAAGAGATAAAACAACCTTTGTCTATTTTCACAACAAACAAAAAACATCCCTTTCCTATACACATGATTATTTAAACTAAATTTGAAGGGGGCATGCCATTGACAAGTGGAGTATAATGGTTTCCCAGTGGGAAAAAAGAAGAAAAGGGACAAGGGAAGAAAGAATAAGAAGAAATAAAAAGAATTAGTAGTGGTATTATCTTAGAAGGAACCAAAATACCCAATCATTCTCTAGAATCAATGTTCATAATGGAATTCTTTACCAACCTATTCTTGTATTTGGTATATTCATTGATCATGGAGGTAAAATCCTTTTGGTCTAAGATAGCTTGGTACTTTAATTTGATTATGTATTCCTCAATCCAAGTGGAAACCTTTTGAAGTATAACCTTTTTTTTTTCCACTAATGTTTTGAGTTGGTCACAAAGTTTCTCAAGTGATACCAACTACCTTATTTTTTTGGCATCAAAGGCTCCTTATTGTGCATTGACAAGGATTTTTAGGGGAACACTTATTGCATCTTCCATCAAATCACCTACACACCAAGGTTCATAATTTATTTAAGGGTGGAATCTATTTCGTTTATATCAGTATTGAGAGTCAGCTCTTCCCCTTTCAAATCAAATACACCATCCCTAAACATCATCACCCAATGCTTGATTGCCAACTAGTATTCCCTAGGACTTTTGTGACCATTAAGAGTGATGATTTTCTCTTCCAATAAAACATTAGTGTCCATACTACACATTTCATCCACCTTAAGCTATATATTTTCCCAATTATTTATGTCTACATCATAAAGGAACATCTAGGCTTCATAATCTCCCTTTTTATCCACTATGTCATCTAATAATTCTAGTGCTAAGTGGATTATTTCTTTGGCTCTGGTGCTTAAATCCTTTTTCCATTATTCTATGGTGCATCCTATAACTTTCAAACCATCACCTCATCCAAGGTCCAACAATGAAATTGAGATAATAGGAAGGTTTGGAGCTTTAATGGTAGTTGGAGTTACTACCTGAGGCTCACTCAATAAATTTTACAAGTACTAGATCATAGCCTAATTTTCTACCTTCAATTCTTCCATGGTGGCTTTATATTTATCCATTCTTTGTGCCATCATGTTAGCCAAGAATTGTGAGTTATGATCTAGCTCCTTTCATGATGGATCCCAAATATTATAACTATAGATGGAGTAAATTTCTAGGGGATCATCTTTCTTCAATGAGTTAGATGGAGGGAAAGCTACCTTAACATTCCTTACTCCCTTATTAGTGTAGGTAGTTATAAAATGTTTTTTGGCCTTCTTAGGGGGCTTGGCCTTATGATTTTGAATAATCTTCATTACATCAATGTCTCCTATCTTGATCATAATATATTACTTCTCTTTTACTTGCTATACAACCTAGAGAAGAGGCCTAGCTTGAAATCAAATTAAAGTTTTAGACATTGTGAATGGCCTTGAGATAACAAGGGGTGGTGTCAATGATGAAATAGCCATAGGGAGTGCCAAAATCTTAAATTAAATTATCAATATAAATTTTTTAATGTCTTCATCAATTTCTTGCTCTTTACCATCCCTCTCCATTCCATGTTTCTTCTCCAAAGCTAGCTCTATTTATTCCAAAACTTGAAAATATGACCCAGGTTAGTTGCACTCCATGAGCAATTTATTGATGGAGATTCCCTATTCCATGGGATAGATGGAAGGAATTTTAACCAATTTGTGTTCCTTATTTGGTTGAGTCCCCAGGTTAGAAGAGGATATGGTAGCTTCTTGTTACACTTAGAAAACTCTTTACCAATCATGACCTTGGGACCTTTTGTATGGGTCAGATCATGAATCTTTATGAGAGGAAGGAAACCTTGGGGTACTTTAATGCAAGTAGCACTTCATGAGATACCATCCTTAGCATATTTATTTGATGGATCCAACTACTTATTTTCTTTTGAATGGGTAAGGGTACCCTTTTATATTTTTTCTCCCCCACCTTCCTCTATATTTACCCTCTCCTCTGGTGTTGAGCTCAACACCTTTGGAGGGAAAAGAACATCCAGTACTACTTTGATAGTTACATATTCTTCATTTTGTTTCTCCATCTCTATATTAACATTGGAGACTTGGTCATCATGATTTGACTCACCCTTATTTCTTCCATCAGATTTTTGAATGTCCTCAACTTCATGAGCCTTGTCTTAACCAAGTGACTAAGAAATGACATTTTTAAAAAATGCCTCTATATCTAGGGATGTTGCCTCTTTCTCAAGAGGGACTTAAGTATGATTACCCACCTTGGATCCAACTTATACAACATCATCAAAAGACAAAGGGTCATCTTAGGTTAAGGCACCTTTCTCATCATCTTTGCTTTCTACCACTGAGGGTCCTTATTCTATTAACAAACCAATTATCAGACCTTTACTAGGGTTTGTGTCATCTCTCTATGAGTCCTTTGCCCAATATTCACTTGAGGAGTGAAGGCACATTGTTTCTTCATCATTTTATTAATAGGTCTACCTTCATCTAAATCTTCTTCCTCACTCATATCACTTATTCTTTAGGTATACAAGGCCTGATCCTCTCTTCTCTTCATAGGGATTTATTTGGATAGTGAGTCTTTGAATACAAGCTCCTTCTTTATTGGTGACCTACTTGGTGGTTTTAGATCCTTCTTAACTCTCTTCTGATTTGTTTACTCCCCCTGGTTCTCACCTCCTCTCTTTCTTGAATATATTATCAAGGGAGGATCAACTACCACTTTTTTAGTAGGTGGAGCATGTGGGACTATAGTTGAGCTAACCATATAAATGACCACTGGAATGTTTGTTACTTCTAGTGCTCCCTTTCATAAAATGGATATGGGGGTGGCACTAGCCATCATGACCTACCTCATAATAATCTTATCCTAATATTATACCAAGCTTATTATTTTTGAAAAGGATAATCTAGCCTTGGATTTTGCCACTATTATCTTCTCCACATCCACCAGCTTGGTGAACTTAGTATCCCCAAGCTTGTAATTGCCCTTACCTATTATGGCTTATAATGGAGTTACAAGGTCACCACTATATGTTAGGAGGAAATCCTTTAGCTCCTTAACCTTCCTTAGCTCTTGAAGGGTAGGAGTATCATATGTGTCAAGGTTGACCCCATGCTCTTTATGCCATATGAAGGTTCTCTTCATGATTTGTACTAATCTCCTAGGTATTGAATCATACTCTTAAACACTAAAATCTAGTTGGGTAATGTACAAGGAGTCAATGTTGTTTGTGTTGGACAATGAAGACAATGTTAATTTATCATCCACCATGTCTTTGGGGATGGTATTAATGTTGTATGTTATAACTTCCTACACTATCAGCCTCATAAATTCCCATTTCTAGACATTTTCCTTACTAGTGCATCAAAATAGATGTCCTCATAATGTGATTGATGTAATATCACATTCATATCCATATTTAACAACCACCTAAAGTCGTAATTGGGTTAGGGTGGAATATTATCAAGTGAATATAGACCCATATCCTACTCCAACCCCTTTGCCTTGACAATTGAAGGACATGAATAATACCCTATTACCATAAGAAATTTTAAAGGATTGTTGATCTTCTTAGGTGTGATCATTTCATGTGGTAGCAACATTTGTTAGCTCAGTTCCATCACTACTAACTTATTATCTAGATACCTTGGTAACTTGTACAAAGACCCTGAGTACCCACTGACCTTGATGTATGCAAATGTTTTGAATTATATGTATGTGGAACCATAATTTTCAATTACTTTTTTGGATGTCATAGAAATCTTGTTGAGGATCCTCAAGGGATAAAAACTACTCATCATGGGGTTGAAGAAGAAATTATGAACTCTATAGAAATTATTCTTTGACCCTTCCAAGGTAACTTTTGGGTATACTTCATATATTCTCATTCTTGAAGAGTTCTTGGTGAGCCCTTGGAAATTCCTATTATGCACTAGGTTATACATCAAGTAAGAATATATGTAGAAAGTAACTATAAATTATTTCTTAGAAATAATTATAGTTTGGAGATGCATCATTTGCATATGTAAATTATCATTAAGTATGGCCACCCAGTCTAGCTTCTTCTTCCCTTCCAACACGTAGATCATAATTAGGAACATCCATGGTTGAAAATTTTATATGGTATGCACCCCATAAATCTTGGATGCCATGAAAATAATACATTGGGGTAGTTTATTAAAATCTACCAATTTATAATTCTTAGAGATTATGGAGATCTTTTGTCTCTTCTTGGCCAACCAACAAGAATTGACAAAATCCTAGATTGCCTTATCATCCTTTTTAGCATACGATTAGAATTCCTCTAAGGAGAGTGTAATGATTTATAGATATGGGGATGTTAAGCATGGTATTGAGGACTAAAGGGGTGAAGGAGTACATAACTAAATGATTACCATCAATAACAGTCCTAGTGTTTGGTTGGTATGATCAATCACACATAATAATGAGTTTTAGTTACAAAGTAGTTCAGGGGAATGCTGTTGTAGGTGTAATGTCACTCATGCCAACATTGAAAACTACTCAGGGTGGGGATAAGCTATTGTAAAATATTCAATAGGGCACTAAAATCTAACCCCATAACATTTATATCCCTAATGAAATCTATAATTAAAACAATCTTGCCCTTTACTGGGGTTGAATATGCCGACATCTTTCTCTAGCTCTCAAGTACAATATATTAATACCAAATTAACTTTTCACTTGAATAAACCTAAATATATCTCTTGAATCCTATCAAAACACAATACAAGGAGCAAATGGGAAACTTAGTATTTAATATGGAAGGCTACACACACTGGAATCTAAATGTCTATGAAGAATTCATTTTAATCATGCTCTTGCACTGCACTCATCTAGGTCACACAAATAACTCAAAGGCTCAAACATAAGCTCTAAATACAAAGGTTAATTTTATAATGAATAAAAATACCTAATTTATAATCCCTTAAATTTCAATATTAAGGCTACCATTAATTCTCCAAATCCTAATGGTTAATCACCACCTACTCTCATTAATTATTTGAGCCTTATTCAAAAAAGAGAGGGAAAACATGAATTTTTCTCTTTTATTCCAGGTGATATTACTTATAACACATGGAGTGACATGAGTGGAACATACATCATGATACCTTTTCTAGCCTTTAAGGACTTCTATACTTTCTCACTTGTTATTGCCCATTGGTGTAGCACTGCAATAAGCCTTGATCTCCTTCTAAGACTAAGGATGCCACATGCCACAATTTTAATTTACAATTTTGAGCGTTTGGGCCCTTAGGGACTTTTTGGATTATGCCCACCAACATGTAAGTGGGGAAATATTTAAAAATGGGGTGAAACTAATAAAACCCTGAGGAGTTACCATGTGGCATCACTTTTATTATAAGTTTAGATATTTGGGCTGTGGGAATTTTAAGTACCTTTCCCACCAAAAGGTAAGTGGGTAAATTTTCAATAAAGGCCCAATATACTTGAAGCCTTGAGAATAAACCATGTGTCCAACTTAGATGTGAGTTTAGACTCTCAACCATTTTTACCTTTTGCACTAGCTCTCTTTATTCTAGGAAGGGTGCAAGATCCCTCCAACCCTCGATAACATTCATAGAAGTCCCTTGAGATAAACACATATCCTTCATCTCATTAGGCTATTTCTCACGTTAATCATCAAAAGACATCAAGTGTAACTTGATAATTTCATTTAGGGCCCCAAAAACCTCCCTTTCAAACACAAAAGAACAAAATCAAGCACAAAAAAGGCTTGGATATACCCTTATCTTATCACTATGAATTCTCCTATCATGGGATATTTAATCAACATTTCATGATTCCTTCAGAGCTATTGAGATTATCTTCTATCTTAAAAAGTTCCCCTTAGGAATTTGGCAAGGAGTGGAAGAACACTTCTCACTTGGAAAAAGTAAGACAAAGAACATGATTTATTATGAACATGTATTTTGATCTTCATAAAGATTGAGGCAAGCAACTAAAACATTGACACTCATTTAGTATGGACACAAGAAATTTATTGATAGGGACCCAATTACTCCAGTGTAATTTTGGGTACTAAAAATATCATTAGACAACATTATATACAAAATTTAGTTTCCACATACCTCGTAGTATATCAAAAATGCATATGGTTTTGATATTTCAACCATAGGAAGCCTTTTAGTCATTTGCTCTTGTAATTACATTGGCTACTTTAAACTTATCATGGTGACATGATAGTGAAAATACAAGATTGTGTAATCCTTTGAATTAATAACCTTTGGGTCTCATTCACTATTTATGACTAGGATCAATATATCTTAGATTCAACAAGTCAAACACACCTTGACTATTTATACCCCTAATCTGGTTTACAAATTCAAAGTTTCAAAATAAAATCATTACTATATTGGATATGAATGTTTATACTTTCTAATTCAAGTAATCATTGTTCTAATTTCTTGATGTTGGTTACAAATATTAAATATATTTCATAATCATAAAATAAATTTGGAACATTAATGCATAATAAAATCATGGTTGCAATCAATAATAATACATCTTATAAGTCTATGGAATCCCAAGTGACCCACACTATACTACAAATAAAGGTAACTAACATATCTTTCTTATCTATTGAGCACTTATACACTACTGAACATTGAGTACACATTTATTCTTTCCCATTAGGGGTATGCATATCTTATTTCCACATATTATATTGAGATAAATTATTATGATATATATATATATATATATATATATATATATATAGTGGAGGAATATTTCTTTCTTTCAATATATCCACATTGACATGTTATCACATCTAGTGCACACTATGTCATGACAAATGTTTCAGATAGATTGGATCCCTCCCATTCTTCTATTTTTGAAGGCTTTCCAATTGCCTTTACATATATTTCAAAAAATTTAAAATATATCAAAAATAAATAAATTAGGACCTAAGCATGACATGAGTTACTAGTTTACTTATTTAAGCATGTTGTTTATCACATATTTTAGTAGATAACATATTAATTTTCACACACATGCATTTTATGAGGTATACAAGTGTGATGCAGGACATACATATCATACATGGATTCTTAGATGTTGGATTCCCTTCTACCCAGTGACCATGCCTATGCTTGGGGCATATTATTCTATAGGTTAGATTATCATAGGTTATATCTATTTATGATATATCTACCATGTCAAACTACATATGTTACAAGTGTCTTACTAGTTATTCATAACTTAAATTGGGATAAATGGATATGCTACTTTGCTATGATGTGACATTGATACATATGGATGGTGTAGATTAATTTTTACTTGTTCAATGCTCCCAAAGAACAAAATAAACTCTACAATTAAACTAACATAGTCCAATCACTTGATTACAATTTGATAAAGGTACTCCATGGGGTAACTACTTGGTTTATTAATTCTTCTAATTTAACTAATTGTCAACCTAGGGTACATATAATTTTACAAGATGTCATAACTATATGTGAAACACTAGTTTCATTCAAAGGTTGAGGTGATTAAATATTATGAATAATTAAACACACTTGTAAAATGTAAATTGAATTATATGAACTACATGAATGTAAATTACAATAATTAAAATCTAGATCTATGCTTGGAACTATAATATGATTCTTTATTTTTAGAAGTTTCTCACATGGTAATTAAATACATAAACACAATTTAAATACACATTTTTTTTGAAAAGAAACACTTAAAAGAATGAAATGAATTATAATACATACACAACACAATTAACTTATCTAATGGATCAGATACAAGACTACCACATCTATGAAAGTGGGCCTTGCCTTAGTTGGTCTGGATTTTGACTCCCCTCCTTGCTTAGGATTAAACCAAATAAAATATTTATTCATCCAACTGGAATTTATACACATGAATTATAATCTGATCTAAACTTGATGAAAATACTTTTTTATTATAATATACTTACTCCTTACTAACTTACATACTTCTACTTTACTAACTTCTTTCCAACCTGAAATATCTCTCTTAAATAAAGAAGGAAAGGTATTCTTATAATAAATAAAAACTATATAGGTTATACAAATAATATCAACAACCATGTTAAGATAAACTATTATTGTGATAAATAATTAAAAAATCAAAATCATTGATTCCATTGTTGCAACAACCTCGAAGGAAATAGAATTACAAGAAACAAATGGAATGAAATAGTTCAAATTGGTTGTAACATCCTCTCAAACTTTAAAACTTTTTTCAACTTTATTTAACTCAGTTATAAATGATTATAATATGAAAAATAGTCACAAATATCAAACAACCTAAAACCATTACTAGGGGTTGACATAGTTGCCACATGTTGGAGCAATAGTTGATATGGATTATGTTGGTTGATTATTTTGTTGATCAACATACTGATAAACAAAATAGGTTTGATCATCCAAATTAGGAAGATTGGTTGGCCAAATGTGTAGGCTTACCACATGTGTGTGTGTGTGTGTGTGTGTGTGTGTGTGTGTGTGTGTGTGTGTGTGTGTGTGTATATACATACATATACATATATATATATATATACACACACAGATATACATATACATATATATATATATACATATATATATATACATATACATACATATACATATACATATACATACATACATACATACATACATACATACATACATATATATATATATATATATATATATATATAAACAAAAAATAATACTAAAGGGTAGGATAAATCACCCATCTCTCTTTTTTCAGAGATGTTGCGTGCAAATCAAAGGATAAATCTTAGGGATAATGACAGAAAGCACTCCTCTTCTTTTAGAAGTACCATTCAACAAACCACAAGAATATTCCTGGTAGTAATTGCAAAATGTAACGAAGGTTGTAGTAACCAACAAATTGAGATGTAGCACAAAGTCTCCACTTGAATTGCCCAAGAGTGAGATACAAAGGACAATGAGGGCACAAAGTCTTCCCAAGGTCCTTTACACAGGAACAAAAAGAAAACACACTAAAGGAAATTATGGGGGCAGGAAGTCTCTCCATAGTTGGCTTTAGGATGCCTTCCTGACTTCTTTCACTAATTTTACTTATTGAATTAAAGGAATAGAAAATATATTAAGGAAAAAGACATAAGAACAGTTTCCCCAACAATAAAGATATCACAGCACAAAGTCTAAAAAGTCACTTACTTTCTTATTCCCATAACAAAATATGATCAAAAATCTGAGCTCAAAGTCTCAGTAATGCCTTTTAATTTGGGTAGAGTTTTGTTTCAGATAATTAGAGAGAGATCCACAACAACAAGAGAGTCCCTTATATAGCCTCTTCAAGAAGGACTTGGGAATAGTAACACATCATGTTGCATTGAATTTTGTTAAGAAGACATGTTAAAATTTAGGGGCATTTACCCATTTGATTTTCTCAATGTAGAGAAATGGGTCACGCTATTGAAAGTTTGCATCTTTCAATATCCACCTGGTGGTCTACTTCTAGAAACATATCTGATGCGCAAATGTTTCTAGTTGTTCCTACTCTTTATGCTCCTCTCAGTGGTTCTTCCTTTTGGCCTTGGCCTTAAAGCCTTTAAATTCATTCAGGTCCATGCTTAAAACTACAAGGATCAATAGCTATTTCATTATTGTGACTTTGACATCTGTGGGAACATCACTTTCCTCGGCAATTCCTTTGGCTTTGTCATTTGATCTTTCCCAGAGGGTACCTACCCTTCGGGGCCTTGAGAAATGGTCCACTTTGGGTCAAGAAGAGCCCCTCACAAGGGTATCTACCCTTCAGGTAGTATTCAGATGGCCTTCAAGCTTCTTTCTTTTGGTGGGCTTTATCCTTATTTCCTTCAGACAAAATGTCTGAAGGAATTCCTTTAGGAAATTTGTCTGAAGGAAATCTTCCTTGCCTTGTCTTTCTATTGGGCTTTGCTTTGATTTTTGGTCTTTTCTTTTAGAGGAAAAAATTTGGAGGAATTCTTTTAGTGGAAAAAGTTTGAAGGAATTCTTTCAGACAATTTCCCTGAAGGAATTGTCTCTTTGCCTTGTTCATTTTCCCAAAGGAATTCACTTTGTATATTTTTCCAAGGGAATTTTTCCAAAGGAAATCCCTTTGCTCTTTTGGCCTTTGAATTAGTCCATTTGCCCCCTTTCTGCCCTCTGTAAGGTCTGTTTGAGCTCTAAATTAGCTTTTCAAGTTTTTTGCAATGGTTCACTTCGGTTTCTAAGTGACCTCTATAAGGGCTATTTGTCCCTTAGAAATTTGCCTTAGTCGATTTTATGTGAATCTCAAATTGTGACATGTGGCAGCATCTACTACTCTTAGAAACAAAGTGAAATGAGGATCGAAAGATGACACTTGGTAGCCTCCACTGAGTTTTTTTAGGTTTTTTTATTTCCTTCCTTAGTCACTTTTGTCGCAAAAATTCCCTTTGCAAGGGCACTTGTGTCTTTGACATTTGGGGCACTCCTTTAAACTTGACGCTTGAATCGACTGATTGAACCAACTTTGGTTCAATGGTTGAATGGTTCATTCCCTTTGACCACTTGAACCAAGATTATTTGAAACAAGCCTTGTTGAACCCATTGAACCTTTTAAACCAAAGTGGTTCAATGGTTCAACAGTTCAATGGTTCAAGCCTCAAAAACTTGTTGAACCTTGATTGAACTTGCCTATAGAAGCCTTTGAACCTATTGAACCACTGATTTATCACTTCCTTGTTCTTTCTAAGCTCTTTGATCTTCATTGTACTGGTTGAACCTTTGAACCTGTGAACTCATTAAACCCTTTGGTTCAAGGTTCAACTGTTCAATCAGTTCATTCTATTTGTTTGGTTAAGTCCTTTTGATCTTTTTAAACCAAATGTGTTGAACCATTTGGTCATTGAACCTGTGAACCAAAGTGGTTCAATAGTTCAAGCCTTCTTCTCTTTGATAAGTGTTTTGAAGCCATTGAACCTTAAAGTGGTTAAACTTTGAACCTTGACAAATGCACCTAACTCTTGCTTCTGATGTTGAACCTTTGAACCAATTGAACCCATTAAACCTTGATGGCTCAAGGTTCAATGGTTCAATGGTTTAATCCTTTCTTAGAAGCTTGTCGATGAACTCTATTGGTTGAAGCAACTTTGAAATCACCTAAGTGTTGAGAGATTGCTTCTTTCCTACAGAGTCTGTAGAAATCAATCTGTGAAGTCTGTTGAACTTGGCCTGCAGAGTCCACAAATTTTCTTCCTACAGAGTCTATAGATTCAAGCCTATAGAGTCCGTATATTTAAGCCTATAGAGTCTATAGATTTAAGCTTGTAGAGTCCATAGATTTTTGATAAGCTTGAACAATGAGGAATTTGAATGCTTAGAACAAATTTTGAGAAGGGAAGAGACTATTTTGGTCTAAGGAACCAAAATAGTTCACATGTTGTCCCAAAAATGAGTGATATTTTTGGAGACAACATCTAGCTCCAATTGGGGAACTTCTATGAATTATAAAAGAGAATTAAAGGGAGTAGAATCTAGAATCTCTAGTGTCTTCATGTGTACCATTGGGCTATGGAGTCATGTTACCCAGAAATGGAAGGCATCAAAAATAGAAATAAACAAAACAAAATAGAATTAAAAACTATACAAATATACATATGTACAGATGTAATGATCTAATACTTCAAGAGTTGAAGTGTTTCAGATGCTACCCATTATGAGGCAAAAAAAAGAATGTGCCATCTTGATATTTCAAAATAAAGCTATTTTCACCATTGTATTGATGAATTATAAATGGGCCTCTCCAAAGGGAGTCAAACTTTCCATGCATCCCTTTTGGTTCTCTCCTTTTGTCCCACAGCAAGACTTGATCCCTAATCTGGAAATCATGATTTTTGGCCTTTTGGTCAAAGAGTTTCTTTACCAGAGTTTGATGAGAAATAATTCAATCCACCACCATGGTTCTCTATTCATCCAGCTCAGTTAGGCACATGATTCTCTTATCAAGAGAGCTTTCATAAGTCTGATCTTCAATTGCCTTTACCAATTTCAAGGCTGGCAATTCTAAGGTGATTGGTATTTCAGCATTGATACCATAAAGAAGTTGAAAAGGAGACATACCAATTACCCTCTTTGGTGTGATTTTATCTACCCATAGAGCATCAATCAATGCTTTATGCCATGTCCTTTGATTTTCATCTGCTAGCTTCTTGATGATAGTTACCAGGTTTTTATTACTTGATTAAGCTTGTCCATTCCCTTGTGGAAAATAATCAGGAGAGTGAGAGAGTGTAATTCCATAATGGAAATAGAATTGTGTAATCTCCTAGGAGGTGAAACAAGCTACGTTATTAGTAACAATTTTGGTTGGAACTCAAAACCTAGAAATGATATTCTCCTTGAGGAAATTGCATACAACTTCTGAAGTATCATGCTTAGTTGGGATTGCTTCTACCCACTTGGTGAAATAGTCAATTGCTATAAGGATATAATCATGTCCATTACTTGAATATGGGTTCATAGTCCCAATAAAATCAATCCCCCATTGCTGGAAAGGTTATTCTATGATCACTGGCTTGAGAGGCAGGGCAGCTAACTTGGGTCTTCTAACAAATTGCTAACAGAGTTCACATTTTCTCACCCACTTATATGCATCTTGGAAAAGAGTTGGCTAGTAATACCTGGCTCACAAAATCTTGTGAGTAGTCACAGGAGTAGAAAAATGTCCTCCATAGGCTAGATTGTGGAAAGATTTTAAAAGTTGGCTTTGTTTCTCTTTTTCTACACAATGAAGAAATACTCCATCTATGCTTCTCTTATACAAGTCGTTGTCCTAAAGGACAAAATTGGAAGCTTTCAACTTGATAGTCCTCCTTTCTTTATAAGACAAATGAGTAGGACATTCACCATAAGTAAGGAAATGAGCAATACCTAAATACCACTCATTGGTAGTGGAGACAAAAAGGACTGTTGGTGTGTCTTCCACTTTAGCTTCTACATGCTTTGTATCTTCTGGCTTATTGTCAAAAATTAATTAGCATAGGCCTTTTCCCCTGACCAGCTTTGTTAGCTTGATGTATAGATCAAACTCTTGGATCTTTGCAATCCAATTGCCTCTTTTTGTGCCAAACTCTTATTGAGTTAATATGGACTTTACTGTAGTGTCAGGAACTAAGGTAGTAGTGTGTGAATTCATGATATAGAAGCAAAAATGTTTGACTGCTTTCACCACTGCATAAGCATTCTTCTCTATGTTTGAATACTTCCTCTCATGGGTTTTGATAGGTTAACTCATGAAAGAAATGGGATATTCCATACCTTCCTAGTCCTATTGAATAAGAATTGCTAAAAGTGTGTGTTTAGAAGCATAACTGTATATTATGAAATCTTTGTTGTAATCTAGACAAACCAAGGTAGGGGTGTGGGCAATGGCAGTCTTGATATCCTAAAATGTTGACTTGCCTTCTTTAGTCCAACTGAAGGTGGTCTTCCCTTTCATCATGTTCAAAATGTGTCTAGTCTTCTCAGCAAATTTAGGGATGAACCTCTGTAAGAAATTCACCTTTCTAAAGAAAGAGTGAACAACATTTTTACTTGCAAGAAAATTAAGCTCTTGAATAGACTTGACTCTATTTGATTCAATCTTTATGCCTTCTTTAGACATAATGTGTCCAAGGAGTTTCCCTTTTGTTACTCCAAAAATAGACTTCTTAGGGTTCAAGGAAATATCATTCTAGAGGCAGTGCTTCGACACTTGTTTTAAGTGGCATACATGATCAAAATGATGCTTTGAAAAGATGGTTAAGTCATCAAGGTATACCACTATGAATTTACCTATCTTATCTTTGAAATCCAAGTCCATTTCTCTCTAAAAGGTGTCACCAACATTTATCAAGCTAAAAGGCATTCTTCTATATGCAAATGTACCCCAAGGTATGGTGAATGCAGTCTTGTGTTGGTTTTCTTCACCAACTTCAACTTGATTATATCCTGAGAAGCCATCTAGCATTGATAACATCTATGAACCTATCACTATTTGAAGCACTTGATCCATAATTGGCAAAGGGTAATTATCTTTCAAATATGACTGATTCAGATTCCTGAAATCTACACAAATGCAAATTTTGCCACTCTTCTTCCTTACAGGCACTATGTTTTTAATCCATGTGGAATGATGGATTTGGAAGATGATTCTAGCATTTAACATTTTTTGTATGTCAGATAGAATAGTACCTAATATTTTCATATTATACTGTCTAGATTTTTGCTTATAGGGAATTGAGTCAGCCTTGAGAGGAATGTCATGGAAAATTTCATCAAGTCTGAGAGACTTCAGGTCATAAGAATATGCTAAGACATCTACGTATTGACAGAGTAAATTGGAGAACTTGAATCTTTCTTTAGGGGTGCAACACTTACCAATGTTAACTATTTTGGGATTTTCTTTAGTAGTCAGATTTACTTGATTGAATCCCTGAGAGAAGTTTGAATCTATTTGCTGTTGTTTGATGAATCTATCATGCTTGTCAAATAGTTTCTCAAGAGAAACCAGGCCTTTGGGAATTTTATTTCCTTTCATCTATAAGAATTCTTCATTTATATCTAAACTAGATTCAAAGGCTAATTCATAATTTTGAGGTTCACTGCCTTCAAAATGTAGTTGTTCAAAATTGTCTTTTCATTCTAGGAAGGCAATGATTTGATGATTATCATTGAATATTTTCCAATGATCAGCATTGTCAAGAACACTTTGTCTATAGACTAGCTTAAAAGTATACCTCTCTTCTTTGAAATCTGAGTGAGGAGCTAAAAGAGTTCCTAAAATAGCAAGTGCATTAGTTATGTCATTAGATTCCCTGGGTATGGAAGAAATGTTGAAAGCATCAAATATTTCAATTTGGTCCCAAACTAGGTTGCGATAGTGGCGTAATCTTTCATTCTTGGTTTGGTATAAGTTTATCACTTAACAAACCACTAATTCAGCATCCCCTTTGGCATGAGGAAACTTGATGCTTTTGTCTTGAACAGCCTTCAATCCAAGCAACAGAGATTCATATTCAATTGTATTGTTAGTGTTGCTAAATTTTAATTTGTAAGATGAAGGAAACATATCTCCTTGAAGAGATATCAACACAATCTCAGCTCCTAAACTGGTAGAGGAATAGCTGCCATCAAATTCTAGAGTCCATAACCCATCATATACTAATTTTTCTTTAGATTTCCCTTCATTAGAGGGAGGGTCCTTCTTCATTTGTATTGCAACCTACTAGTTCTTCTACTATTCTAGTTGAACTAATTTTTGGGTTGACACTTTCAAGAATTTTATTAGATGTTTCATGCACTTCGTCTGTAGATAGAAAGTAGTTACCCATACCTGAGGATTCAGAAAGAATTTGAGCTTCAGGGGCTGATGTTTGGGTGACCACATATTTTGCCTCCTTTTCAGGGAGCAACCTCTTCATTACACCTTTAACAAGGAATCTTGCCTTAGATAGGTCCATGCTTAGTTTTCCTCCCATGTCCTTGCATAAATTTTGTCTAAGTAAAATGCCATAGGATGCTGGGATAATAGCCACCAAGACAGTCATCTTGATTCTCTTGTCTAGAAATGTTGTAAATGCAAATTGGGCATCTTTGATTTGCCCTAGCAATGGTACTTATTTGTTTTCCATGGAGAAACATCTCCCAAATATCTTGGTTGGTGTGAGGCCAAGAGATTCAACTACTTTAGTAGGCATGCCATTGTTAGATGTGCCTGAGTCTATAATACAATTACTTAGCTTTTGACCATTTATTAATAGGGAAACATAGAAAGGTTCTATTTTCCTAGGGGTAACTGGAGGAGTAATGACAAGATTATTTGGAATGGGCATGTTCTTTGGTGAATCAAGAGTTACCTTTTTAGCTTCTTGTCCTGCAGGGATAGTTTAGTTCTTGACACATTGGACCAACTTATCCAATTGCTCAGGATTGAACTATAAATATTCAAATTCAAACATTTATATTTTTGTCTTTTTGACATGATCAATTATGTTAAATGGCTGAATTGAGCTAGGTATAGAGGAAGGTATTTCAACCTTTTGATTTTTAGGAGGGATGGGAGGAGGGCTGGTTTCTGAAATTGAAGTAGAAGGTGAAGGTGAAATTAATGTACTTACCTTTTGGGTGATCACCAAATATTTTGACTGGAAAGGTAGAATGGTTCCACACTTATCAATTGTAATTGCTGGTTGATGTTACTCCTCTATCTTCCCTTTATCAACTTGCTAGATTGATTGGTTCTTAAACCTAGTAAACACTGCATATGATCCATCAAAATCTTCTCCTTTGCTTTTGGGTTCATCCTGGTAGTTTATGAAATCAATGTGAGATTCACCAGCTGATTCTTCTTGATTTTATATAAGGAGATCAATGTCATTTTCTTGATTCAATTCAGGCTGGAAAGAGAACTCTGATTCTACTTCAAGATATCCCGTTGCTAAATTGGTTGGAGGAGCTTCTAGGGCAAGTTTCCCTTATGGGGGAGGAAGATGATTTTGTTTCCCTTGATTCTTGGCATCATTTCCCTAATATGACTGATTTAGAAATGTCCTTCTTGGCATATCTCTATATGAAGGAGCAGAAGACATTCCTTGCACCATTTGCTTTTTGAGAGTAAGCAACTCATTTGCCAACTTTTGCACCATTGGATCTATGATGCCTGTAGATGAATATTCAAAAGATGATGAAGGTCTATTTTTATTTGGATCTCTTCTTATCTTCCCTACGAAGATGAGATCATCTTCTACCTCAGTGGCCAAATGTTGAGTTGTAGTAAGATCTATTTGACCAGCACATCTCAAAAAAAAACTTACTTTAGGTAACTAAGAATTAATGAAGAAGCATTTGAGATTCTCAACTGTAGGTCAAGCAATTATAGGAATTCTATTCCTCAGTTTTTCAAACTTGGTTATGAAGTCCCTCATTAGTTCATGAGGTTATTTCTTTATCTATGTAAGTTGAGCCAAAAGTGCATGTGCATCTTCTACAGGTTTGAATCTAGCTTCAAACTTAGCTTTGAGGGTATTCCAATCAGTTACTAATTGAGTCTGTAGATGATAAAATCAACTAACAATAGCACCTTGTAATGTTTCTACAAATAGCTTGACTGCTACATCTTCAAATTCTACTCCAATTACACCACAAGCTATGATAAAGGCCACAATATGTTCATCAAGATGAACTTTCCCATCACCATAGAATTTGGGGAAATTCTTCCTTGAACTACGTGGAAGCTCATATAGAGGTGGAGTAAGATTGAGAGGACAAAAAGAATTACCCTAGGGGCCTTGAACTGCCATTATATGACTATAAAAATGAGGAATAACAAATTTTAGAGTGGTAATTATTGGCAAAGCTTTATCAATAGCAGAAGTGGATACTTCATTTGGCAATGGATATTTGATTTTAGTAGGAGGAAAGCTCTTGGTTCATTAGAGGCAAGATGGTGAAGGAAACAGATCAAAATTACTTTAATATACTAACTCGAATACAGGGTCAACAATACCTTTAGCCCTTTAGCTTTGTGTATACCTTGAATCTACCAGATAATGAAACAAAAATGGAAGAGAATTGACCTTGCTTTATTTTAAAGCTTGAGGCTTTAAAATACACGTTCTTTCCCAAGTAGTGTGAAGGTGAATGGTAAGGTTATAATAATAATGGATAAAACATAGAAATGGAATGGAGTCTATAATGGATAATGGTAGAGACTGATTCCATCTGAAACTTGAGGTTTTAGAATGCACATAACTATATCTCTAGCAGAGTCGCCAAAAACTGTTGTTTGATTATTTTGTTGATAAACGTACTGATAAACAAAATAGGTCTGATCATCCAAAGTAGGAAGATTGGTTGGCCAAATGTGTAGGTTTAACACATCAAAAGGGGACTAATCTCTCCTCTCATCAAGGGGAGGTTCCCTATATATATGCTATATATATATAAATATAAAATAATACTCAAGGGTAGGGTAAATCATCCATCTCTCTTTTTTCAGAGATGATGAGTGAAAATCAAAGGAGAAATCTTAGGGATAATGATAGAAATCACTCCTCTTATTTTATAATTACCATTCAACAAACCAAAAGAATCTTCCTGGTAGTAATTGCAAAATGTAACCAAGGTCATAGTAACTAGCAAGTTGAGATGTAGCACAAAGTCTCCACCTGAATTTCCCAAGAGTGAGATATAAAGGACAATGAGGGCACAAAGTCTTCCCAAGGTCCTTTACATATAAACAAAAAGAAAACACACTAAAGGCAATTGTGGGGGCACAAAGTCTCTCCATAGTTGGCTTCAGGATGCCTTCCTGACTACTTTCACTAATTCTTCTTATTGAATTACAGGAACTAAAAATATATTAAGGAAAAAGACATAAGAATAGTTTACCCAATAATAAATATATCACAACACAAAGTCTAAAAATTCACTTGCTTTCTTATTCCAATAACAAAATATGATCAATAATCTGAGCTCAAAGTCTCAGTAATGCCTTTCAATTTGGGTAGAGTTTTGTTTTAGATAATCAGAGAGAGATCCATAATAACAAAAGAGTCCCTTATATAGCCTCTTAGAGAAGGACTTGGGAATAGTAACACATTATGTTGCATTAAATTTTGTTAAGAAGAAATGCGAGAATTTAGGGGCATTTACCCATTTGATTTTCTCAATGTAGAGAAATGGGTCATGCTATTGAAAGTTTGCATCTTTCAATATCCACCTGGTGGTCTACTTTTAGAAACATATCTGATGCACAAATGTTTTTAGTCATTCCTACTCTTTATGATCCTCTTAGCGGTTCTTACTTTTGGCCTTGGCCTTAAATCCTTTGAATGCATTCAAGTCCATGCTTAAAACTACAAGGATCAATGGCTATTTCATTGTTGTGACTTTGATGTCTGCGGGAACGTCACTTTCCTCGGCAATTCCTTTGGCTTTGTCATTTAATCTTTCCCAGAGGGGACCTACCCTTTAGGGCCTTGAGAAATGGTCCAATTTGGGTTGGGAAGATCCCCCTACAAGGGTATCCGTCCTTCTGGTAGTCTTTGGATGGCCTTCAGGCTTTTTTCTTTCGGCGGGCTTTATCCTTTATTTCCTTCAGACAAAATGTCTGAAGGAATTCCTTCTGGAAATTTGTCTAAAGGAAATCTTCCTTGCCTTGTCTTTCCATCGAGATTTGATTTGATTTTCAGTCTTTTATTTTGGAGGAAAAAATTGGAGGAATTCTTTCAGTGGAAAAAGTCCAAAGGAATTATTTCGAACAATTTCCCCAAAGGAATTGTCTCTTTGCCTTGTTTATTTTCCTGAAGGAATTCACTTTGTCTATTTTTCTAGCAGAATTTTTTTGAAGGAAATCCCTTTGCTCTTTTGGCCTTTGAATTGGTCCATTTTCCCCCTTTCTGCCCTCCGTAAGGGCTGTTTGAGCTCCAAATTAGCCTTTTGGGTTTTTTGCAATGGTTCACTTCAGTTTTTGAGTGTCCTCCGCAAGGGTTGTTTGTCCCTTAGAAATTTTCCTTAGTCAATTTTATGTGAATCTCAAATTGTGACATGTGGCATCATCCACTACTCTTAGAAACAAAGTGAAATGAGGCTCAAAAGATGACACTTGGCAGCCTTCACTGAGTTTTATTAGGTTTCTTTGTTTCCTTCCTTAGTCACTTTTGCCATGGAAATTCCCTCTGTAAGGGCACTTGTGTCTTTGACGTTTGGGGCACTACTTTGAACTTGATGCTTGAACCGATGGATTGAACCAACTTTGGTTCAATGATTCAATGGTTCATTCCCTTTGACTGCTTGAACCAAGATTCTTTGAAACAAGCCTTGTTGAACCTGGTGAACCTTGAACCTGTTGAACCTTTTGAACCAAAGTGGTTCATTGGTTCAAGCCTCAGAAACTTGTTGAACCTTGATTGAACCTAGCTATAGAAGCCTTTGAACCTATTGAACCATTGATCCGTCACTTCCTTATTCTTTCTAAGCTCTTTGATCTTCATTGTATTGGTTGAACCTTTGAACTTGTGAACTTGTTGAACCCTTTGGTTCAAGGTTTAATGGTTCAATCAGTTCATTCTATTTGTTTGATTAAGTCCTTTTGATCTTTTTGAACCAAATGCATTGAACCATTCGGTCATTGAACTTGTGAACCAAAGTGGTTCAATGGTTCAACGGTTCAATGGTTCAAGCCTTCTTCTCTTTGATAAGTGTTTTGAAGCTATTGAACCTTGACAAATTCACTTAACTCTTGCTATTGATGTTAAACCTTTGAACCAATTGAACCCATTGAACCTTGATGGTTCAAGGTTCAATGGTTCAATGGTTTAATCCTTGCTTAGAAGCTTGCCGATGAACTCTTTTGGTTAAACAAACTTTGAAATCGCCTAAGTGTTGAGAGCTTACTTCTTTCCTACAAAGTCCATAGAAATCAACCTGTGAAGTCCGTTGAACTTAGCCTATAGATTCCATAGATTTTCTTCCTACATAGTTTGTAGATTCAAGCTTGTAGAGTCCGTACATTTAAGCCTGTAGAGTCCGTAGATTTAAGCCTACAGAGTCCATAGATTTCTGAGAAGCTTGAAAAATGAGGAATTTGAATGCTTAGAACAATTTTTGAGAAGGGAAGAGACTATTTTGGTCTGAGGAACCAAAATAGTTCACATGTTGTCCCAAAAATGAGTGATATTTTTGGGGACAACAGATTGCTTCTGTGAGCCATAAATTTCATATATAGAGTTAAAATGAGATTCCATTTTTTTTAAGCCTATAAATTTTCAATGGGAGTAAACATATGTAATAATATTCATAATTAGTAATGTATATGATGTTAGTTTTCCTATGTTCCAAAATTGGTCCATTATATCCCAAAAATGCATGTAGCCACTTATTAGAGGTTGGCAAAAAACATGATGAACCTAGTTTCTTGATAGCTGAGGGTATAATCCACCTTTAAATAAGTTTATTATGAATTATTAACCTTCATTTATTAAAACCATAAATATTAAATCATTTAAATCATAAAAATTATATAAAGATAACTAGTTTTAACTAAAATAATGTGCATATACGTTATTCATATGATATGTGAATATTTTTTTTTCATACATTATATGCATATATCAGCATAGTTTAGGCCAAAAGGGTGTGAATAAAACATATTAAATAATTTTAAGAAATATTAAGTAGGATGAAGGATAATTTTAGGCTCACCAACTCCTTTGATGATGTTACTTTTATTTCATGGTAGGCTAGACATTACTAGCTTATTATGTGTGGCCCTTGGACATATGTGTTCAATATTTGATTAGGTTTTGTGACATTTGAACATGTACATTTTTTGTGGCCCTTGTAATTATGTGTGTAATATTTTCTTACTATGTGCAACATTTAAACATGTCTAATAGCTTGTGTCCCTTGATCCTATACATGCAATGTTTTATTGTATTTATGACATATGAACATGTCCTTTGTATGCAAACCTTTGCATTATGTGTGACATTACATGTAATTTGTATGTAACCCTTTGCATTATGTGTGACATTACATGACATTGTGTGTTGTTATTATTGATCTCAATTAATGGTGTCATGACCCATATCATGTATTTTTACTGTGTAGTCTAGTTTAGAGATGGTTACTTTATTACATGCCTCATTGCTATAAATATCCCAACATGAAAATTTTATGCCTCACATTCAATATGTTACATACATGATTACATGGAAATTAAATTACTATGATGACATATTTTCCACATCTTGACATGACTATATATGATTTTATCTTTATCACATGATATAGTTCACTCATTTTTTGAGATGTGTGACTTTCAAGATACATCCCTCATCTTAAAATGGGGGAATTACAGTGGGATTGTCTTAGAGATATAAACCTCCATGAGGAAAAAAATTAGATTCTATGATAGATTACATGTTTTAAATATTTAAAGTAATTTAAAAATAAATCCCATGATAGAGTGCATTTTTCAAAGATTCAAAAATATAGGTTTCAAAGATTCAAAATAAAAGTAATTCAAAAATAAAACATGTGACTAATATTGGCATATTGATAAAAATTATATGGGCATATTACATTCATATACACTCACTTTAAAAAGTCTTGAGTAAAAATTCTTACACACTTGAATGCATATGCAAAACATTTATAAGATAAAAAATTATAGGTTTCACATACAGTTATAATTGATCATATAGATGCATGGTATTCTATATAATTTATCACAAATTCAAGGGCATAATATTAATTCATGTACATACATAACTATTTTAAGTCAAAATTCATGATACTAGTTCATGCACATATGTGCATTTTTCAAAGTCAAAAGGCATGATATTGGTTCATGCACATATACAATACAAAGTTACAGATTCAAGATAAAATGGTTATATTTTAATTCAAATATATTAGATCTAGAGGTCATGATGGAGACATGGATATTATTCATTTTATTTTGATCATGGAAATATAATATATATCCACATATAATAGTGTGGTTTATTTTGTTATGGGTAATGTACACTTGAGTTTAGTGACACTCAAGAGCCTTGGCAATACTTATATTAAATACATTATGTTGTTCTAATTTTATATTATGGGTGATCTATGTTAAACTTTAGTGAAACTCAATGGTATTATAATCATTTATAGTGAGCCCATTATGATTGCACCTTCCTTGGATTAAAAAAATGGGTAGTTATCCCAATTCATGAGATTTGGAACATAAATCTTTAAAACTTAAGGTCTTGATTAGTTATTCAAAATTAAGACTCTATCCCTCTTAATTTTCCATTGGTTAAACTAGGAAATACATCTCCAAGTGACTCAATAAGGAGGCACATTTATCTAATGTTTCACCATCAATTATAGGTTATAGGGAAATGTGGTTCTCTTCTCCATAGAATTAAACTCTTTCTTTGTTATCTCTTCAATTTTAAACATTTTAGAGTTTCAAAAATTTCAAATTTAAAATATGAACAATGAAAATTTCATGTGTTATTTCAAGGTTTGATAAAATGAGTACCTTACACAATTATATATTTTTTTATCAAAGACAAAATATGTTTTAAATATATTTATTTTTACTTTAATTTTCATTACTAGAATAATGGGGAGAGGAGAATATGGAGATACCTAAATTTGGTCACAATACTTGACAATGTTAATTATTGACAAACACTGAACCACTTGAGTTGCACCCTAATACATGTATCTTACTTTACATTCTTATAAAATCATTCCATATAAAACCTAAATGGTGGATAAGATACATAAATGACACACATGTTAATTATCCACATGGTTTATAAAAATTAGAAGATTTCCATATCCACTTAAATAAGGTTGTTAATAACATGGAGATCACAAATGAACTTGAACTAATGAAAAACTTCCCTTCCTTGACATCCCCCTTTCTCTAAAACTAGATGGGTATTTCTCCTAACAATTTTAATAAAATAAACTAACATTGATCTATACTAACAAATGAATTCACACCACCATCCTTATCAAAAAGTGGGGGTCCTTAAAACCTTAGCTATGAGAGATTTTTGAATTTTTGATAATTATTGTTTAGAGGATGAGATCAAACATTTAACTAATGATTTCAAAAATAATGGTTAAAAAGGTAAACATATTTATATATCCTTAAAATCTACTAGGATTACTCATATCAGACCTATAATAAGGGATAAAAACAATAATAGACTCATAACCTTCATGTTATATGTTGAGGGAATTTTCAATAAAATTGTAAATTTTTTTAGTAAGAACATCCAACAACCTTTATTACTTGTATAAAACTTAGGAGGTTAATCAAGTCATCCAAATATAACTTAGAACCAAATATTAGAAGTGGAATGTAAAAAACTAATTATTCTTATGGTATGCCCTAAGTTGGGGAGACTGGTCACTCCATCAACATGAGGATAAATGAACAAGTTAACAACATTAATAATGAAATAGTTGTTAAGTTATATTTGGTAGAATACTCATTCAAAATAGGCCATCATAATTATATCAAGAATACCAAGGTTTTGGCCATAAAATACCACTCCTTCAAATGATGTCTAAGAGAAGAAATACAAATTTGACAATGTAATAACTAACTTAACAAAGATGGTGGTTTATAATTAAGCTAATCTCAAGGACTGATTATTAACTTAACTAAAAAATTAACCCTTATTTTGATACAAGTTTATTAGTAGGCTCTTTGTTTTTTCATGAGGTGGTTTTCATTCTAGTTTTTAGCATGTTTGAGATCCTACTTTCATGCCCTTTTTAAGGTAAGAATTTTTTAATGCACGTAGGTATTTCATTTCTTTGTATAATTTTATTTAATATTAATATTTTATCTTATCCTATCAACATTTAATTTAATTGATCTAGGTTGTCAACATATAAATAAAAATTTAAACTGTTGCCTCTCCCATATACACAATTAGTAAATATATGTTTATATTTTTAACCTTTTCCCATTTTTAGATTTTTTATAGCTATAGTTTTATAGGCAATAACCTTTCACTTATTAATAACATAATTAAAATTAATAAATAAACCATTATTTTATTCCTTAATTTTAAACAATTAATGATTTTTCCTAACTACTCATCACCATAGCACTTCAATGCTATCACCTCTAAATAGAAACTCAGGTTTGAAATATATTAATTATTATCTTATTATATCATCTTAATGATGGTTCATATAATTTGATATGAAATTTTTATTGAAAATTTCTTACATGGTTCTAACCAGAATTCTAATTTTCATCATATTCTAATCATGTTAACACACACTATACATGTTTCCATATTTATATATAGCATGATGCATATAAATATTTTATTTTGAGATTAGTGATTTTTAGTAATCATTACTCAATTCAAATTGGGGGCATATAAGTGGGATTGTCCTAGATATTTATCCTTAATAGACAAGAAATTCATATTTTGGGTAAAATTACATGATCTAGATGAAACAAATTGGGACAACCTATCATTTAGATTGGGACAAATTGATAGATTCACACATATAAAAGGTGTATGTGGGAAGTTATATAGGATAATGATGAAAAAGTTATAGATTATATGACATAATGAGACATATTACATGTATTAGATTGAGCATAATTATTTGATTACATGTGTCAAATTATTATATTGGGTTAGATTATCAAAATAAATAGACTGACATATAGATTTATGGAATTCTATATTACATTGAGGTACATATGGATCGGATTTTAGGGCATGTATGTGCATGGATTTTATTTACTAATGCACTTTTTCTAATTTATATGATAATAACCATAATACAATGTAAGCACTTTGAATCTAAAATCCATATGTATTAGTTAATTCATTTTTTGAAGATTTACACATGATCATGATGTAAGGTTTAACCTTTCACATAGGAACTTGGTAAAAAGTTCCCCCAAAATAATTATGATGAAATTTTGAGTAGTGTAGTTGAGGTTAAATGATGTTTAACTTCTAGCACTTTTCATTCTCCAATTAGGGTTGAGGCATGCATCTTACCAACCTAGTTTTTAAAATGTGGCATCTTATTGAGGCAACACCACCCCATTATACAATGAATTTAAATGGAATATTGATTTTCATACCCATATGTGTATTAATTGATTTATTTTTCAATTTCAAACATTTCAATTATTTATAATGTTTTAGATTCTATATCATGATTAGACATTGACATTTGCATGTTTTGTTGTCGATTTTACATGGAAAAATCTAAATTTTTTGAGGAATATATGAAAATACAAAATTAAATCATACTTAGGTAAAAAATTACTTACTTTATTATTTTAATCTAATTTGAAAATGTTAGTTTTGAAATAACTTTGGCATACATGACTTGTGCCTACACATATGATTCATGAACACCTTTGTCCCCTTTTCACTTGCCTATCTATAGAATTGGTTGGAATATTCTTCCCAAATTTATATCATTCATATATAGGATATACCTAACTTGTGCTATAACAAGTTATTATCTTATACAAACCATCACCATATTCTAGTTCACTATTTCCTCTTTCCTAGATAATGTTGGCAATAATCAAACACTACTAGTTACAAATAGTGTTTACCTTCATTAACAGTGTCCTAGATTTTACAAATGTATATTTTTCAAATTGAAATCCCTCCCATGGGTCAACCTATATGAAGGTAAATTTCCCAAAGATTCACACACACACACACACACACACACACACACACACACACACACACACACACACACACACACACACACACACAACTATTCCTATATGTCTCACTTGGTTCCTACTCATAAAATCAATTTCACATTAAGAGATATATTTACATATCCTTGAGACATAATCATAAAACATCCAAATTTATAATTACATCAAAGGAAAACTCCCTAATCTAAGCCTAAACATTTAAATCAAGGTCAAATTTTTATATTTTCAAGTATCAAAATGTGAGTTACATTACATTAAATTGAATCATTATTGAGCACACATACACATAGGTTAGAAAACTATGTATGATTTGAGTCCTCTTTACATTATTATAATATTAACAATTCACAATCCCTTAATGAGGTGTGGTTAGGGTTGTCCAATCCATATTTATAACCCTTTTTTAAAGGCCAAGTAAGTGCCAAAAGTGGAACTAGTGTTTCAAGGTAAATGATGACAAATTATAAATCTACGCACATGATCAAGGGAAAGAAATTGTATATGAAACATATTTATAGGTAGATGTAGTGGCATATGGTGTAAAAAATTTAAAAATCTATAAAGATAGTTATGGTAGATAATGTACAAGTATATCCACCAAACATGTCTAAGCATCACTAGAAACATCCTAGTAGATTTTTATAGTCAATCTCCTTAGTTGAGAAATCACAGATCCATTTCAAACTAAATAAAATGAGTTTATATATATAAATGGAATAATATAATATAAATATGCTAAGTACACTATCTTATTATAATTTATATAAATATTAGGATCAATATCAATCTACTTGTTACATTCAAATTTGTGTAATGAATGATATATCTTAAGTAATCTAAATTATCTTAGTCTTAAAAATGTATATTGTGATTATCATAGAGCTTTGGGTTATAATAATAACATATATTTTTCATTAAGACAATATTCAAGACTTAATTTGTAGTCATGTTATACAAGTGAAAGGACATAATAATATTTTAAACAAATCAACTACTCAATGAAATCAACACTTGAAATTATTTACCAATCCCCTTCCAAATCATATAAATCTTAATATTAAAAATCAAGACTATGTTCACATGGTAGCTCCAAAACAACCTCCACCAATTTCTATTACTCACATCTTATATGGTTTCATAGGCATGGTCACTAGTCAAGTAAAAAGGTTCATTATATTAATTTTTATGAAAATTATATTCTAATAGATGGCTCAAACAATGGACCATTATTAATATAAGATTTTATATATTAACATAAAACTTTAAAAAAATAATTATGGTTGGTAATGGTTCAAGTGTAAACATATTCACAATGCAATTTGTTGTTAGTTAAGGATATGCTCAAAAATATTTAAATAGTATAACCATTTTTATTAATGGATATGAGAGTTTTAGTCAAACATGTTTCAATATTATCACATTCCCTGTCACCTTAGGTTAGTTTTTAACTTATTTTAGATTTAGGAGATATAAGTAGGCCAAAACTATTAAAATTCATATTTCATAAGATATAACATAAAGTACACAAGTTTAAATTGCTTAAAAAAATTCGATTTCACTTACTAAATATAGAAATGACTAAGAGAAAATTCACTTAGCTGCTATTATATATTTTATTGTTCACTATCTATGTATAGTCACCTAAAATGTTCTCAAACAACTCCAATGAAAACTCAACTTAGGAAACAAACTATTAGAATCTATTAGGAGACTACCAATAAATATTCAAACACCTACAAAAAATAGATTCATCCACTATCTGATGGTACTATCCATATGTATATTTATAGTTTTTTATATCATAGATTATTGTGCCTAATTTTTAAGATGATTCTTAGGTGTTTATTTATATTTATTTCTATGTACATATCTTTATTTTGTATTTATTTTCATGAAATATCAAGTTTAATTTTGACACTTATTTGAGATGAAATAAGGGAGTGAAATAAGGGTTGGAAATCCCCAACCATTCCTCACTAAGTGGTTGAGTGTTAACTAAATTTCAATACTTTAAAGAGGATCAAGCCACATGTAATTCTCCCACCTATGTGTATGTGTGATCAATAGTGTTCCACTAGTATGTAATGTAAATTTTTGGTTTTTAACACTTGACATGTAATTTTGACCTTGAATTAGTGTCCAAAATTGGATTTTAAAAATTATTCTTTTATGGTTTTTTATATTTGGATACTTTTGGATAATGCATCAAGGATGAAAAAATATATTTCTTAATCTTTTCCAAGTGCTAGATCGACCTATATAGAAACAACCTTAGGTTTGATTTGTATTTGTATATGACTCTTTGGATAATTTACCCCCATAAATAAAATTTTAAATGTGTATTAGCCAACACAAGGGAGATATTTTAATTTGAAAAATATCCATTGGAAGCTCTTGGATGTTTTTGGTGAATGTGGATACTTGTGATAACCATAATTATATGGTTGTTGTTGGCAATGTCCAAAGAGGGAAAATTAGGGATATAGAATATGGAGATAATTTTTTTTAGGATTATATATTATTTTATTAGAGACTAGGGATGACTAAGTAATAATTCTAGAAAATTAGGTTGACCAACTCAATAGATAGATAAATGGATAGGGGATAATGTGATCAAGAGTTAAATGTGTATGCAAAAGTCATGTATGTAAAAGATAGTTCAAAAATTATGTTGTCAAGAGCCTAATAAAAAATTTAGGTGTCTAAAAACACCACATTTTAAATTTATTATTCAAAATTATAGACTAAAAGGATAAGGTATAACAAAATTACTTGTATATAATCACACTTTATGTTGGAAGGTTTGCCCTAAAAATCTAGCTTGCTCTATGTAAAACTGAAAAGGAAATATGTGAATCAATGTACACTCATTACAGAAAATATGATATAATATAAATCACTCAATTATTTAAAATTTAATAGTCAAAGAATGAATGCACTTATAGGTATGTGAACTAAGATGATCTCTATATAAATCAATTCTAAGAATTCCATGGGTTGATTATACCCCAAGAAGATGCCATTATTAAAAACATGGGTTGAGAAGTATAAATGCTTCAGCCCTACTAGATATGGAGAAGTTTTACAAGTTGAATAATGTAGAACCTCAATCAAACCACTCAAAATATCATCATAAATAGTTTTCTGGAAATACAAAATAAGTTCGTATGTAAAGGTGAAACCCCAAAATAGGTTCATATGTATTTTGAAATTTTGAATCAACCACTCAATGTGATATAGAATGCCATAATATTTCTATCAATTTGCTCTATTTGATAGGATTCACTCAATTTGATCACTTTGATAAAATTCTCTATCTAATCTACACAATATGTCGCATAATATTATAAAATATGTTAATTTCAAATAAGAGTCCTATAAGATGTCTCACATATGCATCAAATATATCTCAATATCTCAATATATTTTACAACCTCATTGGATTACATTAAAAGTTATGGAATTTTTTTATAATATCCTACTCTTAATCATCTTAATTAATTAAATAATGTTTTATTTTTTTTAGCTAAATACATATAGAACAATATGTGAAGAAAATACAACCAACCCAATAGTTATGTGTTTATCTATTTAGCTTCCAAACAACATTTAATAGATTCAAAAGATGAAATTCCTCTCATAAAACATATGTAGAGAGAATAGTACAATATTACACTAAATTCATTCTTGCAACTAATCATATACATATATGCTCTACCATTTTCAACATTTAAAATCATGTATATGTGTATAGCCATAACTATATTTAGTATCAAATAAATGGAATGTAAAAATATTACAATTTATCACTGAATGTCATAATATCACATGATAAGAGATATAATACTACATTTTATACTCATAAAACATAAATCATTAGTATCCCACAATAGTTATGAGTATGTTTCCATAATGGGTGATTAATTGAAGAGAGGGATACCATCATTAAGGTGACTTTCCCTCAACCATAAATCATTAGTATCCCACACACCTCCCCTCTAGGAGTGGCCCTTCCCTTCATAGAGGGGAAGATAAAAGTAGTGTGAATATCAATAATTAAACTATATCCTATGTTTAGTAAAATCACTAATACATGCAATAGTCACATAAACCATGGAAAGTAATCCTCTATCTAATATGACATCATGCATACACATGTAAACTAGAAAGTATAGTGAAATGACAATGTTATTATATATCAAATTACTTTATCTAAATTTTTCATTATAAAATTTAGATTACTCATGGATTTGAGTCAATTCCACACACACATACTCTCTACTAATGAATCTCAATCTATAATAAAATAGAAAATGATAGGTATATACCTTTACATGACATCCACCTCATATACCCATCATATATTATCATAAGAAAACATACAACTATGAATCGATAGTAAATATACATTGTGTTATTTAAAAATGGTTATATTATCACTTTTACAGGCTTGTGAGTGAAACTGAGTACCATCCCTTAGTCTATAAAGGTGAATCCATAAATTTATAAGGATCTACCAACATATACACTCAAATGGTTTTAAAACTAAACAAGTTAAGAAAAACATTCAAAATTTTGATTTTAAACGGAAACTTAGTCCATAAATATATACAAGAAAAACCCATATAAATTCCTATTTTTAAATGTAAATATATGCTTTCTTGGTTACTACAATGGCTATCATTCAAATGTATATATTGGTGTCCTCATTACTTCTCGATAATTCTCCATCCTTACATGTCTCCTAATTATTTCATTTTCCTTATTGTATTTCCCTTTCTCATCCATTTTTTGCATGTCCTCAAGTTTCTCCTAAAAATTTGCTAGTTCTTCATCAAATACTCTAATTCATTAATTCATGATTTTTCCATGAACTTAAGACTCCATATATTGTTTTTTCATGATGGTTGCATTAAACCATACCATTTTGATTCCCTCTAAATGGTGAGGTCAACCCATAATGATAGAAAAATAAAGCTAAACTTTCTTACCAAATATTCCCAAAATGACCTAATTTCATTTTTCAATCTAAAGGTGCATATTAATAAGCCATTAAGACCTTCCATATTAACCAAAAATTATTTTTATTAAATTTAAAAATTATAGGGTGTAGAACCAAGCTTGGTGAAACCTTGGGCCTCCTTACTCCCTTTGGTCTCTTTTTCTTTAGTCTCTACTTTAGGATTAGTAAAGTCTATCTTTTAGAGGATAATTTTGGTCCTTCTCAAATTATACTCTTTTTCTTAGGTGATGTATATGTGGATAATCATCTATCAGTCCTCAATCGATGGAGGAGAGTCTCCATATTTTTATTTCATCATTGATCTTAGAAACTCAAAGTCATGAACTGGTAAGTCATATTCATGCATCATGTTTATTTCATAGACAAAATCTGGGGATGGGACCCTTACCTTTTCACATACTCTCAAGAATTCTTAAGCAGTGGTATCACCCATTAGCTCCATTAAAGGAGAAATAACCATCACATTTGTTTCATTAAATTGGAAATTAAAATGCTCATATGTTAGGGTATCCTCACAATCAGGGACAATTAAGGCACTCATAGCTTCTTCTTTGAAAGTGTAACTTTCCATTTAATAGAAGTTAAAAATGTAGATATCATCTTCATTAGATGTAGTTTCAAAGCCATCTACATCTTGACCACCACCACTAGATATGATATAAGGTGGATGAGGAAGGAAACGTTTATCATACCAATCAATGTCACAATTAACTGTGTTCATTTTCATAGCTAAAGGATCTGATACTTCCGTTCCACTTCCCTAGTTCTTTTTTTTTCATATCTATCATAACTTGATAGACCTTTTCCCTTGTCATTAATCCTAACTTATAAAGGTGGCCTACCTTGACCCTGACCTTGGGGATGATTCTTTTCATCTCTCTTATCATCTCTCCTATCATCATGGTTCGAAAGACCTTGAGACAACCCCTTTTTGGTTCTAGCCAACTTGTAAGAGATCTCCTTCACTATAGTGGATAGAGTCTTTACCATTTTCTCTAGGTCTACACTCTTATGATAGGATTGAGGATTTTTAGGATTCACTAGTTTGATATTGGCCCTCTTATTTAAAGGCTTACCCATAGATCTAATATTATTTTCTTTTTGGATAGCCAAATTGAAATCCATCCTTAGATTTGTGGGAGCCTTATCTTTGAGATAATAGGCCATCTTATTATAAAATTCATCATAATACTTAATCAAAGAAATATCACCACTAGTTCTGATATCTTCTAGTATCCTCCTCAATACCTTACTAAATATAGAATTTAAATCCTTTACACACTTGTTAAGATTCTTCTTGAAGTTCTCAAACTGGAAAATCAAGAATCTAGGGTCTATACTATCACCATATTGCATTTTAAATTCATCAATCATAGCTTACCATGTGTATATGGATTTGTCAGGGAGGGATTTGAACCATTCCTGAGCCACATCCTCAAGTGTGTTCATAAATATTCTTATACATACATCTTCTAGATCTATCTCATAATCTTCAATGACATTTAAGAAGGCTTTCAGATGTTATTCCCTAGACATTACATTATTCCATTGAAACTTAGGTAGTAAATTTATAATCTTCATAAAGACCTCATTGGGGAAACAAGGCATACTATTAAAGTTAATAAGTCTAAACATTTGGATCATAAATGGTCTATGTCTAATATCCAAGCCTTGATCATCTTCTCCATCATTATCATTATCCATGTTAAACATCCTCCTTCTTAGGGCATGTTCTCCCATTTTTGAATCTAAATATGAATATAACCTAGGGGATGGTTGACGATGAATACTATGTGGAGGACTCAAATGAGGGGAAATATAGTGAATATTTAATGGCCTAATAAGAGGAGGAAGACATTTTTGTGGAGAAGGAGATTGACTCACACAGAGCTCTGATTTCTCTAAGGCACTCTGGTATCCTTCAACCAAAGGGATATTAGAGAAAAAAGGGTATATATAATGAGGGATGAAGTAATCAGGTCGATTGCTTGATATTTGGCCCACAACAAGTTTCCACACTTGTTTTCTTCTGGATGAAATTTTAACTAAGGGATAAGCACTTTTGATGGATTCCTATGAAAGGAAGACCTAGTACCCTCCATATTTGTAGATCTATAAAAAACTCTTCAAAATAAAGAAGAGTACATATAGTAAGTATTGATCTTTAAACCTTGATATAATAGAGTCACCACTAGAAGCAAGACTTCTAGACCAAAAAAAATAAAGCTATATATAGCAACTGATGAGATACCAACCCTTAGACATTGAAAACAACTTCAAAAATATTGAGTAACTTCTCACCAAATAGAGGTGAACATCCCTATTAGATTCACCAATAAAATCTACCAAGATGTTAATGAACCAAGGATGAACAACTCATTATGGTAACAATAGAGAGTGAAATAAATAAAACACTTATAACTCTTCTACAAGCATGTCCCTAGTAATGGTGCTAGAAAAGTGTTGGTTCCCAATATAGACCTCTATCATTTAGCCTTGCACATTTGAAGAGGGTGGAAAGTAAAGATGAGAAGCCACTGGTATGCCATTATTGTTATGGAAAGGCTTAGAATCTAAAATGGACTGAATGAAGAAAGTGACTAAGAGGCATTTATAGAGGGTATGGTTAATTCCCTACTACTTTTGGCTCTAACTAAACCAAGGTGAGAAGACCTATTGAAGTAGATTTATCACATGAAGGAGTTTATAACTTCAATATTTATGAGGATTATTGATACAAAAATGGAAATATGACCAAAGCATAACCAAACTTATACACTTCACCTGAGAAGGGTTGTCATGTGAAATGCACAAATGTTTTATGTCATATACAAGCTAATAAAGATAGACAAGAGTGTGGCTATAATTTTTATTTTGGAAATTATTTTGAACAACAAGGAATAGGTGAGAATTAAAACACAAAGATTTAAAGCATACACAATAAACACACTTTAAACATGTAGGGTTTTGTGCATGTGTAAGGAAAACAACACTTATGATATGCAAATAACATGTTATCTATAGGGTAAAACTATATTTATTTGAATGATGAATAAAGGTGTCGATGGCTAGTAAGTGATCATGGAGAAGTTTGAAAAATATCTATACTATCTTCATTAACAAATGCTTTTTAGTTTATAAATAGTTAAAATAAAATCATGAACAAATGATCCTCAAAAGTTTATAAGTAATATTACAAATCACCCTTCAAGAACTCCCTCCAGCTAAATTCATGAGCCTAGGACTACCCATAAAAAATGATATCAATGCTCTATTCCCAAATCTCAAAATAGAAAGGATTTTATAGTTTGGTTGTAGACCCTAAATGACTACCATGAAGAAGAATAAATAAAATAACCAATATACTGAGCATGTAAAATAGAACATTATACTTCAACAACAAGAAGGAATAATAAACCATGAAAAAATTTCATTTATCAATGGAATCAAAGATAAATACAATATGTCTTGAAAATTATATAATAGAACACTATGAAAAACAATTCTATAACAAGGTAAACATTTTGAATGTTCTAAAAGCTTTCCAATGATTTTAAAATAGAAATCAATTTGGCATTAGAAAATCACACAGGGAAGACTCTCTAAGCTATAGCTTTAGACTCAAAAATTAACCAACCTCTATAAAGGTAAAACCCTCTTTACTTATACAATTTTAGCTAAGCTTGGCACATTTTTAAAGATGCTCCAGTTGGAAAATTCTTTCATAAGCTTGAAGTCTATTGTAACAAACATGATTCCTTAGATTTGTGCTTGTGCTTCCATGATGATGACAAACATGATACTCCATTATGGCATAATATTTTTAGTTATACACATGGAGAATAATTATACAAGAGACAAAATAAACTTTGTCTCTTTGTGAAAAAAAAAAACATCCCTTTCCTATACACATGATTATTCAAACTAACTTTGAAAGGGACATGCCACTAATGGGTAGAGTAAAATGGTTTTTTAGTGGGAAATGAGAAGAAAAGAGACAAGGGAAGAAAAAATAAGAAAAAATACAAGGAAGGAGGAGTGGTTCCAACTCAGAAGGAACCAAAATACCTAATCACATTCTAGAATCAATGTTGATAACTGTATCCTTTGTCAACTTATTCTTGTATTTGGTATATTCATCGATCATGGAGGTAGGATACTTTTGGTCAGGGCTAGCTTGATACTTAAATTTGATTCTATATTCCTCAAGAAAAGTGGAAACGTTTTTAATCACAACCTATTTTTTCCCCACTAACATTTTGAGTTGGTCAAAAGATTTCTTAAGTGATACCAACTGCCTTGTTTTGTTAGAATCAAAGGCTCCTTGTGGTGCATTGATGAGGCTTTTTAGGGAAATTCTTACTGCCTCTTTAATCAAGTCACCTACACCACCAAGGTTCACCATTTGTCTAAGGGTAGCATCTATTTATTTTGTAGCAAACTTGAGAGTCTGATCTTCCCCTTTCAAATCAAAGACACCATCCTTGATCATTGTCAACTAATTCTTGATTGCCAACTGGTATTCCTTGGGCCTTTTACAATCATTTGGAGTGATGATTTTCTCTACCACTAAAACATCAATGCCCATACTACACATTTTATCCAATTTAAGTTAGATCTTTTCCCAATTCTTTATGTCTACATCATAAAGGAACATATAAGCTTCATAATCTCCCTTTTTATCCATTATGTCATCTAAGTATTCTAGTGCTGAGTGGATTATTTATTTGGCTCTGGTGCTTAAATACTTTTTATATTCTTCTATGGTGCATCCTATGGATTTCAAATCATCACCTCAACCAAGGTCCAATAATCCAATGGAGAAAAGAGGAAGGTTTAGATCCTTAATGGTAGTTGGAGTTACTACCTGAGGCTCACTCAATAACTTTTTCAAGTAATAGATCATGGCCTAGTTTTCCACCTTAAATTCTTCCATGGTCGCTTTATCTTTATCAATTCTTTATGCCACCATGTTAGCTAGGAATTGTGATTTGTGTTTGATCTCCTTTCACAATGGTTCCATAATATTATAACTATAAATGGAGTAATTTTATAGGGGAACATCTTTCTTCAATGTATCATGTAGAGGGAGAACTACCTCAACATTCCTTTCTCCCTTATTAGTGTAGGTGGTTATAGAATGTGTTTTGGTCATCTTAGGGGGCTTAACCTAATGCTTCAAAATAGTATTAATTATGTCAATGTACCTTATCTTTCTCATAATATATTCCTTCTCTTTTACTTGCTCTATGACTTGAAGAAGAGGCCTAGTTTAAAATACCACTGAAGTTGTAGATGGCCTTTGAGACAATGATGGGTGGTTTCAATGATGAACTGGATGTAGGGAGTGCTAAAGGCTTCAATTGTGGGATCAATACAAATTTTTCAATGTCTTCATTACTTTTTTTCTCTTTGCCATCCCTCTTTGTTCCATGATTCTTCTCCAATGCTGGCTCTATTTATTCCAAAACTTAAAAATCTAACCCAAGCTAGTGGGACTCCATGAGCAATTTATTGATGGAGCTCCCCTATTCCATGGGTTGGATGAAAGGCCCTATAACCACTTTGCATTACTTATTCAACTAAGTCCCTAAGTCAAAAGAGGCTATGGTAAGTTACTTATTATACTTAGGAAACTTTTCACCAATCACAACCTTGAAACCTTTATTATAGGTTAAATCATGAATCTTGATAAGAGGAAGGAAACCCTGGGGTACTTTAATGGAAGTATCACTTCCCAAAATACCCTCCTCAACATCTTTATTTGTTGGATCTAACTCCTTATTTTCTTTTGAATGAGCATGGTTACCCTTTTACAAGTTTGCTCCCCCACCTTCCTCTATATTTATCCTCTCCTCTAGTGTTGAGCTCAACACCTTTAGAGGGGAAGGAAATTATAGCACTACTCTAACAGCTACCTATTATTCCTTTTGTTTCTCCATGTCTATATTATAGATGGAGACTTTGTCATCATGCTCTGGCTTACCCCCATTTCTTCCATTAAATTTATGAATGTCCTCAACTTCATGAGCCTTGTCTTAACTAGGTGACTAGAAACTGACATTTTTAATAAATGCCTCTATATCTAGGGAAGTTGCCTATTTCTCAAGATGGACATGAGCCTAGATAGTTGCCTTAGCTCCAACCTATAAAACATAATCAAAATACAAAGGGTTATCTGAGGTTAAGGCACCTTCCTCATCACCTTTGCTTTTTATCACTATGGGTCTTTCTTCTATAAATAAACCCATTGTTAAGACCTTTATTGGGGTTTGGGGCCTCTTGTTGTGAGTCCTTTGACTAGTCTTCACTTGAGGAGGAGTGAAGGCACACTATTTCTTCATCATTTCAGTAATAGGTCTAACTTGATCTGAATCCTCCTCCTCACTCATATACCTTATTATTTAGTCATGTGAGGCCTGGTCCTCATTTCTCTTCATAGGGATTTATTTGGATAGTGGGTCTTTGAATACAACCTCCTTATTTTTTATTGGTGACCTATTTGGTGGTTGTAGATCCTTATTGACTCTCTTCTACTTTGGTTTCTCCCCCTAGTCCTCACCTCCTCTCTTTTTTGAATATATTATTAGGGGAGGATCAACTACCACTTTTTTTAGAGGTAGAATATATGGGGTTATAGATGAGCTATCCATATGAATAGCCACTAGAATGGTTGGTACTATTGGTGCTCCTTTTCTTGAAATGGATATAGGGGTGACACTAGCCAATGTGACCTATCCCATAAGAATCTTATCCTAGTTTTCCTTTAAGCTTATTATTTTTGAAAATAATAATCTATCCTTGGATTGTTCCACTATTATCTTCTCCACATCCACTAGCTTGATAAACTTAGTATCCCCAAGCTTGCATTTACCCTTACTTATTGTGGATTATGATGGAGCTATAGGGTCACCACTATATGCTAAGAGGAAAGACTTCATATATTTAATCGTCCTTAGCTCTTAAATGGTAGGAGTATCAAATGCACTAAGGTCAAGCCCATGATCCTCAATCCATATGTAAAATTATCTTCATGATTCATATTGATCTCCTAGGGATGGAATCATGCTCTTAACCACTAAAATTTGGCTAGGCAATTAGATGGGCTTCAATGTTATTTGTGTTGTATAATAAAGATAATATCAATTTATCATCCACCATGTCTTTGGGGATGGAAATAATGTTTTATGCTATAACTTCCTGTATTGTTAGCCTCATAAATTCCTATTTTCAGACATCTTCCTTAGTGGTACAATCAGACTAAATGTCCTCATAATGTGATTGATGTAATATCACATTAGTATCCATATTTGCTAACCACTTGATGTCATAATTAGGTCAAGGTGGCATCTTATCAAGTGCATATAGTCCCATCTCTGACTCTAACCCCTTTACGTTGGCAATTAAAGGACATGAGTAATACCTTATTACCATAAGAAATTTGAAAGGATTATTCATCTTCTTAGTTATGATCATTTCTTGTGGTAGTAACATTTTTTTGGGTCAATTTCATCACTACCAACTTATCATCTAGATACCTTAGTAACTTTTATGGAGACCCTAAGTACCCACTGATCCTGATGTATGTGAATGTTTTGAATTATATCTATGTAGAACCATACTTTTCAATTACCTATTTGGCTATCATAGACATATTATTGAGTATTCTCAAGGGATATAAAAGACTCATCATGGGGTTGAAGAATTAATTATGAGATCTATAAAAATTATTCTTAGACCCTTCTTGGGTAACTTCTAGGTATACTCCATATATTCTCATTCTTGAAGGGTTCCTGGTGAGTGCTTGGAAGTCCTATTATGCACTAGGCTATACATCAAGTAAGAAGACATCTAGAAAGTACCTATGAATGCTTCTTTAGAAATAATTATATCTTAGAGTTACATCATTTTCATATATAGATTATCACTAAGTATGGCCACCTATTCTAGCTTAATCTTCCCTTCTAACATGTAGAGCATAATTAGGAACATCCATTGTTAAAAAATTTCTATGGTAGACACCCCATATATCTTGGCTAACATGGAAATAATACACTAGTGTATTTCATTAAACTCTATTAATTCAAAATTATTCAACATTTTGGAGACCTTTTGTCTCTTCTTGGCTAGCCAAAAAGAATTAACAACATCCCAGATTGCCTTATCATCCTTTTTAGAATACACCTGACATTATTCTAAGTAGAGTGTAATAATTTATAGATTTTGGGGATTATAATTGTTGGGTGAATATTTTGTCACTAGCGTACTGTTAGGATTGTGGAGCTAAAAGCTTCACTGATGCAAACAGGAGAGGAGGTTGCTGAAGGTTGCTGAGTTGTAGAAGAAGTTGGGGTCGGTCTGATCAACCGACGTCGGCGGGATAGCACAGAGAAGCAACCGACGTCGGTCATATATCGGCCGACGTCGGTCACCTCCAGGCGGACAGGGACTGGCGTCGGTCACCTGTGTGGTTCGACTGCGAGCTATTTACGGGCAGTTAGCTAACGAACCAAGTGTTTGCATGAAGAGATCTATTTTTAGACTGAGAGCTGCAGATCTAATTATTGTAATTAGATGTCTAATCATTGTTTGGATGAGATCTATATAATAGACTCATGGTTGTATTGTAAAAGTGTGCTAGGGAGTAAGAGAGCATAATTATAAGCTCCTTCTGTGTGTGAGGTAGAGCTATGGTGCATTCCTCCTAGTGCCACAGTACCAGGTGTGTTGGTGCTGGATTGGAGAGCCAGCTGGGTTCTTCAAGAGTGTAGGATCTTGGTCACAGTTGCATGGCCTATATAGGAGATCTACATGGTAAGTAAGATCATTGATCTGCAGGTGTATGTGTGTGCAAGGTCGAGGTTCACAGGTGATTGGAACCATTGCTTGATTTGCAGGTGTGCAAGGTCATACAGACAGCAACACTACAGGGAGCAGTATCAGGCAGGATCTACTTGGAGTACAGGTGTGTACTCAGATAGAGCAAGAGGAAGGCAAGGGAGTTCCTTCCATAAGTATGGTCTGTTGAATTGCAGGTTGTTGCAGATTCATGGGAGATCTACTTTAAGTACCTTGAGTACTTGTGGAGCACGTGGAGTGCTTGTGGAGTGCATGGAGCGCTTGTGGTGTGCGTGGAGCACGGGAGGTGAACACCAACTCTGTATTTTGAGTTGGGTGTTGGGACCTGTGAGAGGGAGAGCTTTGGGGAGAAGAATTACTGTTCACTTGAGGCGTGGGAAACCTCTGTAAGGTGGTGGAGAAGAAGTGGCATCTTCTTTATTGTATTCTTTTCTGTATAAAGTGTTAATACAATTTGGTATTGTCTCTCATATGCTGTGTTATTCTGAATTCTAGTTACTTGGTGAATCTGGTTAATTTCCGCATATTAAGTTGCTTGGTTTGGTAATCAAATTGTGTGCTTCCGGTGTACATCCTCCCAACAAGTGGTATCAGAGCCTTGGTTGTAGGTTCTTGAGCTTGATACCAACAGGTGGTATCTGAGCTGAGGTTGGAGGAAGCAGGTTTTGTTTTTGGTTACAGGGCACTCTCAGGGGTTTCTGATCGAGTGGGAGTAGAGCAACAGCAGATCAAAGTAAGCTAAGAATGGAGGAGTTGAAAAGCACAGATGGTCACTCACGGTCCTATGGAAAGAAAGAGCAGGTAAAAGATTATTGTTGGTTGGTAACAGATCAGCATGAAGAAACTGAAGATACAGATGTAGCAGGTATTGTTGCACAGGATGTGTTTGCAGGTTTCTTGGATAAAGTGGAATCTTGGATAAAAGATTCGGTTGCCTCTTTCCATGCAGTTCTAGGTAGAGGAGCTGGTGAGCCTTGCCAAAGGATTGGCAAAGGAGAAGTGAAGCTGAAATTGCAGGTGGCCAACACACAGGTGTTGATGAAGGTCATGCAGGTCCCAGGTTTGGAGATATGGCTAATTTCTTCAGAAAGATTGGGTGATGAGAGATGCACAAGAACTCTCACAGCGGATGCACTTAAATTAGCTGGTGGTAAGAAAATAGGTATCCTTTATCTACTTGTTTATATTACTGATTCTTCTTTTGTTGCGGAGACGTGGCTTCGTAGGCTTGGTCACATGAGCAGGAAGGAGATGCATGTTCTTAAGTGAAAGACAGATATATTTGACAGGCTTAAGAACTGGAAAGCCTTGGTGTTTATGGAGGAGATGGCGGACAGAACCCAGTGTATGTGGCTGGATACTTCTGAGCAAGGCAGTTTGGACATGGATTTTGATTCAAAGGAGCTCGCGGGTAAAAAGTCATCACTCACAGGTGAACACAGGTACCGATGTCAGTCAGGAGGAACCGGTGTCGAACAGACAGATGCCGATGTCGGTCATGTGCAGACCGAAGCCGGCGAGGTCGGGCAGGGTAAGACCGATGTCGGTCATGGGACCGACGTCGGCAGTATGTAAGACCGATGTCGGTTAGGAGAACTGACGTCGGCAGCAGGGACACTAGCACAGGTAGGTTGGTATTCAGGTACAAACGCATGAAACCGACGTCGGTCGGATGCAGACTGTGGGGTGACCGAGGTCGGTCACTGTAAACGGATTTTGGGTGGACAGCACGCTGTCAAGGAGTCTCAAACACCCATACGGAGGACTGAAGGTGTAAGTAGGCCCTCAAATTCGTTGTTCCTCTTCTTCATACATGTCGTTGATTATAGAGCAGGAAGGATCCAGGAAACAGGTGTGAGCTTGGCATGGATGAGGATGTGATTCCTTGGAGGAGAACCAGACAGGGGCGTCTTGGTAGAGATGCCAGCAGGTATGAAAAGCACAGAGATGAATGGATACCTTAGTAGAAGAATGGAGAGAACGGATACATGAGACGGAAGATCAGGTATATGGTCTTGTGGAGCTGCAGGATAGTGGTACAGGTTTTGATAGGTGGAGGACGGAGCATGGCTTCAGTCAGTGTCAGGTAACTACTGTGTTTTGTCTTACCAGGGGGATGATGAGTCGCGACATCATTCTGTTGCTGTATGTGGATGGTATGTTTTGCTATAGCAGGTGTGTACATACTTGGTTTTGCTGAGCTAAGGGTAAGATTAGTTCAGTGGCATGTCATGGGGAGTTTGGAGCAGCGGAATTCTTTGACATGGGAGGCATGGAGATCACAGGGTGATTTTGTCTCGAGTGGGAGCTGATGTGAATCAGGTGTTGGCGAGGTTCAGGATGTAGAGCCAGAGCACACTAAGGGCTGGACAGGTACAGTGTCCGAAATCACATGAGGTCTGGTATAGACCTGAGTATTCCCATGCAGTGGGAGCTGTCAGAGAGTTAGGAGCCAATTCATGGAAGTGGATTCTCAGGTTTTCTGAGAGGGACCGGCAGCAGGTGTTGCTATGCAGGGTCAGGACTTCACTACAGGTGTTGTAGGTTCAGATGTGGCAGGTTACTCAGATGACAGGTGGTACACCATAGGTTGTGTGGTGGGTTGTCTTCAGGTGGGAGCTTGAAGAGGGATACAAACCAGGAAATAGATTAGACGGAGTACAGGTACAGGTACAGTGCAGCTGTTTATCTCCAAGTGGGAGATTGTTAGGATTGTGGAGCTAAAAGCTTCACTGATGCAAACAGGAGAGGAGGTTGCTGAAGGTTGCTGAGTTGCAGAAGAAGTTGGGGTCGGTCTGATCAGCCGACGTCGATGGGATAGCACAGAGAAGCAACCGACGTCGGTCATATATCGGCTGACGTCGGTCACCTCCAGGCGGACAGGGACCGGCGTCGGTCGCTTGTGTGGTTCGACTGCGAGCTATTTATGGGCAGTTAGCTAATGAACCAAGTGTTTGCATGAAGAGATCTATTTTTAGACTGAGAGCTGCGGATCTAATTATTGTAATTAGATGTCTAATCATTGTTTGGATGAGATCTATATAATAGACTCATGGTTGTATTGTAAAAGTGTGCTAGGGAGTAAGAGAGCATAATTATAAGCTCCTTCTGTGTGTGAGGTAGAGCTATGGTGCGTTCCTCCTAGTGCCACAGTACCAGGTGTGTTGGTGCTGGATTGGAGAGCCAGCTGGGTTCTTCAAGAGTGTAGGATCTTGGTCACAGTTGCATGGCCTATATAGGAGATCTACATGGTAAGTAAGATCGTTGATCTGCAGGTGTATGTGTGTGCAAGGTCGAGGTTCACAGGTGATTGGAACCATTGCTTGATTTGCAGGTGTGCAAGGTCATACAGACAGCAACACTACAGGGAGCAGTATCAGGCAGGATCTACTTGGAGTACAGGTGTGTACTCGGATAGAGCAAGAGGAAGGCAAGGGAGTTCCTTCCATAAGTATGGTCTGTTGAATTGCAGGTTGTTGCAGATTCATGGGAGATCTACTTGAATTACCTTGAGTACTTGTGGAGCACGTGGAGTGCTTGTGGAGTGCGTGGAGCGCTTGTGGTGTGCGTGGAGCACGGGAGGTGAACACCAACTCTGTATTTTGAGTTGGGTGTTGGGACCTGTGAGAGGGAGAGCTTTGGGGAGAAGAATTACTGTTCACTTGAGGCGTGGGAAACCTCTGTAAGGTGGTGGAGAAGAAGTGGCATCTTCTTTATTGTATTCTTTTCTGTATAAAGTGTTAATACAATTTGGTATTGTCTCTCATATGCTGTGTTATTCTGAATTCTAGTTACTTGGTGAATCTGGTTAATTTCCGCATATTAAGTTGCTTGGTTTGGTAATCAAATTGTGTGCTTCCGGTGTACATCCTCCCAACACGTACTGATGAGTAAAATAGGTCTAATCAACCAAAACAAGGAAGATTGGTCAGTTGAATGTGTAGGTTTACCACATAAAAAGGGGATAAATCTCTCCTCTCATCAAGGGGAGGTTCCCTATAAGTATAAAGGGTCTATATACTATAAATATATGTAGAAAATAACACTCATGGGTAGGGTAACACCATCCATATCTCTTTTTTTAGAGATGATGTTCACAGGTAAAGGAGAAATCTAGGTGAAAACACTAAAGGCACTTATCTTCTTTCAAAAGTGATCTTACAGGAAATAACAAGAGTTATTTCAGGTAGTGACAAGTAACTGGTGATAGGGTGCAGTAACTAACAGAATGAAGTGTAACACAAGGTCTCCACTTCAACTCCCAAAGAGTGAAATACGAAAGACAATGAGGGCATAAAGTCATTCCAAGGTCTTTTAAATAGAAACATAAAATAAAGAAACACACTAAAGGCAATTATAGATAGCATAAAGTCTTCCCACAGTTGGCTTCAGGACATCTTCTTGATTAACTCCACTAGCTCTACTTATTTCATTCAATGGACAAGAGCACATTCTAAAGGTAGACATAGGAACAATCTCATAAATGATACAAGCTACAACAACATAAAGTCTAAAAGTAACCTGATTTCTCATTCAAAATAAAGAAATATGATTAACAACCTGAGCTCAAAGTCTAAATGATAGCCTCTCAATTTTGGTAGAGTTTTACTTCTTTTAATCAAAAAGATCTCCCTCCAAAAAGAAGGGATTTACAATATATAGTAGCCCCTAAAATCCTAGCATTTTATTCCTTAGAGTGACCCATATTGCATTTAATGCTTTGAATGCATCTTCAATTTTGTCAAAGGACCATGCTGGAACAAGGTGTCTACCTTAACTGTGGCATGTTAAGTCATTTCACATGTCTTCTCCTAGGTTTAGGTCATCTAGTCTGTCTCCTAATATTTGCCCAGCTATCTACTTCACCTTTACTCTAAGGGAGACAAAATAGGGTGTGCCTTCAATGTTTTCTAGTCAAAATATCTAATTTACGGACTGTTACACCGACTAGAATAACTACTACATAGATACTTTGGCCTTTCCCTCTTTCTACTATGATTTGAGCCCTTGGGCTATCCTTTCCCCTTTCTAGTTCTTTTAGCTCTCTCTCTCTCTTCACAGTTCTTCCTTTTGGCCTTGGCCTTAAGGCCTTTAAATGCATTTGGGTCTGTGCTTAAGCCTAAAAAGATCAATGGCTATTTTATTGCCATGAATTTGATGTCTGTGAGCCCATCATTGTCCTTGACAATTCCTTCAGCTTTGTCATTTAATCCTTCCCAAAGGGGACCTACCCTTCGAGGTCTTGAGAAAGGTCCATTTTACTTAGTGAGAGCCCCCTATAAGGGTTCTTACCCTTTGGGTGATCTTCAAGCTTCATCATGCTCTATTTGGTTGTCTTCGGGCTCTAATTCCTTTAGAAAAAATGTCTAAAGGAATTCCTTCAGAAATTTTGTCTGAAGGAAATGGTACTTCGTGTCTCTTTCTAACTTGGCCATTTTTCCATAGGCTTTTCTCTTTGATCGGGTTTATTCCTTTAGACAAAAGTTTGAAGGAATTGCCTTAACAACTTTGCCACAAAAAATCTTTTCTGAAGAAATATTTTGCTCCATTTAGCCTTTAAAATGGTCCATTTGCTCCTCACCTACCATTTTAAAGGTATATTTGATTTCTAAGGTTGCCTTTCAAAAAAGTTTTAAGGGTCCATTTTGGCTCCCAAGTTCTCTCCACAAGGGTACTTGTCTTTCAGGCGAATTCCTTCGGCTTTGGGGCAGTCTCTTGAACCAACCATTTGAACCAACCAGTTAAACCAACTTTGGTTCAATGGTTCAACGATTCATTCCATTGTTTTTCACTAAGTATTTTGGCTGCTTGAACCAAATGCATTGAACCAATCACTTGTTTAAACCTTTGAACTATTAAACCCATTAAACCTTTGAACCAAGATGGTTCAAGGTTCAACGGTTCAATGGTTCAAGCCTTCTTGTTTTAGCTAAGTGTTTTGAAGCCATTGAACATGTTGAAGTGGTTGAAATTGATGAACCTATCTCGTTGAACCAAATCCATTAGACCTTTGAACCCGTTGAACCTTTTTGGTTCAAGGTTCAATGGTTCATTCCTTTACTTTAAAATCTTGCCGATGAACATTTTTAGTTGAACTGAAGCATTGAACCAACCTTGAAAAATTCCTAAGTGTTGATAAATCATTTCTTTCCTAAAAAGTTTGTAGAAATGGGTCTATGTAGTTTGTAGTTCTCAGTCTGTAGAACCTTTCCTACAGAGTCCATAGGTCCTAGTCCATAGAAACAAGTTCATAGAACCTTTCCTATAGAGTCCATAGAAATGAGTCCATAGAACTAAGTCCATAGAATTGGGCCTACAGAGTCTATAGAAATGGGCATGTGAAGTCTATAGAAATGTAGCCTACAGAGTCTATAGTTTTGAGCCTACGGAGTCTGTAGAAACGTATCTACAGAGTCCCTTATCTGAAAAAGTTTAAAAAATAGAGAAATTGAAGGCTCATAACAATTTTTTGAGAATGGAAGAGAGAATTTTTGGTTTGTAGGACCAAAAATAGTTCATGTTTTGTCCCAAAAATGAGTGACAGACTTTGGGAACAATAGCTGGCTCCAGCTGGGGAACTTCCTTCAGTCAAAATTTTGAAGCAACTGAGGGGAGTAGAAACTAGAATCTCCAGTGCCTTTAAGTGTGACATTGGGCTATGGAGTCATGACAACCAAAAATAAAGCAAGGCGCCAAAAATGAAAATGAAAACAAAAATCAAAAAATAGAACTAAAGACTTTATACAAATACCATATGTACAAATGATCTTATTTGATACTTCAAGAGTTGAAGTGCTTCAGATGCTGCCCATTATGAGGCAGAGAAAATGGTGTGCCATCTTGGTACTTCAAGAGGAAACTATTTTCACCATTGAGCTCATGGATAGTAAATGGGCCTCTCCATAGGGAATCAAACTTCCCATGCATTCCCTTTGGTTCTCTTCTCTTATCCCATAAAAGGACTTGGTCTCCAATTTGGAAATCTTAGGTTTTTTCTTTCTGATCAAAGAGCTTCTTAACCAAACTTTGATGTGCAGCAATTCAGTCCACCACCATATTTCACTACTCATCTAACTCAATCAAGCACATGATCCTTTTGTCAATGGAGCTTTCATATGTTTGATATTCAACTACCTTTGCCAATTTTAGTACTACCAATTTCAGGGTGATCGGTATCTCTACATTGAAACCATACAAAAGTTGGAAAGGTGACATACCTATCACCCTCTTAGGTGTAATTTTGTCTACCCATAAAGCATGAACTAATGCTTTATGCCATGTCCATTGGTTGTCATCCACCAGCTTCCTAATGATGGTCACCAAGTTCTTGTTGCTTGATTCAGCTTGGCCATTTCCTTGTGAGAAATAATCAGAAGAGTGGGAGAGGGTAATCCCATAATAAAAAAACAAAAATGAGTGATCTCATGAGAAGAGAAATAGGTAGCATTATCTATCACAATTTTGGTTGGGACCCTAAACCTGGAAATGATGTTCTCCTTGAGGAAATTACACACTACTTCTGAAGTGGCCTATTTGGTTGGAATAGCTTCCACCCAATTGGTGAAGTAATATGTGGTTGTGAGGACATAATCATGTCTAACACTTTAATATGGGTTTAAAACACCAATGAAATTGATTCCCCATTGTTCAAATGGCTCTTCTATCACCACTGGCTTGAGAGGTAGGGAAGCTAACTTGGGTCTTCCAATAAATTATTCGCATAGTTCACACCTTCACACCCATTTATATGCATCTTGAAATAAAGTAGGCCAGTAATACCTGGCTCTAAGAATTTTGTGGGTAGTTATAAGAGAAAAAAAGTGTCCTCCATAGGCCAGATTGTGGAAGGACCTCAGAAGTTGGTTCTACTTCTCTTTATCCACGCAGCGAAGGAACACTCCATCAAGGCTCTTCTTATATAGGTCATTATCCTAGAGGACAAAATTGGTAGCTTTTAGTTTGACAGTCCTCCTTTCTTTACGAGATAGGTGGGCAGGACACTCACCATAAGTAAGGAAATGAGCAATAATTGAATACCACTCATTTGTGGTGGAGACAAAGAGGACTATTGTTGTGTCTTCTACTTCTTTTTCTTCATGCCCTTCTTCTTCAGGTTTATTGTTAGCAATCAATTAACAAAGGCCTTTTCCTTGCACCAGCTTTGTTAGTTTGATAACTAGATCAAACTCCTAGATTTTAGCAATCCAATTGCCCCTTTTGGTTCTAAATTCCTATTGAGTTAGTATGGATTTAACTATGGTATCACAAACCAAGGAAGTAGTGTGGGAATTCAGAATGTAAAAGTGAAAATGCTTCACTACCTTGACAACTGCATAAACATGCTTCTCCATGTTTGAATACTTTAGCTCATGAGCTTTGAGAGGGAAAATCATGAAGGATATGGGAGATTCCACACCTTCTTCATTCTATTAAACTAGAATGGCTGAAAGTGTGTGTTCAAAAGTGTAACTATACATGATGAAATCCTTGGTATAATCTAGACAAACCAAAATTAGGGCATGGGCAATGGCTATCTTGATGTCTCAAAATGCTAATTTGCCTTCTTCAATCTAGCCAAAGGTGGCCTTTCCCTTCATCATGTTCATAATGTGGTGAGTCTTCTTAGTGAACTCAAGGATGAACCATCGTAAAAAAATCACTTTTCCAAAGAAAGAGTGAACCACAGTCTTACTTGTGGGTAGAGTAAGCTCCTGGATGGATTTGACTCTTTCTGAGTCAATATTTATGCCTTCTTTAGATATAATGTGTCCGAGAAGCTTCCCTTTTGTTATTCCAAAAATAGACTTCTTGGGATTCAAAGAAATGCCATTTTGGCAGCAACGTTCTAGCACTTGCTATAAATGGTGTACATGTTCTAGGTGGTGCTTAGAAAAGATTGTCAAGTCATCAAGGTACACCACGATGAACTTACCCATTTTATTTTTGAAATCAAGGTCCATTACTCTCTATAAAGTGGCACCAGCATTAATCAAGACAAAAGGCATTCTTCAATATACAAAGGTGCCCTAAGGTGTGGTGAAGGCAATCTTGTGTTGGTCTGCTTCACCAACTTCAACTTGATTGTATCTTGAGAAGCCATCTAGCATTGATAATATCTCAAAACTAGTCACTGTCTAAAGCACTTGGTCCATGATAGGTAGAGGATAGTTATCCTTTAAGGATGATTGATTCAAATTCTTGAATTCCACATAGAGGAAAATTTTGCCATTCTTCTTCCTCACAGGTACTATGTTGGCAATCCGTGTGGAATGATGGATTGAGAAAATTATCCTAGCATTTAGAATTTTCTATATTTAAGATAGAATAGTACCTGATATCTTTGGATTGTACTACCTATATTTTTGCTTGTAAAGAGATGAATCATCCTTGAGAGGAATTTCATGGCAAATTTATTCAGGCCTAAGTGACTTCAGATCACCATACGAGTATGCTAGGACATCCATGTACTGGCTGAGCAAAGAAGTGAACTTGAACTTTTCTTCCTGAGTGCAACACTTCCCAATGTTCACCATCTTGGGATTTTACTTGGTACCCAAATTTACTCGATCAAACTCCTGAGAAGAGCTTGAATCCATTTGCTACTGTTTGAAAAACCTATCATGCTTGTCAAACAACTTCTCAAGGGAAACCAATCCTTTGGTAATTTTATTCCCTTTCAGTTGTAGGAATTCTTCACCTATGTCTGAACTTGATTCAGGGGCTAGTTCACTGCCTTCAAAGTGGAGATGTTTGAAGCTACCTTTTTATTCCAAGAAGGCAATTATTTGATGGTCACCATTAAATACTTGCCAATGATTAGCATTGTCAGGTACACTTGGTTGAGAGACTAGTTTTATAGTGTACTTGTCTCCCTTAAAATTAGGGTGAGGAACCAAAAGAGTTGTTGAAACAACCAAAACATCAGCTCTATCATTGAATTCCTTGGGAACTATAGAGATGATGAAAGCATCAAAGTTTTCAATTTAGTCCCAAACTAGATTATGGTAGTGGCACAATCTCTCATTTTTGGTTTGGTACAAGTTCCTCACCTAAAAAACTACCAGCTCAACATCTCCTTTAGCATGAAGGATCTTGATGCCCCTATCTTTAGTAGCCTTCAATGCAAGTAGAAGAGATTTGTATTTAGTAGTATTATTAGTATTTCCAAACTAAAACTTGTATGATGAAGTAAAAATATCTCCTTGAGGAGATATCAACACAATCCTAGCTCCTGAACTAGTAGAGGAAAAACTGCCATCAAATTCTAGTATCCATACATCATCAAAGGCTGACCTTACCTTAGATTTTTATTCATTTGGAGGGGAATATTCTTTTTCACTTGCACTACACTCTATCATGTCTACTACTATTCCTTCTGAATCAATTTTTAGACTGTCATTTTCAAGAGTTTCATTAGCTGAAATGTGAACATCCTCTATGGTCAAGAAATAATTACCCATGCCTAAAGACTCAAATAGAATTTGAGCTTCAGGTGCTTATGTTTTAGTGACCACATATTTTTCTTCCTTCTTAGGGAGCAATCTTTGAATGACACCTTTTACTGGGATCCTTGCTTCAGACAAGCCCATGCTTAACTCACCACCAACGTCCTTATACAAATTTTGTCTAAGAAGAATGTCCTATGAGAATAGGATGTCAACTACCAGGACTATCATCTTGATTCTCTTTTTAGGGAATGTAGAAAATGCAAATTGAGCATCCTTAATTTGTCCCAGTAGTGGCACTTGTTTATTATCCATGGAGAAACATATCCCAAATGTCTTCATTTGTGTGAGACCAAAGGATTTAGCTACTTTGGTAGGCATGACATTATCTGACACACCTGAGTCCATGATGCAATTGTTCAATTGATGTCCATTTATTAGCATGGAGACATAAAATGGTTTAGTCCTTTCGGGGGTAATAGGAGGAGTAATGACAAGGTTATTTTGGGTGGATGTGGGAGTTACCTTTGGAATAACTAGTCCTATAAGGATGGTTTTATTCCTTACACATTCCACTAACTTATCCAACTGCTCAGGGTTAGATTACAGAAATTTAAATTTAGACATTTGGATCTTAGTTTTCTTGACATGATCAATTATGTCAAATGTATAAAATGAATTAAGAAGAAGGGAAGGGAGGTCATCTTTCTAGTTTTTAGGAGGGGGAGAACTGATCTATGAATTTGAAGTTGAAGGTGAGGGCAAGTTTGGAGCACTTACTTTTTTAGCAATCACTAGGTCCTTTGGCTAGAAAGGCAAAGTGGTTTCCTGCTTAGCAATTAAAATTACAAGTTGAGATTCTTCTCCTATTTTGTCCTTATTAGCTGATCGGGCTGATTAATTCTTAGACTATGTGAATACAATGTATGATCCCTTAGCTGCTTTACCTTCACTTCTGGGTTCATCCTAATAATTTAAGAAACTAATGTTGGAGTCTCCAACTAATTCTTCTTCTCCCTTTGTAAAGAGATTATCATTATCTTTTTGATTTAATTTAGGTTAGAAGGAGAAATCTGATTCTACTTCAAGATATCCAACTATTGAATTGGTTAGAGGTGCTTTAATGGCCAATTTTCCCTGAGTGGGAGGAAGATAGTTTGGCTACCCTTGATTCTTGGTGGTATTGCCTTAGTATGCCTGATTAGGGAATGTCCTCCTTGGTATATCTATATACAAAGGAGTAGATGACATCCCTTGTGCCATTTGATTTCTGAGAACAAGCAACTCATTTGCCACTTTTTGTACCATTGGATTAGTGGTGCCTGTAGATGAGTATTCCAAAGATGAAGAGGATTTAACTCTATTAAGATCTCTCCTTATCTTTCCTACCAAGATAAGGTCATCTTCTACCTTAGTAGCCATGTCTTGAGCAGTAGCAAGGTCTATGTGACTAGCATGTCTTAGCATAAGACTCACTTCAGGTAGCTGTGAGTTGATGAAGAAAATTTTTAGGTTCTCAGGTGTAGGTTGAGCAATCATAGGAATCTTATTCCTTAGCTTTTCAAACTTGGCAATGAAATACCTCATAGGTTCATGAGGTTCTTTTTTCATCTATGTGAGCTGGGCTAGCAAGGCATGTGCATCTTTTATAGGTTTGAACCTTGCCTCAAACTTGGCTTTGAGTGTGTTCTAATCAGTTACTAATCGAGCCTACAGGTGGTAGAACCTGTCTATAGTAGCACCTTGCAATGTTTCCACAAACAACCTGACTACCACGCCCTCAAATTCCATGCCTATCACACCACAGGCTATGCTGAAGGTTGAAATGTGTTCATTAGGGTGAACTCTCCCATCACCAAAGAATTTGAGGAAATTCTTTCTTGAACTTTGTGGAAGCTCATGTAGAGGTGGATTTAAATTCAGTGGGCCAAAAGAGTTACCCCAGGGGCCTTAAACTGCCATGATTAGATTATGGAAAATAGGGATAAAAAATTTGGGTGGAGTATGTATAGGTAAAGCTTTGGTGATAGTAGAAAAAGAAGCTATACCTTATATTGGTGACCTGGTACGGATGGGTGGAACACTCTTGGATCATTAAACTTGAGGTTGTGGAGGGAACAAATCAAAATTTTTGTGCTGCACCAACTCAAAGACTGGGTCAACAACACCTTGGGTTCTTTGACTTCTAATATAGCATGGAGTTACTAGATTAAAGAATAAAAATGGAAAAGAATTGGTCCTACTTTAGCTTGAATCTTGAGGCTTCAAATTGCATGATCTTTCCCCAGTGGAATCACCAAAAAACTATTGCGTGAAGCTGAGATGAAAAATTAACAATGGGAAAGCACTGGAGTAGCTCATTCTTCCACAGTGGGATAAATGGATAAGGATATAAATGGATAATGGGTAAGACCCAAATGAGATTCACCAAAGTATATAATGGATAAGGATAGGAACTACTTTAATTTGAAGCATGAGGCTTTAGACTGCACGTAACTTCCCCAACAGAGTCACCAAAAAACTATTGGGTAATATTTTGTCACCAGTGTACTGATGAGCAAAATAGGTCTGATCAACCATAGCAAGGAAGATTAGTCAGTTGAATGTGTAGGTTTACCACATCAAAAGTGGACAAATCTCTCTTCTTATCAAGGGGAGGTTCTCTATAAGTATAAAGGGGCTATATACTATAAATATATGCAAAAAATAACACTCAGGGGTAGGGTAACACCATCCATCTCTCTTTTTTAGAGATGATGTTCATAGGCAAAGGAGAAATCTAGGTGAAAACACTGAAGGCACTTCTCTTCTTTCAGAAGTGGTCTTACAGGAAACAATAGGAGTTCTTTCAGGTAGTGACAAGTAACTGGTGACAGGGTGTAGTAACCAGTAGAATGAAGTGTAGCACAAAGTCTCCACTTTAGCAGCCCAAAGAGTGAAATACAAAAGACAATGAGGGCATAAAGTCATCCCAAGGTCTTTTACATAGAAATAGAAAATAAAGAAATAGACTAAAGGCAATTGTAAATAGCATAAAGTCTTCCCATAGTTGGCTTCAAGACATCTTCCTGATTAACTCCACTAGCTCTACTTATTTCATTTAATGGACAAGAACACATTCAGAAGGCAGACATAAGAATAGTCTCCTAAATGATACAAGCTATAACAAGACAAAGTCTAAAATTAACCTGCTTTCTCATTCAAAAGAAAGAAATATGATTAACAACTTGAGCTCAAAGTCTCAGTGATAGCCTCTCAATTTTGGTAGAGTTTTACTTCTTTTAATAAAAAATATCTCCCTCCAAAAAGAAGGGATTTACAATATATAGAAACCCCTAAAAGCTTGGCACTTTATTCTTTGGAGTGACCCATGTTGCATTTAATTGTTTGAATGCATTTTTAGTTTTTTCAAAGGACCATGTTAGAACAAGGTAGCTACCTTAACTATGGCATGCTAAGTCATTTCAAATGTCTTCTCCTAGGTCTGAGTCATCTGGTCTATCTCCTACTATTTGCATAGCTATCTACTTTGCCTTTACTCCAAGGGAGACAAAATAGGGTGTATCTTCAATGTTTACCAGTCAAAATATCTGCTTTGCAGACTATTCCACCTACTGGAATAACTACTGCATAGATACTTTGGCCTTTCCCTCTTTTTACTATGATTTGAGTGCCCAGGCTATCCTTTCCCCTTTCTAGTTCTTTTAGCTCTCTCTCTTCATGGTTCTTACTTTTGGCCTTGGCCTTAAGGCCTTTGAATGCATTCAGGTTCGTGCTTAAGCCTGCAAAGATCAATGGCTATTTTATTGCCATGAATTTGACATATGTGGGCCCATCATCATCCTTGACAATTCCTTCAGCTTTGTCATTTAATTCTTCCCAAAGGGGACTTGCCCTTCATGGTCTTGAGAAAGGTCCATTTTACTTGGCAAGAGCCCCCTGCAAGGGTTCCTGCCCTTCAGACGGTCTTCGAGCTTCATTGGGCTCTATTTGGCTGACTTCGGGCTTTAATTCCTTAAGACAAAATGTCTAAAGGAATTCCTTCAAACAAAATGTCTAAAGGAATTCCTTCAAACATTTTGTCCAAAGGAAATGGTCCTTCGTGTCTCTTTTTGCCTTGGCCATTTTTCTACAGGATTTTCTCTTCGATCAGGCTTATTCCTTTGAACAAAAGTCTAAAAGAATTGCCTTAACAACTTTTCCATAGAAAATATTTTCTAAAGAAATCTTTTGCTCCATTTGGCCTTTGAGATGGTCCATTTGCTCCTCACCTGCCCTCTGAAAGGGCTGTTTGATTTCCAAGGTTACCTTTCAGAAAAATTTCAAGGGTCCATTTTGGCTCCCAAGTGCCCTCCATAAGGGCACTTATCTTTTGGGTGAATTCCTTCGGCTTTGGGGTAGCCTCTTGAACCAACCGTTTGAACTGACCGATTGAACCAACTTTGGTTCAATAGTTAAATGGTTCATTCTATTGTTTTTTTCTAAGTCTTTTGGCCGGTTGAACCAAATGCATTGAACCAATTGCTTGTTTGAACCTTTAAACTATTGAACCCATTAAACCTTTGAACCAATATGGTTCAAGGTTCAACAGTTCAATGGTTCAAGCCTTCTTCTTTTAGCTAAGTGTTTTGAAGCCATTGAACTTATTGAAGTGGTTGAACTTGATGAATGTATCTCATTGAACCTTTGAACCCATTGAACCTTTTTGGTTCAAGGTTAAACTATTTAATGGTTCATTCCTTTTCTTTAGAAGCTTTCCAATGAACATTTTTAGTTGAACTGAAGCATTGAACCAACCTTGAAAAATTCCTAAGTGCTGAGAACTCGTTTCTTTCCTGCAGAGTTCGTAGAAATGAGTTTGTGTAGTCCATAGTTCCCAATATGTAGAACCTTTCTTGTAGAGTCCATAGTTCCCAATCTATAGAAACAAGTCCATAAAACTTTTACTATAGGGTCTGTAGAAATGAGTCCATATTTTTCTAGTCTATAGATTCCATAGAACTGAGTCTATAGAAATGAGTCTATAGAATTGGGCCTATAAAGTCTATAGAAATGCACCTGCGGAGTCCATAGAAATGTAGCCTATAGAGTCCATAGTTTTGAGCCTATGGAGTCCATAGAAACATATCTGTAGAGTCCCTTGGCTGATTTTTTTTGAAAAATAGAGAAATTTAAGGCCCATAACAATTTTTTGAGAAGGGAGGAGAAATTTTTTGGCTTGTAGGACCAAAAATGGTTCATGTGTTGTCCCAAAAATGAGTGACAGACTTTGGGAAAAATAATAATAATGGTACTAAGGTCTAAAGGGGTGAATTATCCCACAATTGAATGATTACCATCAACAATAGTCCTAGTTCCTAGTTGGTATGCTCGAGTACACATAATAATGAGTTCTCGGTATGAAACAACTAGGGGGAATGTTATTGAAAGTGTAATATAACTCATGATAATGTTGGAAACTACTTGGGGGGATAGGATACTATAAAACATTCAATAAGGCCCTAAAATCTAACCCCATAACAATTATATCCCTAATAAAATCCAAAATTGAAACAATATTGCCTTTTTTACTGGGGTTGAAGATGTTGCCATCTTTCTCTAGCTCTCTAGTGAAATATCTTAATACTAGATGAAATTTTCACTTGAACAACCCTCAGTCTATCTCTTAAATCCTCTCAAAGAACACAACACAAGGATCAAATGGGAAAGTTACTATTTAATATGGAGGGCTATGCACATTAGAATCTAAAGGTTTATGAAGAATTCACTATAATCATGCTTTTGCACCAAACTCAGCTAGGGCACACAAATAACTCAAAATCATGAATGCAAGATTGAATTTCAAAGGTTAATTTTATAATTAAGACAAATACCTAAGTTATAATCCATTTTTTTTCAAGATTAAGGTTACCATTAATGCTCCAAAACCTAATGGTTAGTCACCACCTACTCTCAATAATTATTTGAGCCTTATTTGAAAAAGAGAAGGAAAACATGAATGTTTCCATTTTATGCCAAGGTATTTCCTTATAACATGTGGAATGACATGAGTGGAGCATACATCAAGATACCTTTTCAAGCCTTTGAGGACTTCTGCACTTTCTCACTTGTTATTTTCCATTGGTGCAGTGACGTAATAAGCTCTGAGCTCATTCTAAGACTAAGGATGCCATGCATCATAATTTTACTTTATAAGTCTAATAATTTGGGCTTTTGGGGAATTTTTGGATTATGCCCACCAAGAGGTAAGTGGGGCAATCTTTAAAAAGGGGTAAAAAATGAGAAAACTCTGAGGAGCTACCATGTGGCATCACTTTTCATATAAGTTTAGATATTTGGGCCCTGGGAAATTTAAACACCTTTCCCACCAAAAGGTAAGTGGGACAATTTTCAAGAAAGGCCCAAAATACAAAAATCCCTAATAATCTACCATGTGTCCAACTTAGATGTGAGTTCAGACTCCTGACCATTTTTACATTTTCCACTAGCTCTCTTTATTTGAGGAAGGGTGTAAGATCCCTTCAACCCTTGATAGCATTCATATAAGTCCCTCAAGATAAACACATGTCCTTAATTCAGTTTTCAGGCTATTTCTCACCTTAATCATCAAAACACATCAAGTGTAACTCTATAATTTCATCTGAGGCCCCAGAAACCATCCTTTTGAACACAAAGCAACAAAATAAAACATAGAGAAAGGCTTGTATATACCCTTATCTTCTCACTATGAATTATCCTATCATGGGATCTATAATCAATATTATGTGATTAATTAATAGCTATCGAGAGTTTCTTCTATCTGAAAAAATTTCCCCTTATCAATTTAACAAGGAGTGAAAGAACACTTCCCACTTGGTAAAAGCAAGATAAAGGACATGATTAATTGTGAACATGTATTCTAATCTTTCAAAGGACTGGGGCAAGAAACTAAAACATTAACACTCATTTAGTTTATACAAAATAATTTAATTTACATGGGACCAATTAATCTAGTGTAATTTTGGGCACTAACATATGCTCTTGCTTAGGTAGGGTACCCCTAGCATGTACATAGAGAACACCAGACTAGTCACCTATCTATTGGGCCATAGATTCAAAGGATTTCATCATAGAATCATAGAAAAAAACATACCATGGGTAATCAAAGTTATAACAAGGCAGCTAAAAATAATAACAAAGGAAAAGGAAAGACTCAAACTATACAAACACAAAGCACACCAAGGTCACAAAGATAGAAAAGACAACACATCATATATATTTACAAAGGAAAATGTGGGCTCAATCCAAGAAATGATTAGATGTCTACCATTAATTGGTAATTCTAAAATTTATCCATAAATATCTCTAAGATATAATGTATGGTTCCTTATCTGATAATCAATAGGGTAGGGACCCATCCATAGGGAATCAAATTTACCATGCTTTCCCTTGTTCTCATGCCTACTATCCTAGATTAAAAATAGATCACTGACCTAAAATTATCTTGGGGTGAATTTCTTGTCAAAGATCCTTTTGAGATGCTACTTGAACTTACATGCCTCTTATGACCTTGTCTTTAAGACTCATCAAGATTGATGATTCAGTCAATCCTTTCTTCATAGTGGTTCATTTCTTCTTCATTCTTAGCTAATTGTTGCATGAAATGGTAAGTGGGAAATTGTATATTTAGGGGCAAGATAGAATGAGTTCCATAAATAAGATTAAAGGGGATTTTCTTATTAGATTTATTTGGAGTTAACCTATCTACCCAGTTAACAAACTTCAACTATTCACCCCATTTTCTCTTATTATAATCCAAAGTCCTTTTGATGATCTTCAATAGATTCTTATTATTAGACTTGACCTACACATTTCCTTACAAATTATGATTAGAGGCATATGCTAAATTAATCCCATAATATTCACACAATGCACTTAGTTTTTTGGCTTTAAAGCACATGGAATTGTCATACATGATTTTGAATGGCATCCCAAATTGACAAATCACTTTATTTAACAATAAATCAATGACTACCTATTGGGTTGATCTTCTAGTGAGGATTGCTTCAACCCATTTTGTGAGTAGTCAGCAGGCACTAGGATCCATTTATGACAAGCAATTGAGGCATCCTATATTTCACCCATGAAAACCATCCCCCATTACCTAAAATGTCCCTCAATAGATATCAAATGTAAGGGAAGTGATCTAGATGCCTTCATCCTTTTAGATAACCACTGGTAGTCTTTACATCTTCTTATCATGGTAGCAACATTTTTGAATAATGTGGGCCATGAATACTCATCTCTCAAAATATTGTGTGCAATGAATTTAGGAGTGAAGTGACCACCACACACACCACTATGAAACTATGTAATCATTGAAGAGATCTCACTCTCCACTAAACATCTTAATATACTACCATCCAGTTTCCTCTAAGATATGTCATCTTGTAATAGAAGATACTTTTGGGATACTAACTTCCATGTCCTCCTTTGATTTTTATCTAAATGGGATGGAAAATTAAAATTATTCAGATAATAGATTATATATTTATACTGAGGAGATTTGTTTTACTTAGATTTAGGGTTATCAACCACCATTTCTAATTTATTCACTTCTATTTCCTGTAAATTTGCTTTGGTCATTTGCTTAGATAGACCCATGCCTCTGACCAACTTAGTAATATGTATCTCCATGTCATATTCTTGAGTTTTTTTGACCCATCAACACCTTTTGTTAGTAGATTCATTTTGAGTCAATATATCCTTCACCATAGTGTGAGGGACATATGCCACAATATTTGAGCTCAAAATGTAAGATATGAACTACTTGATGGATTTTAAAAGATAAAAGTCTTGATTTTCCATTATGGTATATCTTAGCTCATATAATTGTAGTGCATTTTTAAAAAAGGCAATTGGATTCTCATGACCCTCATAATTCTTCTATAGTTGCACTGTGGCAATAATATATGTAGAGGAAAATGAAAATATTTGGAAATATTCTATATAATCTAGAATAGAAAGCATTGAGGTAGTTTTCAAAGCTACCTTGATATCTTGAAATGACTAGGTGGCCTTCTTCCACTTTATAGTTTGATCCTTCTTGAAAATTGAAGTGATAGGTAGAGTAATCTCAAAAAATTTGGAAACAAATCATCTAACAAAACTAATCTAGCCAAAGAAATATTGAATACCTTTCTTGGTTTGTGGGATGGGTACTTTGTCAAAGGCCTCCACCCTTTTAGGGTCTATCATGACACCTTGTTAAGACATAATGTGTCCCAATATATTTGCCTTCTATTCTCCAAAGTGACATTTTTTTAGGATTGAGGGAGATCCCAAACTCTCTGCATCTAATAATCATTTGTTCCAAATGCACTAAGTGGTCACTTCTCTTCTTGGAATACATTTGAACATCATCTAGTAAACAATAATGAATTGGTTAATTAGTGTAACTACATCCATTTATCTCTAGAAAGTGTCACCTACATTCATCAAACTAGAAGGCATTCAAACATACACATAGGTGCCCCACAAAGTAGTGAAAGCAATCTTGAACCTTTCAGACTCCTTTACCACCACCTGGTTATAACCATAAAAGTTGTCTAGAGTTGAAAATAGTTTAGATCTGGGGACATCTTAGAGTATGTTGTCCATGTTAGGTAATGGATAATTTTCCTTTATTAATTCTTTATTTAAGTTTCAAAAATCAACATGGATATGTATGTCTCCATTTTTATTTCTAACAGGAACTAAGTTTGTCACCCATGATGAATACCTGATGGGTTGAATAATCCTACCATCTCTTAATTTTTTTAGTTCTTCCTACATTTTAGTGGCTAAGATAGGATTAACAGGCCACTATTTTTGGCAGAATGGTTTTTCATCAGGGTGAAGGGGAATAACATGCTAGAACAAATCTTCCCTATAAGCTTTCAACTTTGAATATGACCACACTAGACAATTTTGGTACTTTTTTAATAGCATGATGAATGCTTCGTTTTCATTTTTACTCAGGTGAGTTTCAAGCCAAATATTCCTTGGATTTTATTCTATCCTAATACTAATCTCAGTCACATCCATTGATATAGAAGCATTTTTGGATTTGACTTTGTTAGCTCTATCTGTAAATTCTAGTTTTATACACCCTTGTATACTAACATGGTGCATCGTCACATTATCATTTCATCTCTAACATAATGGCCCAAATTCATAATTATTTGAAATAATTATGTTCACCTCACCAATTTAATTTTAACATATGATTTAATTAAGCTATTACTAAATTTAAATAGTAATTAATCCTATTTAACATCTTTAACCATAAATTCATAAAAAATAAATGAAAACAAAACCCATCCAACTTCCAAACAAACTCATCCCATGGTTAAAACAACTCAACAACTTTGAAGTTGATTAAAACCATTTTTACCCCCATAAGAAACCCTTTTGAATATCCTAAGGATTAATTTCACCCATTCTAGGAAAATCAATGTCAATTCTCTAAGATCAACATCGATCTGTCTAGAATGGCATTGATCCATAAATATATAATGAGCCTCTATGGCTTGGGAGGGCATTTTTGGACTTCAAAACTTTTCTATAATTATCCTAAAACCTATGTAAAAACCTTATCAACATCTTTCTACCTTGTGGAACCTCTATTTGTGAGATCATAAAAAGATTTTGAAGCTTTCTAAGCCTAATTTTATAGTATTCTTTATATATGTGTTTTTAGCCATCCAAGGTTAGTATTGCATGTTAATTTACTCACATTTAAATTTTACATTCTTTTACACCTCTATGTCATTGTTTACATTTTGTTTTCATTAGTTTATCAATATTGTAAGTTGTTATTATCTTCTATTTTCATAGTTTAGTATTTTACTTAGAATCGACATTGATCCATTTGAATCGAGTTGATCTTGTAAGATTACCATCGATCCCTAATTAATTTTTAAAATAGCCTTAAAGTCTATTTTCATAAGATTCACAACCCTCAAAACTTATAAAAATCTACATTCTATTTTCTAAAAATATATCTTTTACATGTAGATGACTATGATCAGATTAACACATGATATTGTTAGCATATTTGATCTCCCCATTGTCCAAAAATCTTTATTCACTGATCAAAGTGACATTGAATTTGAATTAGGTTTTTATACTATGGTTTTCACACTTAATCAAGAAATTATTAATGAATAATTGGTTGTAATTCAAGAGGATGTTAATATAGCTATGAAATTCTAAGATGATTACTTTGATCACATCAATTTTGTTATAGATTAGATATTGTTGGTGTTGTTTATTTGTATCCTATCCATATATATCTTTGTAATTTCATGTTTAATTATAAAATTGAATGTTAAATGTGGGTTGACATCCACCTAAGGAAGCATATCATTTCTTGGGACTAGTTTCTTACTAGGTAGCCCATTCATCTTTCTATTAATCTTTTTTTTGAGTTCGTGTGATTTGTAGGTCATTCCTCCCAAACCAAAGAGGAGTTACCACAAGCTTGATTAATAGTGCAAAACCAATCTCCATCTCTAGGTAATATTTAAAACCCTAAATTTACTTTGTTTTTAGTAGATAATTATACCACATTGAAAAAAGTGAAAAAAATACTAAAATATTCTAGCACGCTCGCCTCCACCTCTTAACACAATACTATGCTCACATATGAGTAAATTTGTAATGAGCCTATCCACCCATTTTTTCCTATCCAACCATATCCATCACAATGGGAACTTCCCAAGTTTACTAAGTTTTAGAATAAGGAAGATCCCTAGTAACATCTTAAGGCCTTTTGACATGCATGTTAAATTATAACACATGATGATGTGTTACTACTTAGGATATTTCCCATGTCGCTATAAAGGGCTGCATTAGATTGGTACAATCCATTCCTCAGGATTCACTATTTTTCTTTGGGCAATTGGCCCAAATTTTCTTAGAGCACTTCTCGATCAACATTACTCAAAAAGTGACTATCATGGATTTATACGCCATTCAACAATTTGAAGATGAATCCATATTAGAATTTGTAGCTCATTAGCATAGCCTAATCAACCAGTTAAGCTTTTCCTTACCACAACCTAAATTAATTGAATTGTTTTCATGATCTTGTGCAAAACATATCTCATACATGTTATAAATTCAAACCTTTAAGACTTTTGATGAAGCCTTTACCATGGCACATAAACTTGAAATTTGTGGCATTGAAGAGGGAAAAGTTAAGTTATTCAATAAAAACTTCAAACCTAACCCCTCAAAAAAATAACAATAATCCTAAACCAAAAGGGGCAAGAAATGCTATTACTCAAAAAAATTCTCCCCATACAATACCAAATCAATCCTGACCATCCACTTCTCAAACATAGCCACCTAGGGGCCCTACTCATTTTCTCCTTAGGAAATATATTCCTCTAGGAGAGCCTTACACTTTTGTATTGTATAAACTCCTACAAGTGACCGTCTTGAGCTCCCTTTGGTTAGACTAGTCGATGATATGTGTCCTTAACCCACTTGGTATAAAGAGGATGAGTTTTTTTCCTATAACAAGATAATAAGACATGATATAGAATGATGTAAATCCTTTAAATTATTGGTACATAACCTCATCGACAAGGGGGACGTTTAGTTGGACAATCCAAATGCTCCTCCCAACCAATCTTTAGATATTTTTAGACAACAATTTCCAAGCAATTCATCCACATCAAACATAGTCTAAGCTAACCTTGGAGAAACACAAAATCAAGCTACACATATGATTGATTCAATCTATGACCATTTCTTGCCTAAAGAAGCTCCAGATAAATTTTCAGTCTTGGATCTCCTCACAAGAGATGATTTCGATGTAAGTCAACCCAAAATTATTGAGACAACTCCCAAAACCTCTATAAATCTCCTTGATCTCATTACATGGGGTCATTCACATGATCCATCCCCTTCATCTTCCCAAATTGAATATCCTAAAGTGGAAAATGAAACCACTCCTTGAGATGTCATAGATAAACATCTTGATACTTCTAGAGTCAAACATTCCACCCTTTTGGTCCCTGGTGAACCTCTTCATGGTATTCACCTAGATCACAATATAATGAGATCATATCAATTCAATCAATACCAAGACCCTTTAAAATCATCCTCTATCATAACACCTCCTTACCCTAGAGCTACTAAAGGAAATAGTAAAGATCCTATCATCGATAGATGGGATAATTGTCTTGGTATTCCACCAAAGAAAGCCTTAACCAATCCTCAAGTCAAGGTTGATGTTTTTTAGATGTCAAAAGAAAAAAACTTAGTTTGAATACCCCATCTATTCTCAACATAGGAAATAATAAAGGGCCAACCCATTTTTTATCATCTCCATCATCCATTTTAGGTCCTCATCCATCTTCCAAAGTGACTATCCCTATCATAGGTTCTTCCATTCAAATGCATGGGAAAATACAAAGTCTCCCTCCATTATTAACCATACCTCCATCTTGATATCCATCATCTTATACTAAATGCCCATTAGAGAAATTTAAATAAAATGTGCCTAAGGTCATCCCTACCATAAAATCTAATTGTGAAAACTAAATGAACAATACTTTGTTAAAAGAGATTGCTTAACCTATTATAAGACCATTAAAAGACCCTTTGAAAAGGAATTACACTTTAATATTATAATAAATATTAGATACATCCCTCATTATGCTACCACCTATATGGCCCATTAACCCTCACCTCCAAAGACCTACTTGGTATAGTATTTGGGAGATATGTGCATATCATTGAGTAGCTAGACATGATATAAAAAATTGTAATGCCCTTAAGGCCATAATCCAAAAGATATTATAGGATGATAATATATTAATTGATGATCTAAATAATAAGAATCCTAAGCAAAAATTCACCATTACAAATATTCCACCCACCCATAATCTTGCTAATCTTATAAGTGATGAAGAGTCATTGGCTTCTTCAGACCCTCCATTATTACACATCAATGTTGTCCATGTAGCCACCTGATCTCAAAATCAAAACACCAATAAAGCTAAGGTTTTAATTATGGGAGCCTCTACCCCTAATACACCTAAACCATTTAGATAAAATCCTAAAGTCTTTATTATAGGAACTACCCTGATCGAAGCCAAGGAGTTGGTACAAATATCCATATTAAAATAACTCCACCAAATACTTGTAAAAATGTCATTATATTAACTTATCAAAAAATCTCCACACCATTTAAAAGTAATGATAAAATCTCTCTAGGCTATTGAAGTCTAACCGAATTAGCCTCAACCATTATTGTATTTATAGGGTCCCTTCAAATGGTGTCAACTATTAGTTTCACTAATTTTGAGGTCGTTCCCTTATCACTTAAAGATCAAGATCCCCCACTTTTCATCATAGCTCAAATAAATCAATATCAGATTAAAAGAGTTATGATCGATAATGGGGCCAATATCAATATTATTTATTCACATGATTTCCAATAGCTAAAACTACCAAAAACCATTGTTTCTTAATTCTTAGTAATTCTCTATGTATTCAATGGCATGGTAGCACCTACAATAGGAATGGTCATCCTTCCCATTTGCATAGGTTATCACACCATCCACGAACTCTTTTATGTCATAAAATGGAAATTCCAATATAAAATTTTATTATGATGTCCATGGATTCATGTGATGTGATGTATTCTCTTCACCATCCATCAGTGCTTTAAGTTTGAACATGAAGACTATATCCACATCATCCCCACCGATCCTCAACCCTTTAAATCATACAACTACACTTTTTGATCAAGTGATATCATAATATCCTTGCCTAACATAATCCCATCTTCATCCTGTAATCAATCCTCAACTAGCATGACTATTTTTGGTTCAAAATTATTAGCTTAGGAGTCTATTGATTCCATGATGTAGCATCTTTCTACTGACCATTTTTTCCCAACAGGCCAAAAATCGGTCCCCTTCTATCCCTAATATTCTAGGCCATTCCATTTCTACAGACTCTACAAAATTTATATGGACTCTATAGGTCCATTTCTATGAACTCTATAGGTGTAGTCTTTTGGCAGTTGAAGAACCAATTCAGAGAGTGCAAGGTTTTACAAAGCTTCTTCAGACTCTTGTCTAAATAAATTCATAAGGAAAGAGAGCTAAAATGGTTCAAAGATACTTTTCCTCAAGGTTGAAAGAGTGGTTCAAAGACATAATCTTTCCAAGAGTTAGCACCTTTGAACCATTGAACCAGTTCAACACCTTGGTTCAAACCCTTGGTTCAATTAGTCGGTTCATCGGCTTGGTTCAATTCAGTTGGTTTGATGCTTTAGAAAAAGTTCAACACAAATTTCAATGCTTTGGTTCAAAGCTCAAGTTCATCGGCCTTAGTTCATTACTTGGTTCATCACTTTGGTTCAATAGCTAAGTTCAACAGTTTGGTTCAACACCTCGGTTCATCATGTGGTTCAATCACTTGGTTCAATGCCTTAGTTCATCACGAAAGGTTCAAAGGGTCTTGGTTCAATGAATGAATGGCACACAGTGTTGAACCATTGAACTATTGAACCATTTTTGGTTTAATCAGTTGGTTCAACAACTTGGTTTAAGGGAGCATCCTAAAGCTGGAAGACAAGTGCCCTTGTGGAGGGCAGTTCTAGGTTCAAGAGCCCTTATGGAGGGCAGGGAGCACTTCAAAGGAAGAGAGCCACAAAGGTAAGATTTTTTAGATTTTTTTTAAGGAAATGGCATAATTCCTTTGGACTTTTTGTCTGAAGGAATTCTTTCGAACAAAAATCCTAAAGGAATTCGAAAGGGCTGCCTGATAAAATCCCGTAGAAGACCTAAGTGTTGAAACAAATTCTTTCAGACTTTTGTCCAAAGGAATTCCTTCTTACAAAAAGTCTGAAGAAATTTAGAAAAAGCCCGTGGGAAAAGCTTGAAGCAAAAAACCTACAGAAAAAGCCCATGAAAAAGGAAAAAGCCCACAGAAAAGCCCTGAAGGAATTTTCCAAGGATGGTGATGTCTCAGAAGCCATCAATTTTAAGGAGATAGATTAGTCATCATTTTAAAGCAATGACAGGTGCATAGAAATCAATTTTAAGACAACAAAATAGCCATTTGCTTTTAAATTGCCTGAGTACCAACTATGAAAAAAGCCCATGGAATGCAGTGACCCATTAGAAGACCATCCTTGAGGGCTGAAGGAGCAAGAAGAAGATAAGGTGCAGAAAGAGACAAAACATTCCAAGTGGCAAGATGAGGTGAGTTATTACTACATGGTCATCAAATAGTGCAAACAGTGAGTAGTGTGGCCTACTTTGCATTTATGAGTGGACAAACCATAGTTTGTTTGTAGGAAAAGAGGCACAGCTCATGCTCTCAAAAGCTAAAGTCAAGATCGGTAATCACACAACATGGTTCCAGGAGGCCTCTTCTAAAAGAATGACATCAGCAACAGTGACTTCCTCTTCCCAATGCTCTTGGTGCACATGGGCCAACTTGTCAAGGAAGTGCCAAGTTCTCTTCCACTTTCTCTATATATTGTAAAACTTCTTATTTGAGAAGGAGGGACTCTCTTAGCCTTAAGGCAAAACTCTACCCAAAAATCTCTTAGGCTTGTAAGGCAGAGCTCTACAAGTTTTTACCTTGAATCAGGACTTAGCATTTTTACCTCTATCTAGACTTACACTTTAAAGTATATGTTCGTGTTCTTCTTTTATGTTAAGTCATTATCTTTCATGCTTCTCATAGATCAATTATAACATGTCTAGTGCATTGTGAAGTCTCTTTTCTATAGGTCTGCCAGAAGTGTTCCTAGGGTAATGTAGGTGCTATGAATAGGCTGCCATAAGTGCATCTGAGGACGCCTCTAGTAGTTTCTTCCTCCTTGTATTTCCATGGACCCCTAGTTGACTATTGCAGAAGAGCTTCCCCCTTCAGATGAAGTGTATGGGCACTTATTTTTGGTGAAAAGTGTATATTCGGGGTGGGTGGGTCAACCTTTTTTGGTGTATCAACTTTTCATTTTTAGGCTTAGTTTCTATTTTCAGCATCTCTCTCTCCCTTTTCATCCCCCCTTTTTCATTTTATTTATTAGCAGTAGGAGAAACTAGGGCCTAAAAGATACATCAAAGGGAGCTAGCCCTTATTTAGAGACTCTCCCCTCCAGCTTCATCGGTCCCACAGGTGAGAGGAGAGTTTCCATTGTTGCATGTGAAAGGTGAGGAGCTTGGCCTCCTACCCTAGGTGTAATCCACTATGTCAACATTTTTTGGCACACCCAGTGGGACCAACTAGGATAAGTTTTGTCCAAAGAGTTGAAGAATTTTTGGTGTGTTCTTCAACCAACCAGCCTTTGGAGGATTTTGCATCAACATCAATGGTGACTCTGAGTTAAATCAACTGGTTAAGCAGTTCTGGTGCCATCAAAAAACAATATTTTGGTATGTATAATTCCATCATTCAGAGCCATGGACCCTATTTTCCTTGGCCAATCTGGCTATGATCCTTACCAACCTTATGGTGATGTTTATCAAATTCAATATGACTAGTCTCAACTCTATCATAAGCTATATCAGCCTTATGCCTAGTCTTCTCAAATGTGTCACTTCTCCCACTCAACCCAGTCTCTTTGCCAATCAACCTATTTCCACCTTCAAATTAGCACTGTTGGGATACAAAAAGTATGTAATAGATCTTAACACCAGAAGGGGATGTGGCCAAGAAATTCCTAATCATGTCATCCATCAAGTGAGAAATGCACTGGATCAGGTTAAGAGTGAATGGGCTCCTATTGAAAGAGCCAATTGGTAAAGGCTTACAAGTGAGATGCTGGATGTGAGTGGTATGATTGCATCTTTGGAAGAAAAGCTAAGTATTTATGAGAGGCAGCCTTACCAAGTCAATCAACCTGCATACTTTCTACCCCAAGTATCGTATTAGTCATATATAGCCCCTACTTTGGAGCCAAGTCAAGCCTGTCAAATTCCTTTCCCCAATCATGTTGAGGAGAGTTCTGAAACAATAAACCTTGTGTTTCAGGCTAATCTTGATAGATAGATTGAATTGGTAAATATTCAAATGTAGTAGTCTATTTTGGCAGTAAGGGAAGTGGAATCCAAACCCTCACTACCCTCTCAATTGTGGCTCCATCACCCCAAAAGGAGATGCCCAGGATGAATATCTTGAGATGGAATAAAGTGGTTGAGTCATGGAACAACAAGGAGGAAAAAGACATTGTCCAAGAGTGTGAGGTATAGAATGAGGTTAGTCCTTTTCGAGTCCCTCCCACCCTTCCTCAGGAAGCTTCTTGCATTTCATGGCAACCTTCATGCACTCCCCATCTCTATGATGATTTCCATGAGCTCTAAGAGGTACAGAATGAGGATAATCTGGCTAAGCAGACTAAGGAATTAGAGGCTAAGATGAGACTGCTTGGAGAAAAGGAGATGGAATTTTTAGACCTTGTAGGGGAGGCTACACCAAAAGATACCCCTTCTACCAATCCTCAAGATATTTCCAATATTGATGAAGTGTTGGTAAAATGGAGAGATGAAAATCAAGTGATTTTGGCCCAAGGTCTACCCCCATTTTCTCATGAGGTTTTAAAAGGATCCCTTGTTTCCTTTTCCAAACCTGATTTTGATGAGCCTTGTGTGCCCCTTCCTATTCTAGAGAAAAATCCCTCTTGTGTGCCAAATCCTTTCTATTAGATGGCACTTGCTCATTCTAACTCATCTGGTGCATTAATCGATCCTGCCTTTAATCTTGTGTGCCTAGCTTTTCAGCATGCCTCTTTTTAGATAGCTCTTCCTGTGCATGAGCAGACCCTCCCAAATCTTCCCCAACCTCCTCAAGTCTTTCAACATGATCTCCAAATTCCAAGCTAGAAGGAGGAACATCATGAACCAACCCAAGACCTTGAAGAGAATAAAGTTACTCCTTGTTTATGTTTCTATGCAAAATTGCTTTCTACATTCAAAGAAGAAATAAGAAACTAAGAGATGGTCAAGGCTAGAAGATACCTGATAAAGTTGTGCACACCGAAATCAGACGTTGGAAGATTCTCCTTTTTGGCTGTGGAGGAATGACACCTGCAAAGAAGAAAAGGTTAAAACACGGAAAAACGTTAGTTAAAGGATATGGTGGGCTGTCAGGCGAACGCCCGATCCCAGAAGTACGAAGACTTCTTAGAAGGATATCAACCCACTAATAAAAAAGCAGAATATTGGACGAAAGTAGATAATAAAAGATAAAATGACAGAAATAAATGACAGAAAATAAAGATGCATACCTGATATACATCACTGTTATGCACAGTCACCGGCGTCGGTGTCTTTGGTGCCGGCGTCGGTCAGGGAAGGTGCTGGCATCGGTCAAACTACCGGTGTCGGTCAGGGTAGTGACTGGCGTCGGTTGGGGTAGGTTCTGGACAGAGTCTATGCGAGTTACAGAAAGTCTGGGAGAGTCAGGACAGGGTCTTGACAGGATCGGGACAAGGTTTAGATAGAGTCGAGACAGGGTCTGATAGAATCGAGATAAGGTCAGGGCAGGGTCTGGGCAAGGTAAGGTCGGGTTTGGATAGAATCTAGGGGTTTTAGTCAAGTCTGGACAGAGTTATAGATTAGGGTAGTGGGCAGGGATGTAAAGGAGAGATTCAGGACTTGGGTCTGTGGTTTGAAGATTTGGGATGACAAAAATAATGAACAAATAACCAAGAAGAAATAAAACAAACAGAGTAAATACTTACCTACCAGAAGACATGATGAAAGCCATAGTTGAAGTTGTCTGTGCAGTGTCGGATTGAAGCGAATGCAGATTGGTTGATGCCAGAGTTGGTTGATCGCGAGAGTGTTGATTGCTAGAGTTTGTGGATGTCAGAGTTTGGAGGTCGATTGATTGATTGATCGGCTTGATTAGCCTTTCGAATGGTTGGCAGACGCTGATGAAGGCCAGGGACGGTTTCAGAGACGGTTCGATAACCGTTCAGGAAATTGAATGAGAACCGAATGATAATTGATAACAGATAACGGCAAGATGACCGACGTCGGTAGGATTGCTGACGTCGGCCGATAAGTGACTGACGTCGGCGACATCAGCCGGGTAAAGACCATCGTCGACAGATGCACAATGGGGATAGAGTCTAGCTTTAGCTCTGTGCTCATTTTTACATGCTACCAGGGTCAAGGTTGGTGGAACAAGTGATCGACAAGGGTTAAATAGGCGAAGAAGAATAAGACAGGGAATGACCAGGGGAGTTGACACGATTTTGGTGTCTACATTTGCCCCTTTTTGTCTTTTTGGTTGTTCTGGATGAACTGCAAGACAAAAATAGGAGTGATTGCCCCAGGTGAGGGATAAGGTTGATTTTGTCTTGTTGGTTGTTCGAATGAACTGTAAGAAAAAAACATGAAGTGGCTTGCCCCAATTATGGATAAGGTATTCCCCCTCAAAGCAGGAGTCGAGGGAAGGGAACCGGGAATCGGGTGCTGATTTGACAAAGAGTGGATGAAAAAGGGGTGAGGGTGAACGCTGTAAAGGTTGTGATTGTGTGCATACCACTGCACGAGATGGTCAGGTCAAAGTGTCACAGGTCAAGGGTTGAGGAGTGCCAAAATTGAAATAACTGGGCCCCAGCATTTAGTCGTCTACTGATCGAGTTATTCAATCAAAGCTGAAGCTCCAAATGGGTCATCACGGTCTAGGTATCCTAGGCTCAGGAAGTGCTCCTAGAAACACAAAAATGTCACAAGTAGTGCGGATCAACCGGCTTGCGATCCTATACTTGTGAGGGTCCAAAAAGGTCTGCGCACAATTCTGCTAACCAGTCATGGGGTAGCATACATGCAAAAACAACCAAGGCAACAATGTCTGGGAAGTGGTCGAGGTCGGAGGAGATAGGTATGATCTCCAATGGTTGGTGGTCGAGGGGAGGAATGGACGAAAGGATGTGGCCGAGCTAACCCCAAAAGACCCCATGTCAACTGAGTGCTGCCTACATAGCCCTGGTGATAGGGCCTCAGGCCAATGTAGTTCTCTTGAGAAGGGAGGGAGGGTCAAAGGGATAAAATGGGTCGTGGTCAAGGGCAAGGTTATGGTTAAAATAAGGAAAGAAGGTTTGTCCATCAGAGAGACGAACAAACGAGAATGGTTGAGCTAACCCCAGAAGATAGTCGTGTCATCTGAGTGCTGCCTACATAGCCCCTATGGAAGGGCCTCAGACCAATGTAGTTCAGACAAAGGGTCTGAGTAGTAGATAGGTGGTTAAAATGGTTGATAGATTGGTCATGGTTATGATGAAATGATGAAGAGAAAAGATGTTGCAGCCTTTTCCAAATGGTGTATTCTGCAACATTGGTTGAGGGGTTTTTCATCCCTAGCAATATTCCATATTCGTGATGGATGTATGCTAAAAATGAATTGAGGTTTATTTATGCGTCATCAAGTATTGGTTTATGCTGAACATAAATTGTGGCGGGTCGATAGTTTCCATGTGTATTGGTATCCATAGAAACTAGGGTGAATAGGCTAGGTCATGTCGATGGTCTGAAAAGAGAGTTGAGTTGAGTCGATTGACAAGTGATGAAGGTGAATGTGACCAAAGTGCAGAAGAAGTGAAAAGCATATTGCTCTTTCATTGACAAGGACCAAAAAGATAGCATAGATAGGGGTTATGAGAACCAAGATCCCCATTCATGTGTGACGTCGTTGACCATAGTTATGTTAGAGCGGTAATCTAATCACTTTGACATTAAAGTGAGCTCGAAGTCCCTTGAGCAGGTGATAGGAGGAGGAAAGAGGGTAACCCATTTTAAGAGCAGAGATAACTTTGCCCTTTTTTATAGGAGACCCTGAGACAACTATAAGTCAAGTCCATGACTCATTTTTTTTTTTTTTTTTTGGGTGCAGACTGATCAATGCGGGAAGTCTACATAGAGATGTCATTTGCTTGGTGGTCAGGTTGTGAAGCTGATCAATGCGGGAAGCTTCTAAAATAGTGTTGTTTATTGCCAGATTAGTCATAGCCATCCTTCAAGGGAGTGGTCTAGATCTTTATTTAATATAAGGGCTTTTGAATAGCTGTCCTTCGAGGGAGCAGTCTATTAATTACAGCAATGATAGTACAGCTGTCCTTCGAGGGAGCAGTCTATTTTTTGATTTGATATTGATATAGTGACCATGGATATTGTGACATCTTGATTTGTTTTTATAGAAATGTGAGTCATGGACAAGATTATAGAAGGTTAAGGGCTCCCTTTTATTAGGACAAAGCATCCATACATCATAAAAGGGTTATAGAAATTGTTAAGAGGAATAGGGTTGAAAGGAAGTAGGATTTAAGAGGATGGGGATTGCTCAAGGGACGAGCTCAAGTTAAGTGTCAAGTGGACGAGTACTCGACTAGCAGTAGAACGGTCACAGATGCAACGCATTAAGAGGCTCAGGTTCTGGTCGTCCATCAAGAGAAGACAGACGATAAGTCCCTGATCCATACTTGTGCGTGATAATAAAAGGTCCGAGCCAATTAGGAGAAAACTTGCCTCGTTTACTTTGCTCCATATTGGTCACGTGTTGATTCTCTTTGAGGATGAGGTCTCCGATGTTGAAATCTCATTCTCGCAGATTTTTGTCATAGGCTTGCTTGATGCGATGTTGATAGACATGGAGATGATTAAGGGCAGCAAGACGGTGTTCGTCAAGTAACTCAAGTTAAGCTAAGCGATCTTGATGAAAGTCATCATTAGAAAGGATATCATGTAGAGAAATGTGGAGAGATGGGATCTGTACTTCAAGAGGTAAAACAGCCTCTATTCCGTACATGAGAGAAAAAGGGGTAGCACCCGTGGAGGTTCAGATGCTAGTGCGATAAGCCCACAAAGCGAAGGGAATGTGAATGTGCCAATCCCTGCCTGTGTCACTGACCACTTTCATGAGAATTTTGGTGAGAATTTTGTTGGAAGCCTCAGCCTGCCCATTTGCTTGTGGGTAGTAAGGCAAAGAGAAACTGAGTTTGATGCCGAAGGAGTTGCATAGCTTTTGGACAGTTTTGTTTTTAAAGGACTTGCCATTATCAGTGATGATTTTATGAGGGACACCGAAACGACAGATGATGTGGGTGTTGATGAATTTGATGATCTTGTCAGCTTTTGGGAGACGAGAGGAATGGCTTCCACCCACTTGGTGAAATATTCAGTGGCTGTGATGATGGATTGATGACAAAGAGACGAATGAGGGTTAATCTCACCGATGAGATCTAAACTCCACTGAGAAAAAGGCCAGAAATCCTGAGCAATTTGTAAGGCATGACTAGGAAGATGAAGCAAGTTAGAGTGCTGCTGACACTTGATGCAACACTGAACATAATTGTTACAGTCTTGATGAAGGGTAGGCCAATAATAGCCCAGACGAAGGATGCGCTTGGCAACCGAATTCCCACTGAAATGTCTGCCACAAATCCCATCGTGGACTTGCTGAATGGCTTGAGATGCTTCAGTGGAGGTGAGACAGTGAAGGAGGCCGTCGAAGCCTCTCTTATAGAGAAGACCCCCTAGCATGGTATAACGAGCAGTACGCTTGATAAAATCTCATCGTGCATTACTAGAGAGGTTGGGAGGAATGACAGAGAGAGATAAGAAGTCTACAAGTTGCTTATACCAAGCATCTTGTGGGCTAGGGTCTATAGTGTTGACATGATAAATGTGAGGAGAGATATATGAAGGCAATGGCACACGACGCACCGTGACAAAAAGTCTAGATGCAGATGAGGAAGATGGGATATGTGAAGTGAGAGAAGCCATAGTGTCAGGAAACTTATTCGTGGATCGTGGAACAGTCTGCAGGAGGAAATGGTCAAAAGATGCAAGGAGAATGTCAGCACGGTTTTTGTACCTTTGCAAAATTTCATTTTTATAGAGGTATGAACCGTTGACCTGATTGATGATGAGCTGTGAGTCACCGAAGATGTTGATGGACTTGATGCTGAGAGAGAGGGCGGTCTGAAGTCCCAAAATTAAGGCCTCGTATTCAGCCATATTATTGGTACAATCAAAATCGAGTTTAAAAGACAAAGGCATGGGCTCCCCTTCGAGTGGGATGAGAATGACCCCAGCACCTCCACCTAGTTGACATTTAGATCCGTCAAAGAACATAGTCATCTGATAGGTGGTGTCGTCGGAGGAAAGCGCAGCAATAGACTCGTCAGGGAAATCACACTGCGAAGGTTGATTGTTAGGAAGAGGGGCATCTGCTAGTTGATCAGTGATGGCTTGCCCCTTGATAGATTTCTGCTGGATGAATTCGAGATCGAACTCAGCAAGCAGCATGAGCCACTGAGCCATACATTGATTCTGATATGGCTTGGAGTGCATATACTTGAGAGGGTCGGTGTGGGTGATGACAAAGGTTTTGTGACTAAGAAGATAGTGGCGAAGCTTAGTAGCAGCAAAAACTAACGCCAAACAGAGTTTCTCGATATGGGTATACCGAGTTTCATAGTCGACCAGTGTTCGGCTGATATAATAAACGGCTTGCTCACGATGATACTCATCTCGATGCGCGATCATGGCACCTAACAAATGGTGAGTGGCTGAGAATAAAGGTAGAAGGGTTGGTCATCTTTAGGTGGAATGAGAACTGGTGGAGAGACCAGATAGCGTTTTAAGGCTTCAAAAGCCTCTTGACAGTTCTTATCCCATGTAAAAATGATGTCCTTCTTAAGGAGATGATGAAAAGGTTGGCAGCGGTCAGAAAGCTGCGAGATGAAACGACGAATGGACTGGAGCTTGCCTTGCAAACTGCGAAGCTACTTAAGATTGGTCGGGGGAGGCATTTCGAGGATAGCGCGAATCTTGGTGGGATCTATCTCGATGCCACAGAAGGAAACGATGAAGCTGAGAAGCTTGCTAGAGAGGACCCCAAAGACACATTTGTTGGGGTTAAGATGAACATTGTACTGAAGAAGATGAGAAAAGATGATTTTGAGAATGGTCAGATGGTCACGGCGAAGTTTGGACTTGCCGAGCAGGTCATCCACATAGTCCTCCATGATTTTGTGAAGGAGATCCTGGAAAATGTAGGTCATGGCACGCTGATAAGTGGCACCTACATTTTTCAAGCCAAAAGGCATGACTCGATAGCAGAAAGTCCCCCATGGGGTAATGAAAGTAGTCTTGTGCTGATCTTCCAGAGCAATCAGGATTTGATTGTATCCTGAAAACCCGTCCATAAGAGATAGCATCTCATGTCTGGCCGTAAGATCAACGAGCTGGTCGATGTTAGGAAGAGGAAAGTCATCTTTAGGATAGGCTAGATTAAGGTCGTGATAGTCTGTGCAGATCTGAATCCCCCTAGTTGCCTTGGTGACTGGGATGATGTTAGAGACCCACTGTGGATAATCGATGGGCTGGATGAAGGAGATAGAAAGGAGACGCTGAAGCTCCTCTTTGATAAGGAGGGCAACGTGAGGATGCATCTTTCGAAGCTTTTGCCTGACAGGCTTATCCTCTGGTTTGGTGACAATGTTATGGGTAACGATGGTGGGGTCGATGCCAGGCATATCACTGTAAGTCCAGGCAAAGGCCTTGCTATGGTCAGAGAGGAACTGGGTATAGTCAAGCTGCTCCTGAGTGTCTAAAGATTGGCCGATCTTTAAGACATGAGGAACATCAAAAGAAGGAAGGTTGATGTCAATGGTTGATTCATTTAACATAACCTAGGTCTCAGAAGGGAGGGAACACTGGATGAAAGAATCATCAGCGCCCATGTAAGAAAGAATGGCATCATTGTCAACGCAGTGAACAGTGTGAATGGTTGCCGACTCATCTTCGATCATGCTAGGAAAAATGAGAGGGAGAGACTTGGATACCTCATTGAGCTGATAAGTCAAGGGGTCCAGGCAGATGGTGTTTATGGAAAAAAAAACTAGGAGGAATGGAAACCACTGACTCCGTAGGTGAAGGGGGCGAAACAGGTGAGTGTGGAGGAGATTGGTCAAGGATTAGTTCAAGACAAAGGTCTACAGGGTCTTGAGTGGGGTCGTGATATCCCAGACCATATCGTTTCTTGGCATCATCATCATTGAGCGGTTGGATAGGCTGATGGGAGCCCTGCTCATAGCGTCTGAAACCAAAACCCTTCCATGCACACCTGTAAAGGTAAGTGTGTGCAAAGGTGGGGTTGCTAAGAAATGAGAAATCTGATGTGAAAGGTTGAGGTGAAGAAAGAGGATTACCATCAGTAGGAGCTTGATTAAGCCCCCCATAGACGAGGTTGGTGCGGAGGTGAGGGGGACTATAAGGTATGATCATCCTGATCTGATGGTCGTAGCTGGGGCTGTGATGAAGGCGTCCATACTCTTGTGGAGTTTGGAACATGTCTAAAGCTAGCAAGCGATACTCTCCCAATGAAAGTCTTTGGAAGACGTCTTCCATAGGGTCTGTGGTTGTTGCTTGAAGGGGAGGTGTAAGGGTGATCACCTGTTGTGAACTGGTCGAAGCTTCCACAGATGGAGGCGGTGCCGGGGTTGATGGCTTGATAGGAATGAGGACATCGTTTGGACGGTAGGTGGTGTTGCATGTTTTGAAGGGCGAAGGGTCAGCGGGAATGGTGTGGACTTGTCTGTCATGCTCAAACTTCACACAACGGTGCAGGGTGGAGGGGACACAGGCCATGGTGCAGATCCAGGGTTGGCCCAGCAAGATGTTGTATTGGAACTCTCCTTCGATGATGTAGAAGAGCTCTGGGACTGTGTGTGGACCAACACAAATATGAAGGATGACTGTGCCAATGGTCGTGGCAGTAGTGTCATTAAAAGAGTGCAAGATCGCATCAGTTTTGGAGACGCAATTCTTGGGAAGAGCCAACTGATCAAAGGCATGGGTGGAGATGATGTTGATGCTAGCGCCTCCATCGATCATAACATGTTTAATGCGTGTCTGATCGATATAGGCAGTGATGAAGAGGGCGGCATCCTGATCTTCCGTGTTGGATGTGGGAATCTCAGAATCGTTGAATGTGATGGAGGCAACAGGGGCTAAGGAGTGGACAAGAGCAGTAAGTGGTTGGGGGTCCTCGGGTTGGACCTCTGCTGCCTGCAGGGCTTGGATGAGGGCCTGACGATGTTGGGGCGAGGTTTGGATGAGATTGTAGAGGGACATCTTCACAGGCATCTGGTGAAGCTGTTTCAACATGGAGTCGTGGATTGGTCCGGAAGAGGAAGAAGAAGAGGAGGGTTGAGGCGCTCCAAGGATAGAAATCTTAGGCTTAGGCGGTTGAGGTGGATTGACAAAAGGGTAGGTCCAAGGAATGACGGCTTTTTCTTTTGCCTTGTCCTTTTGTGACCTATTGGTGATGTGAATGGCATTGATTTCAAAGATGGAAGGTGAAGGTGATGAAGGGGTTGTAACAGGTTGATGAGATGTGGATGGGTTTGACGAGGTTGAAGGGTTATGAGAAGGAATCAGGGGGCGGTCGAAAGTGTCCTCAAAGAGAAGAGTGTCTTTCTCTAGATAACGGCGAATGACAGCCTTGAGGGCACAGCAAGTCTCAGTGTCATGTCCTAGTGTACGATGATATAAACAAATCTTCGTGTCATCGAACTAGGAGGGTTTAGACCCGAGAGGTTGAAAGGGCTTGATGGGTGGAAGAGTTATGCTAGAATTTTGCAAAATTCATTGCAAGATCAAAGAGTATGAGCCCACTAAAGGGTCCGTGCTCATCGATGTATGCGATGTCGGTGAATTTTGCTTGGGCGAAGTTGGAGAGGGTTTTTGTACCACCTTCTGGGTTGATGGTGCGATGACAGGCAGAGACGGTACACTCCTCATGAGAGGTATCACCCTTTTGGGAGAGGGTAGGCTAGTGGTAGGTAAAGGAAGCAAAGGAGGCAATCGGTTTTGGTTAGAGGTTAGAATGGGAAGGACTCTGGTTAAGGTTGAAGGATGCGGGCCCAAAATAGAAGGCAATGGTGACGGAAGAGGAGGCATTCGTCTCTGTGGTTTGGCAGTCTTTTGTGATTTGGGTTGAAGACTACTATTGATTGAGGTCTGGGTTAAGTCCACCTTCACTTGTGGATGAGTGAGGTTGGAGACGGGGCGAACGCCAAGTGATTTGATAGGTTTAGGCGGAGTAGATGAGGGTTTTGGTTTTGATGAAGTTGATGAAGATGTAGACAATTTGGAAGTGGAGATCGGATTTTTGTTGATAGTCTTAGGAGGTTCTGCCATGGGAGGATTAACAGCATGAGATGAGAGGGCCCGGGTTTGTTGAAGAGCTGTGAGACGGTCCCACAATCCCTGATGTTCCACTTTCCTAGAAGGGAGTAGTTCGAGTCTCTCCACTAGTCGGGAAAATGGCTGAGGAGATGCGGGATGAAGTTTGGGCTCTTGAGAAGATGCCGACGGTTGTGGGACTGAAGGTGAGATGGGTGTAGTAGTCTTGGGCCCAAAGCATGGTGAAGTCGTGACAGGTTCATGTTTGGTTGGAGACAAAGGAGAGATGGGTTCTTCCCTGGGTGGAGAAGAAACTAGAGAATGAAGCTCCTCAAGCGGGTAAAGGGCAGGGATGATAGTGCCCTCCACTTGTGGTCGAGGAGTAGGAAAGGTTGGATCCTCCATATGTAGCAAGAAGGAAGATGGTGAAACTGGCTGTGCTAGTAAGGTCGAGGCATCCTCCAAAATGAGAGAAGTTAAGGGAGAACTAGCCGGAGAAAGAGGTTCGTCCACATGTGATGGACTGATGGATGAACTCACCTCTTGGGGTTGGTTAGAAATGAGGGGTGTGACCGTATTGACTGTTCGAATATTATGTTCATGGGTATTGTCAGTCAAGGTCTGGACGTTGTTTTGGGTTGGTGGATGATTGGGGAATGGTTATTTGAAGATATCGATACCCTGATTAGGAGGGGCATTAGGATTGTCGAGGATGAGGTCACCCTTTTCCAACATGTCTTGGACTATGTTTTTAAGGGTTTTACAGTTGCCCGTGTCATGACCTTTAACACGGTGGTAGTGGCAGAAGTCATTTTCCCTATACCACGCAGGGATGGCGCGTGAGGGATCAAATTGTGGTGGAGGTCGGATCTGAGGGAGATTGATGGCCCCTTGTTTGACGAGTTTTTCCAGCACAGATGCGTATGATTCTCCAAGTGGAGTAAACTGTCACTGTATGTATCTCTGCTGAAATTGGCGAGTGGCACTCATAGATGTGGATGGTTCAGGTTGATTAGTTAAAGGTGAAGAGGAAGAAGATCTAACAACCACAGCATTTGCTGAAGCTTTAGATTTAGGATTAGACGAGGAAGGCTTAGAAGAGGGGTCATTGGTTTTGGAGTTGGGATTCTTACTCCGCAACTTGACTTTATTCTCCTCGATAGCACGTAACTCAAGTTTACGAGCCATCATGAAGGCTTCGTCAAAAGTGTGAAAGGTCTGAACCCTCAAGGTAGAAGAAATATGTCTAGCGTAGGCTTGAGAGAAAAGTTCAATAAGCTCAGGCTGAGGTAAGGAAAATGAAAGTTGATTGATAAGGCCCCTCCAACGAGCGATGAAATTAGCAATAGATTCATCCTCAAACTGGCAGATAGAATAGAGGTCTGTGATGGAGACCTTCTTGGTGATATTGATGGAGAAATGATCGAGGAAGAGCTGGGCTAGCTGAGTGAACGTGAGGATGGAATGGCTGGGAAGAGAGCTGTACCAGTCAAGTGCAGCACCCGAGAGAGACATGGGAAACGTGCGTAAGAGCAATGCATCATCGTGGGTGATAAGGTAATAGGCATGTCTGAATGCCCGTAAATGTTGTTGTGGGTCTTCCTTGCTTTGGAAATGAGAAAACTTAGGAAGTTCCCACTGGTTGGGATATGGTCTGATGGGGATGGAAGGATGGATGGGCTCATTTCAGATTTGTTCGTACGAGAGAGTGTTGCGTGAGCCAGTAATGGAGGTCTCTAGGTTGGACATTTTATCCATCAGCATCTTGATAATATCTACTGACGGATTGGTGGGTGGAGTGCCTCCTAGATTGTAAGGCACTTGAAAGAGGCTGGAAGAGGTATACGACGTAGTCGGTTGTACCAATAAGGGCACAATGTACGGATGACTAGTCGTAGGGACAGAAGAAGTGACTAAGGACGGTTGGATAAAAGACATGGCTAGGTTTGATGTTGTCATGGGAGGTTGGTTAGAGGTAACATGGGCTAATGGATAGGTAGCCACCCTAGTGTTGATAAGAGTAAGGGTGGGCAGAATAGAGATGACCAGGTTTTGAAAGGGGGTAGAAAGTGGTTGAGTAGGCTGAGATTGATTGGGGGCCGAAACCCCGGTGAAAGTGGATCCAGCAATGGAAGGAGAGGCCACACTTGGATGGTTAGTGAAAGGTTGGTCATTGGTTGAGGCAACAGCCTAGGTGTCTAAGGGTTGGACTACGAACGCCATTGATACGGCCGCAGTCTCGAGGAAAGAGGTCGGCATTCCATAAATTGGATTGCCCAAGGGGTCTCGCATTTGACTATTTGCGAGATAGTGTTGCAGGGCTTTTACGTTGAGGTCCAAGAATTATGTGAAATCTTGGTCCCCTTCTGGGATAATAGGTGTTTGGGTCAGAGATGGTCTAGTAGGAGTTCTTTCAGTTTCTGAGTTGAATTCCATTATAGGGCTGGTTGTAGGCGGGGTAGATGGAAGAGGATGATGCCTCGCGTGATCGACTAGAGCCTTGGCTTGGCTACGAGTCAGAACCATTCAAGGCAAGGAAGAACGTCCTCACAAGCTCAAACACGTAGATAAGAACCAAAAAAGATGAAGACATAAGCAGATGCTAAAACCCTAGAAGTAAATTATTAGGATTATAGTGGCTTATGCCTTAGAATGTGTGTAGAGAAAGATTGGCTTTGTGAGTCGGGTCCTAGAAGAAGCAGTCTATGGATGGTTTCGGGTTTTGTTATGGTGCTCAAGAAATCTGTGTTAGCTTCCGTACAGGCCTGGTGCTAAGGAGCAAGCTCCCCTCACTTCACGATTCCAGTGGTTAGCTGGTTTCGCTTAGCCAAAATATACTTCCACTATAGTTTAGACTCTGCCAGAGAACAGAGTTGGCTTTCTCCTTGGTGATGAAATCCAAGTAAGATCACCGGGATGGGTAAGGTATCCGCTGGGGGATGAAATCCCAGTCGGGCCTTGTCTCAGGTAAGTTAAAATGTTTGTTTTATGCAGGTGGTTTGGTCGTGTAACATTAAGTGATCTAGATTAATTCAATATGCGGTTTAATTACTATGTGTGGTCTAAAAGATGCAGGCAAACAGAAATGAATGCAAAGTGTTTTAATGCCCAAGTCGAAATGTTTGTTCGTATGAAAACGAATGGAGAAAGAGTCGAAGAATATGAGTTTTAGCTAGTCTAGAAGTGCAAGAAAGAAAGAAATGTTCGTTTTAGTCCTGCTTATGATGTCGTTTAAGAAGAGACGAAAGGAGGCGAAAAGGAAGAAACCTAATGCACCTATATGAACAAAAGAAAGAAAGGACCCAAGGAAGGCCCTAAGGTCCCACTGAGCGTGCCAGAATGTTTCTATGCAAAATTGCTTTCTACATTCAAAGAAGAAATAAGAAACTAAGAGATGGTCAAGGCTAGAAGATACCTAATAAAGTCGTGCGCACCGAAATCAGACGTTGGAAGATTCTCCTCTTTGGCTGTGGAGGAATGACACCTGCAAAGAAGAAAAGGCTGAAACACAGAAAAATGGTATTCAAAGGATATGGTGAACTGTCAGGCAAACGCCCGATCCTGGAAGTACGAAGACTTCCTAGAAGGATATCAACCCACTGATAAAAAAGTAGAATATTGGATGAAAGTAGATAACAAAAGATAAAATGACAGAAATAAATGACAGAAAATAAAGATGCGTACCTGATATGCAGCACTGTTCTGCACAGTCACCGACATCGGTCTCTTTGGTGCCGGCGTCGGTCAGGGAAGGTGCCGACATCGGTCAAACTGCCGATGTTGGTCGGGGTAGTGACCGGTGTCGGTCGGGGCAGGTTCTGGACAGAGTCTACGCGAGTTGTAGAAAGTCTGGGAGAGTCGGGACAGGGTCTTGATAAGATCGGGACAAGGTTTAGACAGAGTCGGGATAGGGTCTGATAGAATCGAGATAAGGTCAGGGCAGGGTCTGGGCAAGGTAAGGTCAGGTTTGGACAGAATCTAGGGGTTTTAGTCGAGTCTGGATAGAGATATAGATTGGGGTAGTGGGCAGGGATGTAAAGGAGAGATTCAGGACTTGGGTCTATGGTTTGAAGATTCGGGATGACAAAAATAATGAACAAATAACCAAGAAGAAATAAAACAAACAGAGTAAATACTTATCTGCCAGAAGATGTGATGAAAGCCATAGTTGAAGTTGTCTGTGCAGTGCCGAATTGAAGTGAATGCAGATTGGTTGATGCCAGAGTTGGTTGATCGCGAGAGTGTTGATTGCCAGAGTCTGTGGATGTCAGAGTTTGGAGGTTGATTGATTGATTGATTGGCTTGATTAGCCTTTCGAATGGTTGGCGGATGCTGATGAAGGCCAGGGATAGTTCCAGAGATGGTTCGATAACCATTTGGGAAACTGAATGAGAACCGAATGATAACTGATAACGGATAACATCAAGATGACTGACGTCGGTAGGATTGTCGACGTCGGCCGATAAGTGACCGACGTCGGCGACATCGGCTGGGTAAAGACCGTTGTCGGCAGATGCACAATGGGGATAGAGTCTAGCTTTAGCTCTGTGCTCATTTTTACATGCTGCTAGGGTCAAGGTTGGTGGAACAAGTGATCGACAAGGGTTAAATAGGCAAAGAATAATAAGATGGGGAATGACCAGGGGAGTCGACACGATTTCGGTGTCTACAGTTTACAAGGGGAAAATTCCAATCCCAAGGTCATGAGTTAGAAGCAAACAGTGGAATCATGGGGCTGAAAGGAAGAGGCAGAGAAAGGTTTTTATCAAAACCTTAAAGAAGATGAGGCTTCTCCTACTCCTAATGATGGTTGTGACCTCTATAATAGGCTCTTACAAGAAGATATAGATAGGTGGATTACAGAGTTAGAGTTCAGAGCAAGTTTCCTCTACGAACGTGTGATGGACCTTTCAGACCAAATAGAAGATTCCATGTCTAAACACACTCCATCCACACACCTACAAGAAAGATATTAGGCCATGCTTGATATAGATGAAGTTTTGACCAAATGGAAAGAGGAGAATCATTCGATTCTAGCACAAGGACTACCTCCTCTTCCACATGAGTTCATCCATCAGCCTTCCATTTCCCCCATTCTCGAGGAGGAACCTGTCTTGGAGGAAGCAAGTGAAGAGGAGTATGCTCAGTTCATGACTGATTAGGGAGATTTCATGAGTATAGATGAGGAGAAAATCACCATAGATGTCATGGGGGAGCATGGAAAATCTCTTGTTCATGTTTTGAATGATTCATTTGAAGTCATTGGGGTAGGTTGTATTATTCTTCAAGGGGGTTATGAGCTAGATAAGAGTGGAGAAGGCAGCATTAGGACTCAAATAAGTATGCAAAGGGGATACAGGCTTTCAAATTCATCCTTTCAAGAGCATGGTGAATCTGAAGATACTTTTTTTGAAGTCATCAAGGAGGATGATCATACCATGGAACCTAAGCATGAGGCAGAAGAGAACAAGCCGGTCAATGATGCATATCAAGGGGCTTATGGTGATGAACTAGTAGCTATTGATTTCTTGATGAGATACACTAGCATGAAGAACCAATAGGAGGCAAGCTTCCAAGAACAAATATAATATGTATATGTTAGAAGCATGTTTGAATCTGATCCACTCGAATACAAGCCAACCCAGGTGGCAGGCAAGAGGAGTGGGTCACCAACTATCCTTTTCATTCAACCACTTATCTATCACCATAACTCTTCTTGCCAGGGAGGAGAATTAAATTTTTTTCCCTTTGATCTAGGAGGGAGGTGGATGTACCTAGTTAGTTGTACATAATAGTTGCTTTTAGTTTCTTTTCCTTCTTTCCCTAAGTGCAGTTTGCACAAGTAGTGTTTTTAGTCTTGTGTGTGTTTTCCCTTATGTCTAGGGTAAAAAGTTTCATGTTTGATTCTTGGATCTCTGGGAATTTTTATAATTTTGTTCAAGCTATATCTGACTCTATGCCCAATGGAATTCAAGGCAACTGGTCTCTAAACATAGCAAGCATGCTTCCCCTGGGAGTCACCAATTTGTTGACTATTTTTTGCCCAACAGGCCAAAAATCAGTCCCCTTCTGTCCTTGTTATTCTAGGCCATTTCATTTTTTTATTTTGCATGAATCTATCCATTTTTATGGACTCTATAGAATTTCTATGGACTCTACAGGTCCATTTCTATGAACTTTGCAACTGTAGTCTTTCGGCAGTTGAAGAACCAGTTCAGAGAGTGCAAGGTTTTACAAAGCTTCTTTGGACTCTTGTCTAAAGAAATTCATAAGGAAAGAGAGATAAAATGGTTTAAAGACACTTTTCCTTAAGGTTGGAAGAGTGGTTCAAAGACATAATATTTCCAAGAGTTATCACCTTTGAACCTTTGAACCATTGAACTGGTTCAATGCCTTGGTTCAAAGCCTTGGTTCAATCAGTCGATTCATTAGGTTGGTTCAGTTCAGTTGGTTTGACACTTTGACAAAATTTCAATGCAAAGTTCAATGCTTTAGTTAAAAGCTCAAGTTCATTGAACTTGGTTCATCAATTTGGTTCAAAAGCTGAGTTCAATAGTTTGGTTCAACACCTCGGTTCATCACATGGTTCAATCACTTAGTTTAATGCCTTGGTTCATCGCAAAAGGTTCAAAGGGGCTTGGTTTAATGAATGAATGGAGCACAGTGTTGAATTGTTGAACCATTAAACCATTTTTGGTTCAATTAGTCTATTCAATGGCTTGGTTCAAGGGAGCATCCTAAAGCTAGAAGACAAGTGCCCTTGTGGAGGGTTGTTCTAGGTTCAAGAGCCATTGTGGAGGGAAGGGAGCACTTCAAAGGAAAAGAGCCACAAAGGTAAGATTTTTTATAATTTTGTTAAGGCAATGGCATAATTCCTTCATATTTTTTGTCTGAAGGAATTCCTTTAGACAAAAAGCTTGAAGGAATTCGAAAGGGCTGCCTGACAAAATCCCATAGAAGACCTAAGTGTTGAAATGAATTCTTTCAAACTTTTGTCCGAAGGAATTCCTTCAAAAAAAAAGTTTGAAGAAATTCAAAAAAATCCTGCGAGAGAAGCTCGAAGCAAAAAACCCATAGAAAAAGCCCACAAAAAAGGAAAAATCCCACAAAAAAGGCTCGAAGGAATTTGCCAAGGATGGTGTTGTCCTGAAAGCTTTCAATTTCAAGGAGATGGATTAGCCATTGTTTTTAAGTGATGATGGGTGCACGGATGTCAATTTTAAGACAGAAAAATAGCTATTTGCTTTTAAATTACCTGAGTGCCAACCATGAAAAGAGCCCAAGGAATGCAGTGACCCACCAGATGACCATCCCTAAGGGTTGAAGGAGTAAGAAGAAGACAAGGTACAGAAAGAGACAAAGTAGTCCAAGTGGCAAGATGAGGTGAGTTATTACCAGATGGTCATCAAACAGTGCAAATAATGAGCGATGTAGCCTACTTTGCATTTATGAGGGGATAAACCATAGTTTATTTGCAAGAAAAGAGGCGTAGCTCATGTTCTAAAAAGCCAAAGTCAAGATCGGCGATCACACAACATGGTTCTAAGAGGCCTCTTCTAGAAGAATGACATCAGCAATAGTGACTTCCTCTTCCTGATGCTCTTAGTGCACATGGGCCAGCTTGTCAAGGAAGCACCAAGTTCTCTTCCCCTTTCTCTATATATTGTAAAATTTCTTATTTGAGGAGGGACTCTCTTGGCCTTAAGGAAAAACTCTGCCCAAAAATCTCTCAGGCTTGTAAGGCAGAGCTCTGCCAATTTTTACCTTAAATCAGGACTTAGCATTTTTTACCTCTATCTAGACTTGCACTTTAAAGTATATGTCTATGTTCTTCTTTTGTGTTAAGTCATTGTATTTCATGCTTCTCATAGATCTATTACAACATGTCTAGTGCATTGTGAAGTCTCTTTTCTATAGGTCTGCCAGAAGTGTTCCTAGGGGAATGTAGGTGCCTGTGAATAGGTTATCATAAGTACATCTGAGGACACCTCTGGTAGTTTCTTCTTCCCTATATTTCCATGGAACCCTAGCTAACTATTGTAGAAGAGCTTCCCCCCTTTAGATGAAGTGTATGGGCACTTCTTTTTGGTGAAAAGTGTATATTCGGGCTGGGTGGGTCAACCTTTTTTGGTGTATCACCTTTTCATTTTTAGGCTTAGGTTCTATTTTCAACATCTCTCTCTCCCTTTTCATCCCCCCCTTTTTCATTTTATTTATTAGCAGTAGGAGAAACCAAGGCCTAAAAGATACATCAGAGGGAGCTAGCCCTTATCTAGAGACTCTCCCCTCTAGCTTCATCAGTCCCACAGGCGAGAGGGGAGTTTCCATTGTTGCATGTGGAAGGGTAGGAGCTCAGCCTCCTACCCCAGGTGTAATCCACTACATCAACACTTTCAATGGGGGAATACCATATATTAACCATTATCACACTACCCACTCCTAGGGAATACAATCATACTGATAAATAACCCAACCTAGGTGAGCTCATCCCATTCAGACCACCTTTCTTACATACCCACTTGATATATGGTGGAATCAATTAAACCACCCAAGTCCTGATAATAGCACCTATGCTAAACCCTTTACATTCAATTTCTCATGTCTCAATAAACCCTAGTTCACACAAACCTACCTTTATTGCTATGCCTCAAAGGGCTTTAGCATGGGAAGATATTATCAGGGTCCCCATGACATCACTTTAGGAGATTTAAAAAAACCACACAAAAAGCATGGCTTAATCATTGAGAAATATTCTAAATCCTCTCCTAAATTTATTCTTCTACTATTTTTGGAAAAAGTGCAATATTCATCATTTGATACCTCTTCCTCGACTAGTGACACTATGTCCATCCCTTCTAACTTTTTTTAGTCAATTTATTCTCTATAGAACCCCTCATCTTTCATCACCATCATGAGACCCAAACCATCCCTTTAACATATCCTAACTTAATAGGACATGATATGATAACCATCTATATTATTCAATTTCAAGATGATGAGTCAATATTGACTCATTTGGGTACTAAAAACTCTTTTCTACGTAATTCTCTTCCATCCAAAACATCTAGCTTATTAAATGATTCCACTTTTGATATTAATATCGAGTCTCAAGAGACCCAAAGTATTATTAAAGTTAGAAAAGACTTAGATCCCCAAGAAAACTAAGATTTTACCACTTTTTCTATTAGATTGTAGTGAGGCCTTTGCCTAGTCTCATAGTGATATGCCTGGTATTGACCCCATAATCATTATCCATAATATCATCACCTTTCCTAATGTTAATTTCATAAAATAAAATCTCTATAAAATGCATCCTTATGTCACACTCCTGGTAAAAGAGGAATTACAACACCTCTTATGTGATAAATTTATTCAACCCATTGATTATCCTCAATGGATGTCCAACATCATTCTAGTCATTAAGCCTATAGGGGGACTTCACATCTATATTAAATTTCATGATTTAAATCTTGTTTTTCTAAAAGATGATTTCCCTCTCCCTAACATGAACTAATTAGTGGACCTGACAGTTGGCCATGAAATTTTATCCCTTATGGATGGATTTTTTTTACAATCAAATACTTATTACACCAAAACATCAACATAAAACTACATTTATTACTCCTTTGGGGACCTTTTGCTACCATGTTATGCCTTTTGGCCTAAAGAACATAGGAGCTACCTATCAACATCCCATGACTTATATATTTCATGACACAATCCATAAAAGTGTTAAAGACTATGTAGATGATCTCCTTGGGAAGTTAAAATTCTATAAGGATCACCTATCCATACTTAAGGCTATACTCATCATCTACTCTAGTATTATGTGAATTTAAATCTAAAAAAGTGCATTTTTGGTGTCTTGATGGGTAAAATTTTGGGCTTCATTATTTCTATTTGAGGAATATAAGTGGATCCCACTAAAATCAAGGATATATAGAAATACTTCCTCCATCCAAGCTTAAGTAACTTCATAGTTTACAAGGCAAGCTCTAGTCTATCCATCATTTTATCTCCCAGCTCTTTGACTGGTGTCAACCTTTACACCATCTATTAAAGAAGGATAATCACTTTGTATGGGATTCTAATTATCAAGAAGCCTTTAACGCACTCAAAGACTATCTTCTATCACCTCCAGTCCTCACTCTACCTAAGGAGGGGAAACCTTTATTCCTTTATATCTCAGCTATAAACCATGATTTAGGTGCTATGCTTTCCCATTAAGACAAACATCACAAGGATCAATTTATTTATTATATAAGTCATACCCTCTTATAATATGAAACATGTTATCTACATACCAAAAAACTATGCATAGCATTAGTCCTTGTAGTCTCTAAGAGTTTTCATTACATACTTAACCATAATACATATGCAATTATGACTACCACCCCCCTTAAGTTCATGAATTCTAAGCCTTATCAAAATCAATGAATGGCCAAATGGTTTATGATTCTAGCTAATTTTGATCTAGAATTTCTCCATCAAAAGTCTATTAAAGGATAGATTATTGTTGATCAGCTAGTCAAAGCACCTCTTAGCAATAATTGACCAATCAATTATGAATTTATTGATGAAGCTATTACATTCACTTCTCAATTAGTCTCAGAATATTAAATGACTCTATTCTTTAATGGGTCCAAATGTGAGTATGGAGGTGGCATAATAATTATATTAATCCCTCCTCAAGGTATTCCCATGCATTTACATTTTAAATTAGACTTTGATTTCACCAATAACATCACTAAATATGAATCATTGATCAATGGTCTCCAAACTACCCTTACACTAGGAATCAGATCCCTTAATATCTATGGTGATTCTCAGCTAGTGATCAATCAAATTACGAGTATATATCAATGTAACAATGATATCCTCTAAATATATAAGACCTTATCTGATTAGCTCTTATCTACATTCAAATGTTATGCCATCTAAACTACTCTTAGATCAACTAATAATTTCACTAATACTATGGCATCTCTTGCCTCTTTTATCCCATCCTCATCTCATGAGTCCAAGATATTTATCTTTATCCATTGAGTTAACCAACCTTCCTACATGAGAATAGATCTTTTGTCTATTAATAATATTGAGGAAAACTTGAAGGAGCCATAGTATGCACAAACTTTTACCTATTTGTCTATAGGACTATCTTCTCCCCATTTATCTAAAGTTGTTAGGAATTTCTTCCAATAGAAATTTGCCCACTATATTATACTAGGGGGTGTTATCTATAAGTGTGGATTCAATGTCATTCTTCTTCATTGTCTCCAAAAACATGAAGCTACCTTATCTATCTAAGAATTACATAACGGGTCATGTAGTGGACACTTTAGTGGCCACACAATCACTAAAAAATATTATCTTTTAAATTAGACTTTGATTTTACCAGTAACATCACTAAATATGAAGCATTGATCATTGGCCTCCAAACTAACCTTGCACTAGGAATCAAATCTCTTAATATCTATCATGATTCTTAACTAGTGGTCAATCAAATTACTGGTATATATCAATGCAAGAATGATATCCTCCAAAGATATAAGACTTTAGCCAATTAACTCTTATCTACTTTTGAATGTTATACCATCCAAACTACTCCTAGATCAACTAATAAGTTCACTAATACTATGGCATCTCTTGCCTCTTTTATCCCATCCTCATCTCATGGGTCTAAGCTATTTGTCTTTTCTCTAGCTCTGATATGTACCTATCTCACTCTTATATAGCCTGGTCACACTTACCTCTCATGTTATTGAGATCACCCTATATTGTGTGAATTTGATCTTATAAAGTATCATGGGCTATCTGTGCCTCTTATAGCTGTACCCTTAGACTATTACACACAACCCTCAATGTGTCTCTCTCAGTGAAAACTACAAAAATGTTTATAATATCATGTCTGGGGACATCTTGTAATGGTACCTCCTCTATATATGCACCAGGGACATCTTGATCAACTTCTCCTCTATACTCACTCTCCTCCCTCACCTCATTAATGACTACCTCCTATCAAGGTCTCACTATTCTCTCTTGTCTCCTCACTATCTCTATGTAGTCATCAGTGTAGCTAATGTAGTCATCAGTGTAGCCAATGTCATCTAGTTCAATAGCCATAGGATCTTCCTATGGCTCCATCAAAACCATTTTAGTATTAGGGGTAGGCTAGTCTAGCTCTGTATCTTCTCACCTATATAAGTACGGGGCTAATGGAACATCCTATAATAACCTAGAGTGATGAAAGACCCTATCAAAATAGAATAGCTCAATATGCTCAAGCCATCATCCATATACCCATATCTCTTGGGAAACATCCCCTATCTCCATATCTAAACCAAGCTACACTATGAAGCGCACATAAGGCCTCCAAATAACATCCCCTATCTATAAGTTGCTGAAAACCTATTTATAGTGTGTTATATCATGTACTACCCTATCTATATAATAAATGACTAGGTCTTCCTTCCATTGAAGGAATCATATGCTATAGACCATGTATTTAAATCTAATCAATGGGGTCCCTATGTGGTGAATCACATGAATATGCTCATATGCCCAACAATGTAATACAAATGTGATATTGAGACCTAATCGGTGCTTAGTGTGCCAACCCTAAAACTCTACGTATATCTACCCTAATAGTGTGGGTACCCAAGAAGAAATAGTCCTAAACTCAACCATGTATACTATAACACCATATAAAATCCATTGTAGTCTCCCTCTCATATAATTAGGTAGTACATATCAAGTTAATGCCAACATATCATCATAAGCACTAGTTTCTCCTCAAGGTCCTAGTAATACAATGGCTACAATGAGAACCCGCTAGAAAAAAATATGATATATAATGCATCCTCACAATTTATTCATTCTATCACCATCACTTTCCTAGCCTCATGAATAGTATACACAAGGGATCCCAAAATTGGTAATCATAAAATCTGATGGATGTCCTCTATCATAATAGTCATCTCACCAATTGATAACCAAAAAGTGTTGGTGGTATAATCCCACCTCTCTAAAAAATCCACTATCATACTAATTTACATGATGATAATGGTGAATCCCTCCAAATCCTAGAGCCTCTATATGGGCCCAATCCTCATCACTCATAAACTCATGTAACTACTCCAACAATAGAGGGACCCTACCCCTCATTTTCAGTAGCTCTTGTGCCTATTAGAAACATCTTTTTGGTCAATAAAAATCCCAAGTCTTCTATTATCAAACCTTCATTATGGATTTATATCAATTCTCTAAGGATCAATGATGATTTAAACAAATTGACAATGATCTTAATGGATCATGGTTGATCCACATAAAACATGTTGATCCTATTGGATCATCATCGATTCCCTACCCTAAAGAATTCCCCCTTGGGCTAAACATTTTTAATGTACCCTCCCTCCTTCCCATAAATTTCCAAAAAAAAATCTCTTAAGCAAAAATAAAAACATCAAATTTCACCAAAAATGCATTATGCCTACCTCATAGTGGAGTCATCATCGTCATCCACTCCCACTCACTTCTATCATCTCTCACATATGCTTGAAAGGTTGAAACACATCAAGTTTTTCTCCCAAATTATTATTCAATAGATATCCAAAAGAGCCTTATGCCATGTTATATTCATATTTATAGCATTTTTAGCAATTGACATTGATTAATTTAATCAATGTTGATTACTATAAATTAGCATCAATTATTCCAAATCAACATTGATTACCATGGCTTGTTTATATTTTTGCACTTGTAGACAATTTTACATGATCCCAGTCTAGCTCCAAAGCCCTATCTTATTGACTTTGCTACATCTATCCCATTGTTTATGTCATATTACCCTTTATATTTGAGGATTTTGACCTTTGTTAGTTCCCCAATCTCCTTAAGGTGTACCCTTTTTTTTGGTATCTTATCATTGTAAGATCCCGAGGGTATATTTTGTGCTAAGAACATTTGTCTATAAGTAACACATACACCATACACACATCAGATGCTATGGTCCACCATTACTATCCTTTATTCTCTTCTTAGCCTATAATTAAGCCCACTTATTTTAGCTATAACATTTTGTTACTTGATTAGGTCTTTAGGGCATTACTACCTGCATCACTTTTTATCCCATTAAGTGCAACCTTAGAACTTACTCGAACCATCTACACTTCTGATTTTCTTTTTATATCTTCTACTTGTCTATTTCCACTCACCCAAATTTATTTTTACCTTCCATCTTTTTCAAACCTATCATCCATTCCATCTCACTTCTTGGTGCCTAGTTTGAGGGGGGATACCTCCTCACAATACACTTGGGGCATTAGTCATCTTATAGTTTTTATTTCATGGCATGATATTGCATATCACTCCAAAAAAAGGGGTAAATATAGATGCTCATTTTATACACTCTTATGTATTAACATGGTGCATCATCACATTATCATTTCATCTCTAACATAAAGGCCCCCATTCATAATTATTTAAAATAATTATGTTCACCTCACTCATTTAATTTTACCATATGAGTTAATTAATCTATTACTATAGTCAAATAGTAATTAATCTTATTTACCATCCTTAACCACAAATTCATAAAAAACAAATAAAAACAAAACCCATCCAACCTCCAAACAAACTCATCCCATGGTTAAAACAACTCAACAACTTTGAAGTTGATTAAAACCATTTTTTACCCCCGTAATCAACCCTTTTGAATGGCTTAAGGATTAACTTCATCCATTTTGGGAAAATCGATGTCAATTCTCTGAGATCAATGCCAATATATCTAGAATGAAGTTGATCCATAAATATATAGTGAGCCTCTAAGGCTCATAAGGGTATTTTTGGACTTCAAAACTCTATTAGAATTATTATAGAACTTGAATATAGACCTTATCAACATTTGGATACCTTGTGGAACCTTTGTTCATGAGATCACAAAAATATTTTAAAGGTTTATAAGCCTACTTTCATAGTATTCTCTATCTGTGTGTTTTCAACCATCCAAGGTTAGTATTGTATGTTAATTTACTCACATTTAAACTTTATAGTCTTCTACACGTCTATGTCATTGTTTAAATTTAGTTTTAATAATTGTATCAATATTGTAAGTCATTATTATATTCTATTTTCATAGTTTATTATTTTACTCATAATCAATGTCAATCTATCTGAATTGATGTTGATCTTATAGGATCACCATTGATCCCTACTTAACTATTAAAACAACCCTAAAGTCTATTTTCATAAGATTTAAAATCCTTAAAACTTGTTAAAATCTACATTTTATTTTCTAAAAATCTATCTTTTACATGTAGATGACTCTGACCAAATTTGTGCATTATATTATTAGCATATTTGATCTTCGTATTGTCTAACAACCTTTATTCACTGATCAAAGTGACATTGCATTAAAATTAGGTATTTGTACTTTGGTTTTCACACCTAATTAAGAAAGCATTAATGAATAATTGGGTATAATTAAAGAGGATGTTGATATAGCTATAAAATTCTAGGATGATTACTTTGATTGCATCAATCTTTTTATAGATTATACATTATTAGTGTTGTATATTTGAAATATCTTTGTAATGTCATGTTTATTTATAAAATTTAATGTTTAATGTGAGTTGACATCTACTTAAGGAAGCATATCACTTCTTGGGACTGGTTTCTTACTAGGTAGCCCATTCATTTTTTTATTAATCCATTTTTTTGTGAGTTAGTGTGATTTGTAGGTCATTCCTCCCTAGCCAAAGAGGAGTTACCACAAGCTTGATCAATGGTACATAACTAATATCCATCTCTAGGTAATATTTAAAACCCTACATTTACTTAATTTCTTATAGCTAATTAGACCACATTGAAAAAAGCAAAAAAATTACTAAAACACCATTGAAGGATGCTTCCAATCTAAACAATCCTTTAAGGATAGTATTAGTCTTTAAATGGATTATTTCCTTCCCATATAAGGTTTCTTTTCCATCATATACCTATACCATACAGTCCCAATTTGTAATGGTTCCCTCAAACTCATCTATATAATACAAAAACCTCTTTATTTGATCTTCATTATTAAAGACTTGCCAATGATCAATGTTGTCTAGGATAGAGGGCTTTACCAGTATCTCAACCTCATACTCACAAAAAGGATTTCCATGTTCAACCTTAGATTATATAACCCTCTTCGTAAGCATATCTACTATGTGATTAAGCTCTTGGGCATGGTAATTAATATTGAAGGCATCAAACCATTCCAAGCAATCCCATATAAAATTTTGGTAGTGCTTTAACCTTTTCTACTTCATGGTGTAAACAACTTGGACTTATTTTACCACTAGTTTTGAAACACCCTTAACTATAAACCTATTTAATCTATATTCATGGGCAATCTAGAGGCCAATCAAGAGTTCTTTATATTCTACAATATTATTTATGCATTCAAAGAACAATTGAAAAGAGTATCTATAAACTTGGCCATCAGGGGTATCAAAAATAACCCCAGCCCCATTTCCAATGTTTAAACATCCTCCATCAAAATGCATGGTCTAGATGGATTCTTAATCATTGATACCAGAGTCAGGAGGTAGCTCTATGTACTCAACACTTCCCACAAAATTCCCAATTTTTGTACTCACATACAACACTTCATTTAGTTGGTGCTCAGGATCTTCTAAGACATGAAGCATTTATAACTCCTAGTTTAGGTGAACTCTTTTCCCATATAGAGGTATAGTGGCATAAGATAGATCCATCTAAACACTACCTCTAATACTAGCATCCCATTTTCTAGATGGTAACATACCCCATTTTTATGGACAATTTAAAAAAATGAAATCCATACTCAAAACTTTGCTAGGGTATTACATGAGATACACCACCAATCCTTTGAATACACCAATAATAGGTACTTCTTTGGAATCCATGGTGAGGCATCATCCATATGCTATAGGTATCCTTATGCAAATTTCATTCAACATAACTAATGACATGATATTACAAGATGTACCAAAGTTAAACATGTAGTTATGGATAATTGATCCATTAATTAGCAGGGTGGTATAGAATGGGTCAACATCTATATGAAACTATATTATTGTTGTTCCCAAGTATACCTTTAGGTTATGCTCAAGAGATCCTGAGGTGTTTTTACCTTCCACAAGGAGAGTGAGAGGAAGATTAACTTCAATAATTTCATTGGTAGTGACTTTCTCTATGAATCCCAAATACTCAAAAGCTCTTTTCCTATGTTTCAAAATTCTAAGCAATTTCACAAAGGGTACTGTGACCTTTAGTTGAATTAATACATGGGCCACATCATAAATAATGTATTTAGGCAAAGGAGTGTTAGTGGGTAAGCTTATAACATTTTTATTTTGGATACATCCTTCAAGAGTCAGGGGAATAGAAGTAGAAGTAGAAGAACTAGCATTCTTAACTTCACTTTTTAAAGGAGTCTTCCTAGGTTCATCCTTCTAGGGAATTGTTATGATCCTGACGGGTAGATTTCACTAACACTTTGAGGTTTTGGTGTAGCAGTTCATTATATGTGGTATCAAAGCCTCCACCCAAGTTCAATTCATATAGCGAGTGGCTATGCCATCATGGCAGTGTTCATCCAGGGCTCGTACATGCATGAATCCTAGTGGTACGAGCACAAATATAGCCTAGAGTCTAGGCTTCAAAAGTGTGGTGGGATGTTATGATCCTGATGGGTAGATTTCACTAACACTTCGAGGTTTTAGTGTAGCAGTTCATTATAGGAATGCTAGACAACAAAGGAGTTTGATTCTTGGCCTAGGTACTTCTTAGTTTGACACTATAGGGTGCAAAACCAGTATTGGAAAAACCTTGGGCCTCCTTACTCCCTTTGGTCTCTTTTTCTTTAGTCTCTAATTTAGGAGCAGTAGAGACTTTATCTTTTAAAGGATAATTTTTGTCTTTACTTCTCAAATTGTACTCCTCTTCTTGGGTAATTTCTATGTGGATCATCAACTATCAGTCCTTAATTGATGGAGGAGAGTTTCCATACTTTTATTTCATCTTTGATTTTAAAAACTCAAAGTCATGAACTGGTAACTCATATTCATGCATCATGTTTATTTCAAAGACAAAATCTGGGGATGGGACTCTTATATTTTCACATACTCTCCAAAATTATAGAATAGTGGTATCACCCATTAGTTCCATTGATGTAAAAAGGACCATCACATTTGGTTCATCAAATTGGAAAGTAAAATGTTCATATGCTGGGGTATCCTCATAATTAAGGACTATTAAGGCACTCACAACTTCCTCTTTGAAGTATAACTTTCCATTTACTGGAAGTCAACAATGTAGATATCATCTTCATTAGATGTAGTTTCAAATCCATCTACATCTTGACCACCATCACCAGCTATGCTACAAGGAAGATGAGGGAGGAAAGATTTATCACACCAATCGATGTCATAATCAACTGTGTTGATTTTCATAGTTAAAGGATCTTTTACATCCCTTTCACTTCCCTAGTTTTATTTTCTTTCATGTCTCTCATCCCTTGTCAGGCCTTTTCCCTTTTCATTATACCAAGCTTAGAAATGTGGCCTACCTTAACCCTAATCTTGGGGATGATTATTTTCATCTCTCTTATGGTCTCTCCTATCATCATGGTTAGAAGGACCTTGAGACAACCCCTTTTGGGTTCTAGCCAACTTGTCTGAGATTTATTTCACTACAGTAGTTAGAGTTTTGACTATTTTCTCCAAGTCTATAATCTTGTGGGAGGATTGAGGATTTTCAAGATTCACCAGCTTGACATTAGCCCTCTTGTTTAAAGGTTTACCCATATCTCTAATATTATTTTCTATTTGGATAAACAAATTTAAATCCATCCTTAGATTTGTAGGAGTCTTATCTCTGAGATAATAGGATAAATTCTTATCAAATGCATCACAATACTTAATCAAACAAGTATCACCACTAGGTTTGATGTCTTATGGTAGCCTCCTTAATACCTTACTAAATATATAATTGAAATCCTTCACACACACATTAGGATTATTCTTGACATTCCCAAACTTGACATTTAAGAATATAGGGTCTATATTATCACCATATTATATTTTAAATGCATCAATCATATCTTTTCATGTGTTTATGGATCCATCAAGGAGGGATTTGAACCATTCCCAAGCCTCATCTACAAGTGCATTCACAAATATTTTTATACATAAATATTTTAAATCTATGTCATAATCTTCAATGACATTTAGGAAGGCTTTCAAATGTTTTTCCCTAGACACTGCATTGTTCCCTTGAAACTTAGGTAGTACATTTCTAATCTTCATATGGACCTCAATGGGGAAATTAGGCTTACCATTAAAATTTAATAGGTCTAAACCTTAGGATCATAAATGGTCTATGTTTATTAGACAAACCTTGATCATCTTCTCCATCATTATCATTGTCCACATTAAACATCCTCCTTCTTGGGTCGTGGTCTCCCATTTCTAAATCTAAAGATGAAGATGACCCAAGGGATGGTTGAGGATGAAAATTGTGTGGAGGACTCAAAGGAGGGGAAATAGAGTGAATCCTTAATGGCCTAACAGAAGGGGAAATACTTCTTTGTAGAGAAGGAGATTGACTCATGAGGAGCTTAGATTTCTCTAAGGTGATCTGGTATCCTTCAACCAAATAGATATTAGAGAGAATGGGTAAATACAATGGGGGATAAACTAATTAGGTCTTACTTGATTGCTTGAGATCTAGCCCATAATAGGTTTCCACACTTCTTTTCTTCTAGATGGAACCTTTAACTTAAGGACAAGATTTTTTGATGAATTCCTTTGAAAGGAAGACCTAGTACCCTCCAAATTTTTGGATCTAAAGAAAACTCTTCAAAATAGAGAAGAGAACATATAATAGGCACTAATATTTAAACCTTGGTATAATGGATTTATCACTAGAAGTAAGACTTCTAGACTAGAAAAAACAAAGCATACACAACTGATGAGATACCAACACTCAGAGACTGAAAATAACTTCAAGATATTGAGTAACTTCTCACAAAATAGAGGTGAACATCCCCAATGGAGTCACCAATAAAAATTTCCAAGACATCAATAAACCAAAGATAAACAAATCATTATGGTAACAATAGAGAATGAAATAAATAAAACACTTATAACTCTTATGCAAGCATGTCCCTAGTAATGACACCAAAAAAGTGTTGGTTCCTAGTTGTACACCTCTATCATTTGGCCTTGCATACTTGAAGAGGTTGGTAAGAAAATATGAGAATCCATTGGTATGTTATTATTTCTAGGGAAAGGCTTAGCATATAAAATGGATTGAATGAAAAAAGTGATTGAGAGGCACCTACAGAGGGTATGGTTAATTCCTTGATACTTTTGGCTCTACCTAAACCAAGGTGAGAGGACCTACTAAGGAGGTTTACTCACATGAAGGAGTTTAAAACTTCAATATTTATGAGGATTATTGGTACAAAAAGGGAAATATGACAAAAGCATAGCCAAAATTATACACTTCACCTGATAAGTGTTGTCACGTGAAATGCACAAATTATTTATATCATATATAAGCCACTAAAGATAGATGAGAGTGTGGTTGGAATTTTCATTTTGGAAATTATTTCAAACATTAGGTAATAGGTGAGATTTAAAGCATACACAATGAACACACTTTAAACATGTAGGGTTTTTTGCATTTGTATGGCAAATAACACTTATATTATATAAACATGTTATCTATAGGGTAAAATAGGGTAAAACCATATTTATTTGAATGATTGATAAAGGTGTGGATGACCAGTAAGTGAGCATAGAGAAGTTCACAAAATAACTATACTATCTTCATTAACAAAATTTGTTCAGTTTAGAAATAGTTAAAATAAAATCATGCACAAATGATCCTTAAAATTTTATAAGAAATACTACAAATCACCCTTCAAGAACTTCCTCTAGTTGAATTCATAAGCCTAAGACTACCCTTAAAAAAGGCTATTAATGCTATATTCCCAAATCTTAGAATAGAAAGGATTTTATAGTCTGGCTGTGGACCTTAAATGACTACCATGAAGAGGAATACATCAAATAACCAATATACTAAGCATGTGAAATAGAACATTGTACTTCAAAAATAAGAAGGAATAATAAACCATGAACAAATTTCATTTATCAACTGAATCAAAGTTGAACACAATATGTCTCGTAAATTTTATAATAGAACACTATGCAAAGCAATTCTATAACAAGGGAAACATTATGAATGTTCTCAAATCTTGCCAATGATTTTACAACATAAATCAAATTGGCACTAGAAAATCACATAGGGAGGACTCTTTAAGCTATAGCTTCAGACTCAAAAATTAACTGACCTCTATAAAGGGACAAACCCCCTTTACTTATACAATTTTATCTAGGCTTGATACATGTCTAAAGATGCTTCAACTGGAAAATTCTTTCATGGGCCTGCATTTATTGTAACAAACATGATTCCTCAGATTTGTGCTTGTGTTTTCATGATGATGACAATCATGATACTCCATTATGGAAAAATATTTTTATTTATACACATGGAGAATAATTCTACAAGGGATAAAACAACCTTTGTCTATTTGCACAACAAAAAAAAACATCCCTTTCCTATACACATGATTATTTAAACTAACTTTGAAAGGGGCATGCCACTGACAAGTGGAGTATAATGGTTTCCCAATGAGAAACAAGAAGAAAAGGAACAAGGGAATAAAGAATAAGAAGAAAGACAAGGAAGTAGTAGCGGTACCATATTAGAAGGAACAGAAATACCCAGTCATTCTCTAGAATCAATGTTGGTAACTAAATTCTTTACCAACCTATTCTTGTATTTGGTATATTCATTGATCATGGAGGTAAAATACTTTTGGTCCAACCTAGCTTGGTACTTTAATTTGATTATGTATTCCTCAATCCAAGTGGTAACCTTTTTAATTACAACCTATTTTTTTGCCACTAATGTTTTGAGTTGGTCACAAAGTTTCTCAAGTGATACCAACTACCTTATTTTTTTGGCATCAAAGGCTCCTTGTTGTGCATCGACAAGGATTTTTAGGGGAACACTTATTGCCTCTTCCATCAAGTCACCTACACCACCAAGGTTCATCATTTGTCTAAGGTTGTCACCTATTTCCTTTATATTAGTATTGAGAGTCATCTCTTCCCCTTTAAAATCAAAGACACCATCCCTGAGCATCATCAACCAATGCTTGATTGCCAACTAGTATTCCTTGGGCCTTTTGTAACCATCGAGAGTGATGATTTTATCTTCCACTAAAACATTAGTGCCCATAATAAAAATTTCATCCACCTTAAGCTATATATTTTCCCAATTATTTATGTCTACATCATAAAGGAACATCTAGGCTTCACAATCTCCCTTTTTATCCACTATGTCATCTAATAATTCTAGTGCTAAGTGGATTATTTCTTTGGCTCTGGTGCTTAAATTCTTTTTCCATTATTTTTTGGTGCATCCTCTAACTTTCAAATCATCACCTCTGCCAAGGTCCAATAATAAAATGGAGATAATAGAAAGGTTTGGAGCCTTAAAGGTAGTTGGAGTTACTGCTCGAGGCTCACTCAATAAATTTTACAAGTACTAGATCGTAGCCTAATTTTTTTCCTTCAATTCTTCCATGTGCATTTATATTTATCCATTCTTTGTGCCATCATGTTAGCCAATAATTTTGAGTTGTTTTTCAGCTCCTTTCATGATGGATCCCAAATATTATAACTATAGATGGAGTAACTTTCTAGGGGAGCATATTTCCGCAATGTGTTAGATGGAGGGATAACTACCTTAACATTCCTTACTCCCTTATCAGTGTAGGTAGTTTTAGAATGTGTTTTGGCCTTCTTAGGGGACTTGGCCTTATGATTTTGAATAATATTCATTACATCAATGTCTCCTATCTTGATCATAATATATTCCTTCTATTTTACTTGATATACAACCTAGAGAAGAGGCCTAGCTTGAAATCCCATTAAAATTGTAGACATTGTGGATGGCTTTGAGATAACAAGGGTTGGTGTCAATGATGAACTAGCCATAGGGAGTGCCACAAGCTTAGATTATAGGCTCAATATAAATTTTTCAATGTCTTCATCAATTTCTTGCTCTTTACCATCCCTCTCAATTGCATGCATCTTCTCCAAAGCTAGCTCTATTTGTTCCAAAACTTGAAAATTTGACCCAGGTTAGTGGGACTCCATGAGCAATTTGTTGATGGAGATCCCCTATTCCATGGGATAGATGGAAGGCCTTTTAACCACTTTGTGTTCCTTATTTGGTTGATTCCCCAGGTTAGAAGAGGATATGGTAACTTCCTATTACACTTAGAAAACTCTTTACCAATCATGACCTTGGGACCTTTTGTATGGGCCAGATCATGAATCTTTATGAGAGGAAGGAAACCCTGGGGTACTTCAATGGAAGTATAACTTCATGAGATACCATCCTTAGCATCTTTATTTGATAGATCCAACTACTTGTTTTCTTTTGAATGGGTAAGGGTACCCTTTTATATTTTTTCTTCCCCACCTTCCTCTATATTTACCCTCTCCTCTAGTGTTGAGCTGAACACCTTTTGAGGGAAAAGAACATCCAATACTACTTTGATAGTTACATGTTCTTCATTTTGTTTTTCCATCTCTATATTACCATTAGAGACTTGGTCATCATGATTTGACTCACCCTTATTTCTTCCATCAGATTTTTGAATGTCCTCAACTTCATGAGCCTTGTCTTAACTAAGTGACTAAGAAATGACATTTTTAAAAAATGCCTCTGTATCTAGGGATGTTGCCTCTTTCTCGGGAGGGACTTAATTATGATTACCCACTTTGGCTCCAACTTATATAGCATCATCAAAAGACAAAGGGTCATCTTAGGTTAAGGCACCTTTCTCATCATCTTTGCTTTCTACCATTGAGGGTCCTTATTCTATAAGCAAACCCATTATCAGACCTTTACTAGGGTTTGTGTCATCTCTCTATGAGTCCTTTGCCTAATATTCACTTGAGGAGTGAAGGCACATTATTTATTCATCATTTTAGTAATAGGTATACCTTCATCTAAATTTTCCCCCTCATTCATATCCCTTATTCTTTAGGTATACAAGGCCTGGTCCTCTCTTCTCTTCATAGGGATTTATTTGGACAGTGGGTCTTTGAATACAAGCTCCTTCTTTATTGGTGACATACTTGGTGGTTTTAGAGCCTTCTTGACTCTCTTCTAATTTGTTTACTCCCCCTGGTTCTCACCTCCTCTCTTTCTTTAGTATATTATAAAGGGAGGATTAACTACCACTTTTTTAGTAGGTGGAACATGTGGGACTATAGTTGAGCTGACCATATAAATGACCATTGGAATGTTTGTTACTTCTAGTGCTCCCTTTTATGAAATGGATATGGGGGTGGCACTAGCCATCATGACCTACCCCATAATAATCTTATCCCAATTTTATACCAAGATTATTATTTTTGAAAAGGATAATCTAGCCTTGGATTGTGCCACTATTATCTTCTCTACATCCACCAGCTTAGTGAACTCAATATCCCCAAGCTTGCATTTGCACTTACCTATTGTGTCTTATGATGGAGTTACAAGGTCACCACTATATTTTAGGAACAAAGCCTTTAGCTCTTTAACCTTACTTAGCTCTTGAAGGGTAGGAGTATCATATGTGCCAAGGTTGACCCCATGATCTTTATGCCATATAAAGGTTCTCTTCATGATTTGTACTGGTCTCTTAGGGATTGAATCATACTCTTGAACACTAAAATCAAGCTAGGTAATGTACGGGGCTTTAATGTTGCTTGTGTTTTACAATGAAGACAATGTCAATTTATCATCCACCATTTCTTTGGGGATGAGATTAATGTTGTATGCTATAACTTCCTACACTACCAACCTCATAAATTCCCATTTCTAGACATCTTCCTTAGTGGTGCATCAAACTAGATGTCCTCATAATGTGATTGATGTAATATCACATTCATATCCATATTTAACAACCACCTAATGTCATAATTAGGTTAGGGTGGCATATTATCAAGTGCATATAGGCCCATCTCCTACTCCAACCCCTTTGCCTTGGCAATTGAAGGACATGAATAATACCCTATTACCATAAGAAATTTTAAAGGATTGTTGATATTCTTAGGTGTGATCATTTCATGTGGTATAAAAATTTGTTATCTCATTTCCACCACTACCAACTTATCATCCAGATACCTTAGCAACTTGTACAAAGACCCTGAGTACCCACTGACCTTGATGTATGTGAATGTTTTGAATTATAAGTATGTGGAACCATAATTTTCAATTACTTATTTGGATGCCATAGACATCTTATTGAGTCTCCTCAAGGGATAAAAACCACTCATCATGGGGTTGAAGAATAAATTATGAACTCTACATAAATTATTCTTGGACCCTTCCAAGGTAACTTTTGGGTATACTTCATCTAATCTCATTCCTGAAGAGCTCTTGGTGAGCTCTTGGAAATTCCTATTATGCACTAGGTTGTACATCCAGTAAGAAGACATGTATAAAGTACCTATAAATGATTATTTAGAAATAATTGTAGTTTGGAGATGCATCATTTGCATATGTAAATTATCATTGAGTAAGGCCACCTAGTCTAGCTTCTTCTTCCCTTCCAACACGTAGATAATAATTAGGAACATCCATGGTTCAAAATTTTTTATGGTAGGCACCCCGTAAATCTTGGATGCCATAAAAATAATACACTGGGGTAGTTCATTAAACTCTACCAATTTAAAATTCTTATAGATTATGGAGATCTTCTATCTCTTCTTGGCCAACCAATAAGAATTGACAACATCCTAGATTGCCTTATCATCTTGTTTAGCATACAATTGGAATTCCTCTAAAGAGAATGTAATGATTTATAGCTAGGGGGATTATAAGCATGGTAGGGAAGATTGGGTGAAGGATCACATAACTGAATGACTACCATCAATAATAGTCCTAGTGTTTGGTTGGTATGATCAATCACACACAATAATGAGTTTTAGTTACAAAGAAGCTAGGGAGAATGTTGTTTCAGGTGTAATATAACTCATGCCAACATTGAAAAATACTCTAGGTAGGGATAATCTATTGTAAAATATTCAATACGGCCCCAAAATATAACCCCATAAAATTTATATCCCTAATCAAATCTATATTTAAAACAATATTTCCCTTTACTAGGGTTGAATATGCCATCATCTTTCTCTAGCTCTTAAGTACAATATATTAATACCAAATTAACTTTTCACTTGAACAACACTCAAGCTATCTCTTGAATCCTCTCAAAACAAAATACAAGGAGAAAATGGGAAACTTAGTATTTAATCTAGAGGGCTACACACACTGGAATCTAAATTTCTATGAAGAATTCATTGTAATCATGTTCTTACACTGCACTCATCTAAGTCACACAAATAACCCAAAGGCTCGAACATAAGCTCTAAATACAAAGGTTAATTTTATAATGAATATAAATACCTAATTTATAATCCCTTGAATTTCAATATTAAGGTTACCATTAATTCTCCAAATCCCAATGGTTAATCACCACCTACTCTCGTTAATTGTTTGAGCCTTATTCAAAAAGGAGAGGGAAAAAAAGAATGTTTCTCTTTTCTTATAGGAAATATTACTTATAACACATGGAGTGACTTGAGTGTAACATACATCATGATACCTTTTCTGGCCTTTAAGGACTTATATACTTTCTCACTTGTTATTTTCCATTGATGTAGCACTGTAATAAGCCTTGATCTCCTTCTAGGACTAAGGATGCCACATGTCACAATTTTTATTTACAATTTTGAGAGTTTGGGCCCTTAGGGACTTTTTGGATTATGCCCACCAAGATATAAGTGGGGAAATATTTAAAAAGGGGTTGAAAATAATAAAACCCTAAGGAGTTACCATGTGGTATCACTTTTCTTATAAGTTTAGATATTTGGGCCCTAGGGATTTTAAGCACCTTTCCCACCAAAAGGTAAGTGGGGAAATTTTCAATAAAGGCCCAATATACCTAAATCCTTAATAATATACCATGTGTCCAACTTAGATGTGAGTTTAGACTCAACCATTTTTACCTTTTGCACTAGCTCTCTTTATTCTAAGAAGGGTGCAAGATCCCTCCAACCCTTGACAACATTCATAGAAGTCCCTTGAGATAAACACATGTCCTTCATTCATCTAATCAGGATATTTCTCACCTTAATCATCAAAACACATCAATTTTAACTTGATAATTTCATTCAGGGCCATAAAAACCTCCCTTTCAAACACAAAGCAACAAAATCAAGCACAAAAAAGGCTTGGATATACCCTTATCTTATCATTATGAATTATCCTATCATGGGATATTTAATCAACATTTCATGATTCCTTCAGAGCTATTGAGAGTATCTTCTATCTTCAAAAAGTTCCCCTTATGAATTTGGCAAGGAGTGGAAGAACACTTCTCACATGGCAAAAGTAAGATAAAGGGCATGATTAATTATGAACATGTATTTCGATCTTCATAAGGACTGAGGCAAGAAACTAAACCATTGACACTCATTTAGTATAGACACAATAAGTTTATTGATAGGCACCCAATTACTCCAATGTAATTTTGGACACTAACACATTCATTAGATAACATTATATACAAAATTTAGTTTTCACATACCTCGTAGTATATCAAAAATGCATATGGTTTTGATTTTTCAACCATAGGAAGCCTTTTAGTCATTTCCTCTTGTAATTGCATTGGTAAGTGGTTAGCCCTAGGAAGTTACTTTAAACTTACTGTGGTGACATGATAATGAAACTACAAGATTGTGTAATCCTTTGATTAAATAACCTTTGGGTCTCATTCACTATTTATGACTGGGATCAATATATCTTAGATTCAACAAGTCAAACACACCTTGACTATTTATACCCCTAATCTAGTTGACAAATTCAAAGTTTCAAAATAAAATCATGACTATATTGGATATGAATGTTTATACTTTCTAATTCAAGTAATCATTGTTCTAATTTCCTGATGTTGGTTACAAATATTAAATATATTTCATAATCATACAATAAATTTGGAACACTAATGCATAATAAAATCATGTTTTCAATAAATAATAATACATCTTATATGTCTATGGAATCCCAAGTGACCCACACTATACTACAAATAAAGGTAACTAACATATCTTTCTTATCTATTGAGCACTTATACACTATTGAACATTGAATACACATTTATGCTTTCCCATTAAGGGAATGCATATTCTTATTTCCACATATTATATTGAGATAAATTATTGTGACACACACACACACACACACACACACACACACACACACACACACACACACACACACACACACACACACACACACACACACACACACACACACACACACACACACACACACACACACACACACACACACACACACACACACACACACACACACACACACACACACACACACATATAGTGGAGGAATATTTATTTCTTTCACTTTATCCACATTGACATGTTATCACATCTAGTGCACACTATGTCATGAGAAATGTTTTAGATAGTTTGGATCCCTCCCGTTCTTCTATTTTTGAAGGCTTTCTACTTGCCTTTACAGATATTTCAAAAAAACTAAAATATATCAAAAATAAATAAATTAGGACCTAAGCATGACATGATTTACTAGTTTACTTGTTTAAGTATGTTTTTTATCACATATTTTAGTAGATAACATATTAATTATCACACACATGCATTTTATGAGGTATATAAGTGTGATGCAAAAAATACATATCATACATGGATTCTTATATGTTGGATTCCCTTCTACCTAGTGACCATGCCTATGCTTGGGGCATATTATTCTATAGGTTAGATTGTCATAGGTTATATCTATTTATGATATATCTACCATGTCAAACTACATATGTTACAAGTGTATTACTAGTTATTCATATCTTAAATTGGGATAAATGGATATGATACTTTGCTATGATGTGACATTGATACATATGGATGGTGTAGATTAATTTTTACTTGTTCAATGCTCCCAAAGAAAAAAATAAACTCTAAAATTAAACTAACATAGTCCAATCACTTGATTATAATCTAATAAAAGTAATCCATGTGGTAACTACTTGGTTTATTAATTCTTCTACTTTAACTAATTGTCAACCTAGGGTGCATATAATTTTATAAGATGTCATAACTATATGTGAAACACTAGTTTCATTCAAAGGTTGAGGTGATTAAATATTATGTATAATTAAACACACTTGTAAAATGTAAATTGAATTAAATGAAACTACATGAATGCAAATTACAATAATTGAAATCTAGATCTATGCTTGGAACTAGAATATGAATCTTTATTTTTAGAAGTTTCCCACATGGTAATTAAATACACAAACACAATTTAGATACACATTTTTTTTGAAAGGAAACACTTAAAATAATGAAATGAATTATAATACATACACAACATAAATAACTTATCTAATGGATTGGATACAAGACTACCACATCTATGCAAGTGGGCCTTGCCTTAGTTGGTCCAGAGTTTGACTCCCTTTCTTGCTTAAGATATGATTAAAATAAATAAAATATTTATTCATCCAAATGGAATAGATACACATAAATTATAATCTGATCTAAACTTGATGATAATACTTTTTTATTATAATATACTTACTCCTTACTAACTTACATACTTCTACTTTACTAACTTCTTTCCAACCTAAAATGTCTCTCTTAAATAGAGAAGTAAAGGTATTATTATAAGAAATACAAATTATAGAGGTTATAAAAATAATATCAACAACCATGTTAATATAAACTATTATTGTGATAAATAATTAAAAAATGGAAATCATTGATTCCATTATTGTAACAACCTTGAAGGAAATAGAATTGTAAGAAACAAATGGAATGAAATAGTTGAAATTGGTTGTAACATCCTCCCAAAATTTAAAACCTTTTTAAAATTTATTTAACTCAGTTATAAGTGATTATAATATGAAAAATAGTCACAAATATCAAACAACCTACAAACATTACTATGGGTTGACATAGTTGCCACGGGTTGGAGCAATAGTTGATATGGATTGCTTCTATGAGCCATAAATTTCATATATAGAGTTAGAACAAGATTCCATTTTTTTTAAGTCTATAAATTTTCAATGGGAATACAAATTTGTAATAATATTCATAATTAGTAATGTATTTTATGTTAGTTTTCCTATTTTCCAAAATTGGTCCATTATATCCCAAAAATGCATGTAGCCACTTGTTAGAGGTTGGCAAAAAACATGATGAACCTAGTTTCTTCATAGCTGAGGGTATAATCCACATTTAAATAAGTGTATTATGAATTATTAACTTTCATTTAGTAAAACAATAAATATTAAATCATTTAAATCATAAAAAATTATATAAAGATAACTAGTTTTAACTAAAATAATGTGCATATACGTTATTCATATGATATGTGAATATATGTTTTTCATACAATATATGCATATATCAGCATATTTTATGCCAAAAGGGTGTGAATAAAACATATGAAATCATTTTGAGAAATATTAAGAATTAGGATGAAGGATACTTTTGGGCTCATCAACTCCTTTGATGCTGTTACTTTTATTGCATGGTAGGCTAGACATTACTTACTTATTATGTGTGGCCCTTGGAGATATGTGTGCAATATTTGATTAGGTTTTGTGAAATTTTAACATTTCCATTTTTTTTGGCCCTTGTAATTATTTGTGTAATATTTTATTACTATGCGCAACATTTAAACATGTCTAATAACTTGTGTCCCTCGATCCTATACATCCAATGTTTTATTGTATTTATGACATATGAACATGTCCTTTGTATGCAAACCTTTTCATTATGTGCGACATTACATGTAACTTGTATTTAACCCTTTGCATTATGTGTGACATTACATGACATTATGTGTTGTTAATATTGATCTCAATTAATGGTGGCATGACCCATATCATGTAATTTTATTGTGTAGTCTAGTTTAGAGATGGTTACTTTATTACATGCCTCATTGCTATAAATATACCAAAATTAAAATTTTATGACTCAAATTCAATATGTTACATACATGCTTACATGGAAATTACATTACTATGATGACATATTTTCCACATCTTGACATGACTATATATGATTTTATTGATATAGTTCATTCTTTTTTTGAGATGTGTGACTTTCAAGATACATCCCTCATCTTAAAATGGGGGCATTACAATGGGATTGTCTTAGAGATATAAGTCTCCACGAGAAAAAAATATTATATTCTATGATAGATTACATGTTTTAAATATTTAAAGTAATTTAAAAATAAATCCCATGATAGAGTACATTTTTCAAAGATTCAAAAATATAGGTTTCAAAGATTCAAAATAAAAGTAATTCAAAAATCAAACATGTGACTAATATTGGCATATTTATTAAAATTATATGGGAATATTACATTCATATACACTCACTTTACAAAGTCTTTAGTAAAAATTCTTACACACTTGAATGCATATGCAAAACATTTATAAGATCAAAAATTACAGGTTTCACACAGTTATAGTTGATGATATAGATGCATGGTATTCTATATAATTTATCACAAATTCAAGGGCATAATATTCATTCATGCACATACATAACTATTTTAAGTCAAAATTCATGATACTAGTCCATACACATATGTACATTTTTCAAAGTCAAAAGGCATGATATTGGTTCATGCACATATACAATACAAAGTTACAGATTCAAGATAAAATGGTTATATTTTAATTCAAATCTATTGGAACTAAAGGTCATGATGGAGACATGGATATTATTCATTCTATTTTGATCATGAAAATATAATGTAGATCCACATGTAACAGTGTGGTTCATTTTGTTATGGGTAATGTACACTTGAGTTTAGTGACACTCAAGAGCCTTAGCAATACTTATAGTAAATACATTATGTTGTTGCAATTTTATATTATGGGTGATGTATGTTAAATTTTAGTGAAACTCAATGGTATTATAATAATTTATAGTGAGACCATTATGATTACACATTCCTTGGATTAACAAAATGGGTACTTATACTAATTCATGAGATTTGGAACATGCATCTTTACAACTTAAGGTCTTGATTAGCTATTCAAAATTAGGACTCTATCCCTCTTAATTTCCATTTGTTAAACTAGGAAATACATCTCCAAGTGACTCAATAAGGAAGCACATTTCTCTAATGTTTCACCATCAATTATAGATTATAGAGCAATGTGGTTCTCTTTTCCATACAAGTAAACTCTTTCTTTTTTATCTCTTCAATTTTAAAAAATTTAGAGTTTCAAAAATTTCAAATTTAAAATATGAACAATGACTATTTCATGTGCTATTTCAAGGTTTGATAAAAATGAGTACCTTACACAATTAGAGTTTTTTTTATCAAAGAAAAAATATTTTTTACACGTATTTATTTTTACTTTAGTTTTCATTACTAGAATAATGGGGAGAGGAGAATATGGAGATACGTAAATTTGGTCACAATACTTGACAATGTTAATTATTGACAAACATTGAACCACTTGAGTTGCACCTAAATACATGTATCTTACTTTCCATTATTATAAACTCATTCTATCTAAAACCTAAATGGTGGATAATATACATAAATGACACACATGTTAATTATCCACATGGTTTATAAAAATTAGAATATTTCCATATCCACTTAAATAAGGTTGTTAATAACATGGAGATCACAAATGAACTTGAACTAATGAAAAAATTCCCTTCCTTGGCATCCCCCTTTCTTGGAAACTAGATGGGTCTTTCTCCTAAAAAGTTTAAGAAAATCAACCAACATTTATCTATACTTACACATGAATTCACACCACCATCCTTATCAAAAAGTGGGGGTCCTTAAAACCCTAGCTATGAGAGATTTTTGAATTTTTGATAATTATTGTTTAGAGGATGAGATCAAACATTTGACTAATGATTTCAAAAAAAATGGTTAAAAAGGTAAAAATATTTATATAGACTTCAAATTTACTAGGATTACTCATATTAGACCTATAATAAGGGATAAAAACAATAATAGACTCATAATCTTCATCTCATATGTTGAGAGAATTTTCAATAAAATTGTAATTTTTTTGACTAAGAACATCCAAAAAAATTTATTACTTTTATAAAACTTAGGAGGTTAATCAAGTCATCTAAATATAACTTAGAATCAAATATTAGAAGTGGAATGTAAAATACTAATTATTCTTATGGTATGCCCTAAGTTGGGGAGACTGGTCACTCCGTCAACATGAGGATAAATGAACAAGTTAACAACATTAATAATGAAATAGTTTTTAAGTTTTATTTGGTATAATGCTCATTCAAAATAGGCCATCATTATTATATTAAGAATACCAAGGTTTTGGCCATAAAATACCACTCCTTTAAATGATGTCTAAGAGAAGCAATACAAATTTGACAATGTAATAAATAACTTAACAAAGATGGGTTATAAATAAACTAATATCTAGAACTTATTATTAACTTAACTAAAAAATTAACCCTTATTTTGATACAAGTTTATTATTAGGCTCTTTGTTTTTTCACGAGGTGGTTCTCATCCTAGTTTTTAGCATGTTTGAGATCTTACTTTCATGCCCTCTTTAAGGTAATAATTTTTGTATGCACCTAGGTATTTCATTTCTTACTCTATATAATTTTATTTAATATTAATCTTTTATCTTATCCTATCAACATTTAATTTAATTGATCTAGGTTGTCAACATATAAATAAAAAATTAAACTATTTCCTCTCCCATATACACAATTAGTAAATATATGTTTATATTTTTAACCTTTTCCAATTTTTAGATTTTTTATAGCTATAGTTTTATAGGAAATACCCTTTCACTTATTAATAACATAATTAAAATTAATAAATCAACCATTATTTTATTCCTTAATTTTAAACAATTAATGATTTTTCCTAACTACTCATCACCATAGCACTTCAATGCTATCACCTTTAAAAAGAAACTCGGGTTTGAAATATATTAGTTATTATATTATTATCTCACCTTAATGATGGTTCATATAATGTGATATGAATTTTTTATTGAAAATTTATTACATGGTTCTAACCAAAATTCTAATTTTCATTATATTCTAATCATTTTAACACACACTTTACATGTATCCATATTTATATATAGCATGATGCATATAAATATTTTATTTTGAGATTAGTGATTTTTAGTACTCATTACTCAATTCAAAATGGGGGCATATAAGTGGGATTGTCTTAGATATTTATCCTTAATATACAATAAATTCATATTTTAGGTGGAATTGGATGATCTAGATGAATTAAATTGGGAAAAGCTATCATTTAGATTGGGACAAATTGATAGATTCACACATATACAAGGTATATGTGGTAAATTATATATAATAACGATGAACAATTTATAGATTATATGACATAATGAGAAATATTACATGTATTAGATTGAACATAATTATCTGATTACATGTGTCAAATTATTATAATGGGTTAGATTATCAGAATAAATAGACTAACATATAGATTTATGGAATTCTATATTACATTGAGGTACATATGGATCAGATTTTAGGGCATAGATGTGCATGGATTTTGTTTATTAATTCAATTTTTCAATTTTATATGATGAGAACCATATTACTATGTAAGAACTTTGAATCTAAAATCCATATGTATCAATTAATTCATTTTTTTAAGATTTACACATGATCATGATGCAGAGTTTAACCTTTCACATAATAAATTGGTACAAAGTTCCCAAAAAATAATTATGATGAAATTTTGAGTAGTGTAGTTGAGTTTAAATGATGTTCAATTGCTATCACTTCTTATTCTCCAATTAGGGTTGAGGCATGTATCTTATCAACCTAGTTTTTAGAATGTGGCATCTTATTGAGGCAAAACCATCCCATTATACAATGAATTTAAATGGAATATTGGTTTACATACCCATAGGTGTATTAATTGAATTATTTTTAAATTTCAAACATTTCAATGATTTATAATGTTTTATATTCTATATCATGATTAGAAAATGACTTTTGCATGTTTCATTTTCAGTTTTACATGGAAAAATCTAAATTTTTTGAGGAATATCTGAAAATACCAAATGAAATCATACTTAGGTAAAAATTACTTACTTTATTATTTAATATAATTTGAAAATGTTAGTTTTGAAATAAATTTGGCATACATGACTTGTGCCTACACATATGATTCATGAACACCCTTGTCCCCTTTTCACTTGCCTATCTATGGAATTGGTTGGACTAGTCTTCACAAATTTCTATCATTCATATATAGGATATACCTAACTTGTGCTATAACAAGTTATTATATTATACAAACCATCACCATATTCTAGTTCACTATTTCCTCTTTCTTGGATAATGTTGGAAATAATCAAACATTACTAGTTACAAATAGTGTTTACCTTTATTAGCAGTGCCCTAGATATTACAAATGGATATTTTTCAAATTCAAATCCCTCCCATGGGTTGACCCATATGAAGGGAAATTTCCCAAATATTCACACACACACACACACACACACACACACACACACACACACACACACACACACACACACACACACACACACACACACACACACACACACACACACACACAACTATTCCTATATGTCTCACTTGGTTCCTACTTGTAAAAGTAATGCCAAATTAAGAGATATGTTTGTATATCCTTAAGGCATAATCATAAAACATATAAATTTAGAAGACCATCAAAGGAAAACTCCCTAATCTAAGCCTAAACATATAAATCAAGGTCAAATTTTTATATTTTCAAGTATCAAAATCTAAGTTGCATTACATTAAATTAAATCATTATTGAGCACACATACACATAGGTTAGAAATCTATGTATTATTGAGTCCTCTTTAAATTATTAGAATATTGAAAATGCTCAATCACTCAATGAGGTGTGGTTAGGGTTGTCCAATCCATATTTATAACCCTTTTTTAAAGGCCAAGTAAGTGCCAAAAGTGGAACTAGTGTTTCAAGGTAAATGATGACAAATTATGAATCTACGCACATAATCAAGGGAAATAAATTGTATATGAAACATATTTATAGGTAGATGTAGTGGCATATGGTGTAAAAATTGTAAAAAGCTATAAAGATAGTTATGGTAGATAATGTACAAGTCTATCCACCAAACATGTCTAAGCATCACTAGAAACTTCCTAGTAGATTTTTATAGTCAATCTCCTTAGTTGAGAAATCATAGATCCATTTCAAACTAAATATAATGAGTGTACATATATAAATGGAATAACATAATATAAATATGCTAAATACACTATCCTCTTATAATTTATATAAATATTAAGATCAATATCAATCTACTTGTTACATTCAAATTTGTGTAGTAAATGATATATCTTAAGTAATCTAAATTATCCTAGTCTTAACTTATTGAGATCAATAAATAAAAAATAATTTAATTTTTTTTTAATGTATATTTTGATTATCACAGAGCTTTGGGTTATAATAATAACATATAATTTTCATTAAGACAATATTCAAGAGTTAATTTATTGTCATGTTATACAAGTGAAAGGACATAATAATATTTTAAACAAACCAACTACTCAATGAAATCAACACTTGAAATTATTTACCAATCCCCTTCCAAATAATATAAATCTTAATATTAAAAATCAAGACTATGTTCACATGTTAGCTCCATAACAACCTCCACCAATTTCTATTACTCACATCTTATATGGTTTCATAGGCATGGTCACTGATCAAGTAAAAAGGTTCATTTTATTAATTTTTATGAAAATTATATTCTAATAGATGGTTCAAACAATGGACCATTATTAATATAAGATTTTATATATTAACATAAAACTTTAAAAAAATAATTATGGTTGGTAATGGTTCAAGTGTAAACATATTCACAATGTAATTTCTTGTTAGTTAAGGACATATTCAAAAATATTTAAATAGTATAACCATTTTTATTAATGAATATGAGATTTTTAGTCAAACATGTCTCAATATTATCACATTCCCTATCACCTTAGGTTAGTTTTTAACTTATTTTAGATTTAGGAGATATAAGTAGGCCAAAACTATTAAAATTCATATTTCATAGGATATAACATAAAGTACACAAGTTTAAATTGCTTAACAAATTTTGATTTCATTTACTAAATATAGAAATGACTAAGAGAAAAGTCACTTAGCTGATATTATATCTTTTGTTGTTCACTATCTATTTATAGTCACCTAAAATGTTCTCAAACAACTCTAATGAAAACTCAACTTAGGAAACAAACTATTAGAATCTATTAGAACACTATCAATAAATGTTCAAACACCTATAACAAATAGATTCATCCACTATCTGATGGTACTATCCATATGTATATTTATATTTTTTTTCTATAATATATTATTGTGCCTAATTTTCAAGATTATTCTTAGATGTTTATTGATATTTATTTCTATGTACATATCTTTATTTTGTATTTATTTTCATGAAATATCAGCTTTAATTTTGACACTTGTTTGATATAAAATAAGGGAGTGAAATAAGGGTTGGAAATCCCCAACCATTCCTCACTAATTGGTTGAGTATCACCTAAATTTCAATACTTTAAAGAGGATCAATCCACATGTAATTCTCCCACCTATGTGTATGTGTGATCAATAGTGTTCCACTAGTATGCAATGTAAATTTTTGGTTTTTGATACTTGACATGTAATTTTGACCTTGAATTACTGTCCAAAATTGGATTTAAAAAATTATTCTTTTATGGGTTTTTATATTTGGATACTTTTGGATAATGCATCAAGGATGAAAAAATATATTTCTTAATCTTTTCCAAGTGCTAGATCGACCTAGATAGAAACAACCTTAGGTTTAATTTGTATTTGTAGATGACTCTTTGGATAATTTACCCCCATAACTAAATTTTTAAATGTGTATTAGCCAACACAAGGGAGATATTTTAATTTGAAAAATATCCATTGGAATCTCTTGGATGTTTTTGGTGAATGTGGATACTTGTGATAACCACAATTATATGGTTGTTGTTGGCAATGTACAAAGAGGGAAAATTAGGGATATAGAACATGGAGATTTTTTTTTTAGGATTATATATTATTTTATCATAGACTATGGATTACTAAGTAATAATTATATAAAAATAGGTTGAACAACTCAATAGATAGATAAATGGATAGGGGAGAATGTGATTAAGAGTTAAATGTGTATGCACAAGTCATGTATGTCAAAGATAATTCAAAAATGATGTTGTCAAGAGCCAAATACAAAATTTAGGTGTCTAAAAACACCCCACTTTAAATTTAGTATTCAAAATTATAGACTAAAACTATTAGGTATAACAAAATTACTTGTATATAATCACACTTTATGTTGGAAGGTTTGCCCTAAAAATCTAGCTTGTTCTATGTAAAACCGAAAAGGAAACATGTGAATCAATGTAAACTCATTAGATAAAATATGATTTAATATAAATCATTCAATTATTTAAAATTTAAAATTAAAAGAATGAATGCACTTGTAGGTATGTGAATCGAGATGATCTCTATATAAATCAATTCTAAGAATTTCATGGGTTGATTATACCCCAAGGAGATGCCATTATTAAAAACATGGGTTGAGAAGTATAAATTCTTCAACCCTAATAGATATGGAGAAGTGTTATAATTTTAAGAATGTAAAACATCAATCACACCACTCAAAATATCATCATAAATAGTTTTGTGGAAATACAAAACAAGTTCGTATGTAAAGGTGAAACCCCAAAATAGGTTCATATGTATTTTGAAATTTTGAATCAACCACTCAATGCGATATAGAATTCCATAATATTTCTATCAATTTTCTCTATTTTATAGGATTCACTCAATTTGATCACTTTGATAAAATTCTCTATCTAATCTACACAATATGTCACATAATATTATAAAATATGTTAATTTTAAAAAAGAGTCCTATAAGATGTCTCACATGTGCATCAAATATATCTCAATATATTTTATGACCTCATTGGATTACATTAAAAGGTATGGATTTTTTTTAGAATATCCTACTCTTAATCATTTTAATTAATTAAATAATGTTTTATTTTTTTATAATTAAATACATATAGAACAATATGTGAAGAAAATACAACCAACCCACGAGTTATGTGTTGATATATTTAGCTTCCAAACAACATTTAATAGATTCAAAAGATAAAATTCCTCTCATAAAACATATATATAAAGAATAGTACAATAGTACACTAAATTCATTCTTGCAACTAATCATATACATATAGGCTCTACCATTTTGAACATTTAAAATCATGTATGTGTATAGCCATAACTATATTTAGTATCAAATAAATGGAATGTACAAATATTACAATTTATCACTGAATGCCATAATATCACATGATAGGAGATATAATAGTACATTTTATACTCATAAAATAACTAAATAATTGATACAATAGTTATGAGTATGTTTCCATAATGGGTGATCAATTGAAGAGAGGGATAACATCATCAGGGTGACTTTCCCTCAACCATAAATCATTAGTATCCCCCACACCTCCCCTCTAGGAGTGGCCCTTCCCTTCAAATAGGGGAAGGTAAAAGCAATGTGAATATCAATAATTAAACTATATCCTATGTTTAGTAAAATCACTAATACATACAATAGTCACATAGACCATGGAAAGTAATCCTCTATCTAATATGACATCATCCATACACATGTAAACTAGAAAGTATAGTGAAATGACAATGTTATTATATATACAATTGCTTTATCTAAATTTTTCATTATAAAATTTAGATTACTCATGGATTTGAGTCAATTCCACACACACATACTCTCTACTAATGAATCTCAATCTATATTAAAATACAAAATGATAGGTATATACCTTTACATGACATCCACCTCATATACCCATCATATATTATCATAAGAAAAAATACAACTATGAATAGATAGTAAATATACATTGTGTTCTTTAAAAATGGTTATATTATCATTTTTACAGGCTTGTGAATGAAAGTGAGTGCCATCCCTTAGTCTATAAAGGTGAATCCATAAATTTATAAGGATTTACCAACATATACATTGAAATGGTTTTAACATTAAACAGGGTAAGAAAACATTCAAATTTTTGATTTTAAATGGAAATTTAGTCCATAAGTAGATACAAGAAAAACCCATATAAATTCCTACTTTTAAATGTAAATATATGTAAATTAGTCCATAAGTAGATACAAGAAAAACCCATGTAAATTCCTACTACAATGGCTATCATTCAAATGTAGATATTGATAGCCTCATTACTTCTCGATAATCCTCCTATTCCTCCTTGCATGTCTCCTAATTATTTCATTTTCCTTATTGTACTTCCCTTTTTCATCCATTTTTGCATGTCTTCAAGTTTCTCTTAAATCTTTTCTAGTTATTCATCAAATACTCTAATTCATTAATGCATTATTTTTCCATTAACCTAAGACTCCATATATTGTTTTATCATGGTGGTTGCATTATACCATACCATTTTAATTCCATCTAAATGGTGAGGTCAACCCATAATTATAAAAAAATAAACCTAAACTATCTTACCAAATATTCCCAAAATGACCTAATTTCCTTTTTCAATATAAAGGTGCATATTAATAAGCCATTAAGACATTCCATATTAACCAAAAATTATTTTTCTTAAATTTCAAAACTCTTCACACAATAAAAGTTTAAGATTATTTTTCCCTATATTCCTCTAGGCCACCAAAAAAGGGTAAGAATTGAATCCAAGAATCTTTAAATATTTGAATACAAAGATGTGGTTTAAAAAACACCTAGTACCCTATAGGTTTTTAATGCATAATAACAGGTCCAACATAATTTATCTTAGTAAGTTAAAGTTTAGTACATAATGTGATTTCATATATATTCATATAGTCAATATATATTAGTAGAATTACATAATTATATAACAAGAACATCCATTCAAAAGTAGTTATTACATAATGAGGTAAGTAATTATTCTATACTAAATGCAAGGGATGTAAAATTAACCTCAGTGACAATAGTAAAAGTAAGCATATAGCACATCCACATAATACCATCAAAATTTAATTTATTTCAACATGCAAGAGTGTGATTGTATATGTGAAGGTTTAACTTCAATATTTTTATACCCAATGTCGGTATATGTACATTCCTACCCTATGATACTCTCCTTCTATTCAAATTTGCAAGGGTGGGATAGTCTTGCGCACCTTGATAAAAAAAATGATAGTTATTCCATGATTACAACAAAATCATAAGATACTTAGAATATCTACACATTAATGAATAACTGTAATACAAATCAAATCTAAAAATGAAATAATATCTATATAAGATTCTAATACACATCAATATATATATATATATATATATATATATATATATATATATATATATATATATGCACATGAGAATGTCCTCTAATCATAACCAACCATGAAATAAAATAGTGCAACTATCAAACTATACAACATAAATATCCAAATTTATCATCAAAGTCAAAAAAATCTAAGATTAATTTTTATTTTCTTTTATAATAATAATGCAATATTTAAAGAGTGGGATGAGATTTAACATCCTTCCACCCTAAAAATAGGTCCTCATCTTAATTATTTTTATTTTAAACAAAAATTCTGAAATTAAAAAATAATATTCAATAGAAAATTATTCAAATAGATGAAGAAATAACCTATAAAATTCCTCATAATCCTCTCATATGGTACAATATTTAGAATATTGGTCTCACTAGACCTTGCATTATGATAGTTCCTTATTACACAAGCTAAGATTGCGATTATTAATTATTCTAACTAGTTCTATTTTGACCACATATGGATCTAGAACCTATAATGCATTCCTGTCCAAAACATGTGAAGAATGAACTATATATTTATTAAGATAAGATACATGAAAAACATTATGCATTTATGATAAATATAGTGTCAAATCAGTTCTATACACTAAAATATTTATCAATTATAGAACCTTAAAGGGACCTACATATCTTGGTGATAATTTTCCTGATTTCACAAACTTTATGTCACTCTTTTAGGGTTTGACTTGTAGAAAAAACTTATCTCCAATTGATAATTTCCTTGATTTCTTTTTCAAGTTAGCATATATTTTTTTTCTATCATTAACCTCAACCAATATTTGCCTTATTAGGTTCACCTAATCTTCTATTTCATAAACATATTAGGTTTAAAGACCACTCTATCTTCTAGTTTATCCTGGCTGATTGGTGTTTTACACCTCCTACCATATAATGCTTTAAAATTAGACATCTTAAATGCTGATTGGAATGAGTTTTATAAGAAAACTAAACAAAAGGTAGGTATTATTACCATTTGTATTTATATTCCATGCAATACATCCTCAAAATATCCTCCAAGATCTAATTCACCCTTTATGTTTGTCCATCTTTTAATGAATGGTAAGTTATATTAAAGTTTAGCTATATACCCAAGGCTAAATTAAGAGTTTGAAAGAACCTTGAGGTCATATTTAGGTCCCTATCTGAAATGATATATTTTTTAAATCCATGCAATATATACACTTCCTTGACAAATATTTTGGTAAACATTGGTGCATCATCTATCAAATCGCTTGAAATGAAGTGTGTTACTTTGGTGAGTTTATCAACAATCACCAATATTATATCATGAATATTACTTGATATAGGTAATCCTTGGAAAAATTCCATATCAATGACTTTTCATTTAAATTATAGTATAGAATTTGGATGCATGTGTTCAACTTTGACTCCCTGACATTCCAAGTATCTAAACACAAAATTTTGTTGCATCCTTCTTAATATATTTTTAGAAATATAGTATTTTTATCTCTACTAAGAGCTTAGTCACACCAAGATGTCTTGAATATGGAGCACTATGTAATTTTCTTATCATAATACTAGATGATAAGTATATGCCTTATATGGCATCTACTCATATACCCGTCATTTGTTATCATAAGAAAGCATACAGCTGTATAATATCATAAATTAGTTTTCAAGACATAATAATTATATATTTTTATCATGTAACCAATTTATAAATTTAAGACATATCTTAATTTGATTTTAAAATAAAAGATTAAAACAATTATTTTTAATCAAATAAAATCACTTTACTTTGCCAATTTACATCTATTATACACATATTCAATAAATGAAATTTACAACTATCATCTTGCATTCTTAATTCTCTAAATATAACCATGTATCAAATGCCTATGATGAAGTATTTAAACTATACAAATATATGGTCCTCTACTCAATTTAATATAACACCATTCATTTACTTAAAATCACTTAACATTATACAAAATGAAATGAGGGTAAAACATAATGCCAAAATCTCATGAATCTCTTAAACAAGGATTATCTACCAGTTTATAAATAGGTCATTCTCATAAATATTTAACCTCTATTGACTACGTGATAATCACTTATCATGATACCATTTTATTTTACAATATTGTAGGTGCACTATCCAAATCTATATAAATATATAAACATTTCCATATATATTCTACCATATGGTTTTATTAATTCCATAAGATCCCTTATAGAGAAATTATGAATAATTATAGGTAGGTTTTAGTGTATGTAAAGAAATTAAATATCTCCTATCACTATATTTGAAAACTAAAACACCATTGAATGAGGTATCCAAATTTCTAACTATGCCAACATCATATAAGACTATCTAAAAATTCTATTATTTACCTACTATTATGCATGTATTCTCTGATGAATATGACTCTAAGCTCATTTGGGTATCCAAATATATAATCTTGTCTCATATCTATACATTTTCATATGTGTGAATACACACACACACATGCATACTTCTTGTTTATTATAATAACTTAAGTAAAATCCATATTATAGCTCATATACATATATAGGGATTGTATAACAAAATAAGGAGCAATTAAAACCTATATATAAGTGTTATGGGACTACCAATCAACCTATAATGAACTTATCATGCCATTTTATAGTTTATACATATACATTACTATACTATTAAATTTTAAATACATATATCAACAACTTGCATAAGTTCCATGAGATAACCAACCACCAAAAATTACTCAGAATCCACTCTCTACAGCTCATATTTTAACACACAAGACAATATAAAAAGTCCATAAAAAAATATGCATATATCACATGTGTATATAAAGTATGGGTGTAGATTTTTTTCTATATTTTAAATTTATGCACCTATAGTTCCTATGCAAGGCATTCAACCATAGTTAATAAATTTAAATGAATTCCTCAAGTCTATAACAACTCTTTAGATCAAATAAGAACTTCTCAATCACTTCATAGCCTACAACTTTTAATCTGTGAAGATCTTGCCTAGGTTCAAAACATGGAAGGTGAATTAAAGAAACAAGATTTCTATAGATCCAGGGGGAATGTTTCACTATAAAATAAAACACAAGCCTTTATTTTTTTGTCATGCAATGAAAAAATAATTATATTCAGTGTATTTCAAAAAGGTGAATCAACAGTCAAGATAAAGTTTATTCTTTAAAAATGGTTCTATTATCACTTTTATAGGCCTTTAGATGGAACCAAGTTCTATCCCTAGGTATGTAAAGGTGAAGCCCTAAATTTACAAGGGCCTACCAATATATACACTTGAATGGTTTTAGCACTAACCAATGTAATAAAAACATTAAAAATTTTAGTATTTAAATGGAAACTTAGTCCATAAATAGATACAAGAAATACCTGAAAAAATTCCTTATTTTAGATGTAAATCTCTACTTACTTGGTTACTACAATGGCCACTATTCAAATGTAGATAGCCTCTTTCCTTCTTGATAATGCTCATGTTATTCCTTTCACATCTCCTAATTCTTCCATTTACTTCTTCTTATTCCATTTACATTTCTCATCCATGATTTGTATGTCCTCAAGTTTCTCCTAAAACTTTGTGAGTACTTCATCAAATACTCATTCATCAATTAATGATTGTGCCATTAATTTAATATTCCATAACCTATTTTTTTGTGGTGGATTTATGCCAACCCTACCATTATGATTCACTCCAAATTGTGTGGTCAACCCATAACAATAGCAAAAGAAACCTAAACTTTATTACAAAAGATTCACAAAATGACATAATTTCCATTTTAGATCGAAAGGTGCATGTTAATAAGACATTATAATGTTTGCATTAACCAAAAAATAATTTCCTTAAGTTTAAAAAATATTCACACAATAAAAACTTGGGTGTATTTTTACCTATATTCCCCTAGGCCACCAAAAAGGGGTAGGAATTGAGTCAAATAATCTTTACATATTTGAATACAAATACATGGTTAAAAAAACACATAGTACCCTATATGTTTTTAATTCATAGTAACAAGTCAAACATAATTTATAGCTCAAAAAACCAAAGTTTATTACATAATATGCTTTCATAAAGATTCACATAGTCAATATATATTAGTAGGATTATAGAATTATATAACAAGAACATCCATTCCAAACTAGTTACTCAACAATAAAGTAATTAAATTTTCCATACTAAATGAAAGTCATGTAACACTAACCTTAGTTAAAATATTAAAATTAATCATATAACATATCTAAAGAATACCATAAACATTTAATTCATCTGAACAGGCAAGAATGTGAGTGTGTGTGTGGGTTGAGTTTCAAAAAAATTATACCAATTCCAATATCTTCACCCTCCTCCCCTATGATACTCTCCATATATTCCACTCTATGAGGATGGGATAGTCTTACAAGCACCTCAATCTCAAAAAATCAAAGTTAGTTTTAGGTTACAATAAAATCATAAGAAACTTAGAATATATACACATAAATGAACTGATGTAATACAAATCAAATCTACAAATTAAATAATATCTATATAAGATTCCAATACAAAAAAAATATAATATATATATATATATATATATATATTCACATGATAATGTCCTCTAATCATAACCAACCATGAAATAAAATAATATACCTATAAAATTATAAAAAATAAATGTCCAAATGTATCATTAAAGTCAAAAAAACTAATCATTCATTTTACTTCCTTTTATAATACTAGTACAATATTTGAAGTGTGGGATGGGATGTAACAATTTATATCAATCTCCACCATGTAATATGATCTTAAAATTTAAATCTCTAGGACAATCCCACTAGTATGCCCCCTTTTAAGGTGAGGGATGAAGCTTGTGAATCACTCATCTCAAAAGAAAAGAGTTATACACATCGTGCTATATATAAAAATGTAATCATGTAAATCATATGTGATAACATGATAATATTTGTCATATAGAAATATTTTATGACTCACACACATATGCAACATGTAATCTAAAGTTATGGTCATACACGTGTCATGTAAAGTAGATATACTAATTAGGCATTGAGTAATAATAATCACATATAGATGCATGATAACAAACATAGAATCACACATAATATAATTATGTGTGATATACATCATGACACCAATATAGACAATAAGGACACATGTAAATATTCACACATATATGCATAAAATGTCATGACCATGATATAAAAACCACTTAAGACATGACTGAAATCTAACCCCACATGAACACAACATGGCCATGACACAGATAGAGGGTCATTGATGAAATTGGAACATGAAGTGAAAACACAAAATTAATACACCCATAGAAACACATAATATAACACACATAAATAGTCACACATATACCACATAATACATCACACAATGTAACACACATTGATGGTCACATACAGAACACATAATATAACACACATCAATAATCACACAATGTAATACATAATCGATGATCATAACATGTAAAAATCATAAATTATCATAAAATATATCATCAATGATCACATAATGTAATATTCAATAATGTTCACATAATGTAACATACATCAATGGTCACATGTAGTAAAGAACATAAATCATGCATAAAATAAGCAATACTAGTCAATAATACCAAGTAATGTCATCATCTAGCATATATAAAATCATAATATCTATATGGAATAACACCCTAAAAATTATATTTAAGATATATTCATGTATAAACAATCTAAGGAGTTGAATATGATCAATCAAATTTTTATATAAAGATATAGCCTATAAAATTTACCAAGTTGTCCCTTGTGTAGAAAGGTAGCCCTTGGTTGTAAGGAACATCATGCATCATATATCCATGTATCATATGTAACACATATGTCATACATACACTCATGTATACCATGAAAAACATGTGTGTATAAAATAGATATGTAATCTACCATGTATATGATAAATAAAATAAATCAATCATGTAACTAACAAAGATTGTCATGTTTAGGTTCCAATTATTTTTGTATATTTTATTTATTTGTTGATTTTTACAAATTTTTATTTTTATTTTTTTTTAAATTTTGAAATGAAAATATGATCATACTAACTTGTGATCCTATGAATGGGATGCTCATATGTATGTCCTTGATTGATCAATGAAATGTCATCCATCATGGGTGAAGATTAACATATTTATCTATATCCAAATTAGAGAAGTGATCACATGTTGTAACATATTGTTTAAACTTAAATTGGATGTGGATCTTACTATGGGTAAATAGGGTTATTAATATAGAAATTTATAAGCACAAGGGTGACAAATAGATTTATAATAGGCTAATTAATTTCAAAACTTAGATAAAACATATAATAAATTTATTATGTTGAGATATGCTAAAACTATAAATTACAACTATGATAAATATTTTAATTATTTAATACATATATAGATCTAGAATAGGTAGGAATCAAACTATAAGAATATTATGCAATAGTCACCAAATTCTAGATTATGTGCCTCTATAGCTATGGACACTTATGTTATCCTATGACAGTTGCATCGAAACTACTATCTAGAATAGACACATGTGTTGAGTAAAAAATAAATAATGAAACAAGATGTGATAACTTGGATGTTTCTAGGTTTGTCATTACCTTCACTCTAGTTCATTTAGATCTAGGTCATGGACTATTTCTCCTTGTCAAATGATCAAACCCTAGTTCTTCATCTTCATAGTGGTTGTGGGAAAAATGGGTTAATGGGAACATGATGTCAAGCTATCCCAAATAATCCTCTATAAATTAGTGTTTCCTACATATCAAATACTTTGAAGAGGGCCTTATATTTATGTAGTTATCCCTTATGTGTTGGCTTGTGTTTGAATCATGCAATGTGTGATAAGAAAGTACAATAATTACCTAGATTATAACTTGGTAAATATAACTCTAAGGTTACTCCTTCAGTACATTAGACCTATCTATGTGTTTTCCCTATGACTAATATCTAAATATGAGAAAATAGGGAAGGTTTGCTCAATTTAATTCTCTTTTAATGATCTTGGGTATAAATCTAGGTCTATGATAGGTGAGGAATAAATGAGTGTTGATCTTAAATTTGTTACAATTCCTTTGGAGAATATCTCACATAATAACACTTAGGCTGACATTAGGATATGTTTCATTTGTAAATTAGGTGACTTTAGGGCACTAGAAACTAGTGTCAGAACATGACACTTACAGTGATGTAGGTGTCTACCCAAGACACAAGTGTCTATGAAGCAGTAAAATAGGTACATGCTCAAAACTTGTAGAGGTATAAGATAGGTAGGTTTTAAGCATTATAGGCAAGATATAAGGCTTGGGTCATCAACATAAGACTCGTAATATTAAGAGATATGCCAAGGAGCATAAGAGAGAGAATGCAAGACTTATAGAAGTGTGAGAGCTCTAGAACTAAGAGGAAAAACTAAGACATGAGTTTTCTAAGTGTGCAATATTGAGGTGATATATAGTTCCTAAATATCATCTAAATTTACACCACCTTTAATCAAGTAATGAAATTTATAGTTTAAAGTAAAGTAATGCATACCTAGGTGTGTATAACACACCTTGCCCTTGCTTGAGTCCAACTTGAGTGTTTTTTTGGTGACTAACCTATAACCAAGAACACATTAAAGTATATAACTAGTGAATATATTATTACATTTAAAGCATTAAATGATTTAAATTAAGAGAGAGTGAGTTTTAGGATTACACCTATGTATTGATGCAACCATCTTACCTTTTGGTAGTTTAATTTGAAAGATGTATCATTATGAATTCTTTAAACTAAGATTAGGACAAAATAAATTTGGAAAGTGCATGTATTTAAGGATATATAGAGATAAATAAAGATATGAGGTCCCATGACCCCAACCTTGGAGAAAAGGTGGATTACCACATGGTAGTTGAGACTAGTTTAGCCATGCAACCAAATCATACTTATAACCTGGTGAGTGTGAGTGAACCAATTCAAATCACACTATCAAACTAGTGAGGATGGATGATAAAATCAATTCTAATGTACAAATTTGGAAATATTGAGTGATTTAATCATCTCGACCATACACAAAAATGAACTAACTACTGTAGTAGATTAAATCAATATAGTTCATAAAATTCCAACTTGGTGGATGGTGACAGTCCTTAAAATTGTTTATAATCTGAAATTGATTTTATTTTATAATAATATGCACACATTACATAGCATATTCACCTTATATATGTCTTATACTACAACTATGTATTGTCTTATACTGAAACTATGTATACCAATTGTACCAATGTATATAATTCTACCACAAATGTGTATCTAAATCATATAATTATGTAATTTGGATAATTTTAAATATATAATTATGGATAACATAATTCCAAAGTATTCTCCCACTATAATTTAAAATTGAAAACTGATATAAGCACCAATGTGGGGGACATGTTTCTAAAACATGCCCCCACTATAATCTAGAGATGTTGAATACTGAGTAAGTGTGGAGTACATTTTTTGAAAACATGCCCCCATTAAACTTGAGACTATGAGCATGTGGAAGACATGCCTATATGAAATTTCCCCACTAAATATAAAATTTTAAATGTGTGTAATCTATGCCTCTATGACATTCCCCCATTTTAGGTGGGGGAAGATATAAATTGGTAGTTAAATCACCTCAAAAATATAAGATAAACATATACTATGAATGAATAATGTGACATATAAGAGAACATGTCTAAGTAAATTTACCATTGAAGTGCATATAATATGATCACATCAAGGCCTAAGATGCATGATAAATACCATGGCAATGTCTAGATAGTAACATTACAAGCTCAAGAAGCAAACAAGCACACACACACAAGGAAACTCAAAATCAAATCAAAATCAATGGTCTAAGGAGACAAAAAACAAGGGGCATGTCCAAATTCTACAAAATTGAATGGACATGACTTAGTAATATATCCAAAAAATTAAGAATGACATATTTAAATGTCATACAATAATAAATGACATATCAAATGTCAAAGAAGCAAACAAAGGCACCAGGGATACAAATAATAGATCATATTTAAATTCTCAAACAAGTAAGGCAATAACAAAGAAAGACACTCAAGGAAGTGCATCAATGAGAACACCATAAACCAACATAAACATATCATAGTACTCCATGGATAAAATGTGTTATAAAAAAATGTTAAGTGCATAGAATATCAAGTATAATGTGAAATATAGAAGCATGTGTAAAGGCATGTGTAAGTACATATATAAGCTCAACATGATAATTTAGAGTGACCATATAATAATGTAACCTGGATGTATTGTAAACATAGATGTGGATTCCCCCAACATCCTAGTGATGTGAGTATAAGAAAATCCCAACATATAAAAGTGCATATATCATGTATTTGTGTATGCTTGTATCACACTCAAATAGAAGCATGAGACATATGAGTATGTATAACTAATTGACATGTTATCCATTAACATGCAACTAACACATAGATGCCAAGGATAAAATAGAATATGTAGATGCCAAAAATATTTTTGGATTTTTGAATGTATTATTTTTTTTAGTATTTTTGGAATATTTAAAGAGACTACCCTATGATCTCATATAAAGGATGTTCATAGACATCTCCCCACTATAAACCTAGTGTAATCAACTAGTGGTACTACCAAGGGGAATGTATAGGTGAAATATCTATCACAATATAATCTATCATGATCTATGTTATCTTTGAAGTGTAAGTAATAGGAACATGTTTATGTGATCTTGATATCTAAATATGATGTGTAGTAGATTTAGGAATTGTATCATGGTATTTTTATAAGCTTGTATTTGGTATCCTTTCTTCACATCAAAATATACATTTAGTTCTTTATTCATTGTGTATATGTTACATGCATTTGTTTCTATAATGTATTTTTGGATATGGTAAATTATATAAAAAATATTTCATTGTAATGAAATTATTTGTATTATAATGGTAATATATAAATCACCGTATGCAATGAAATATGGATGTAAATAACAAATCTCGATTGTAATGATCATGTGGTAATGAAATGTTGGTTTTATTTCTATCATTGATTTTGAATTATATCTATGAATATCCCTTGAATCCATATGTATCTATTTAGGTACCCATAATTATTTTGTAGTCTCACCTTCTCCATGTGTCTCTTTATGAAGGGCATGGTTGAATGATGTTCCTTAGTAGGATTAGTGTGGGAGAAATCAATCTTGGGAGATGGTACACCAAGAGAAGTACTTCTACTAGTGTTCAACTTCTATGGAGGTCAATATACCACGTGATCCTCAAAAGGATAAGTATGAGATATCTCAACCCTCATAGAATAGCCTCTAGAAGAAGTAAGTGAAATAGGTCTAGATATGTATTTTTGAAATGTAATAATTTCTTGATCAACAAACTATGTAATATTTTGATCAAGAGCAAAACAATCATTTTTTTGATGTTTGTTCATACCATGGTAAGTGCAAAAGTGTTGTCCTTTTACCTTTTCAAATCTTTGTGGTGGATAATGAGAATTTTGAGGAAGTTTTTTAATCATTTTATTTAATAGTGTACATCATATATCATGTGGTATATCTCAATGCCAATCAAACTAAAATGGTTGCCTTTTTGTAGAGGTATATGGTTTAACTATAAGAGGTATTCTATAAGTATGCTCCTTTCCTTTGTTTAATACCTTTATTGTTTATTCTCTAGTATGCACTTCTAGTTTTGAGGAGGGTTTTTGAATTAGTTCTTGACCCTTCATGGTTTAATTATTTTATTCGAAATCATTATTTGTACCATGTTTTCCTTGATGTGGATAAATAGGTAATCTAGTTTGTTATTTGTTAGAGCACATTCATATTTATGCATATCCCAATATAAGGTTTTGAATGAAGAAAAATACTTGTGAAATTCTCTTTCTCTAAGTGGATAAAGAAGACCCATACTGAATAGAAATTACACTTCTAAATTCGAGGGGGTATAGTTTAAGGAATACAAGATATCCTTAAATCTAATGGCATAGACTTGAAGGGATTCATCATTATTTTGAGTTAAGTCTTGAAAATTTTCCAATGGCTTGTACAATATGTGTTTATGGAAATGAGATAAGAATACATACTCAATTTTGTTAAAGGTTGATAAGGAACCATCTAGGAGTGTATAGAACCATTTTAGAGCCTCTTTAGCTAAAATTATATGGATTTTTTTTAATAACAAGAATCCATATTTAGCTCAATTCTCAAAGGAGTGTATATATTATTTCAAATTATTTATAGTATCTCCTTTTCCATAAAAGGAAGATAACATAGGTAGGATAAAGGTGTACAGATATGGATAATAAAAAGCATCTCTATTAAAGGGTTGTTCCTCTAAGATATTATCATTAAGAGTAGCCTCATGGGAGGAAACTTGTGACTTAAGAAGAGTAATTTTTATTGACTATCTCCCATGGTAATCATTAGAGATAACATTTCACTAGGAGGTGTTGGAAAAGAGGTTGAAGAATTTATTAGAGGTTGTAATTTTCCATCCATATGGAACATAAGAATAATAGGCTCCTTATCACCCTTATTGAATTTTAAGATAGGATCATCATGTGGTTTGTGAATATTATGTAAAAGTTTATACTCATTTCATGATGATTCAATATAGATCATTATTTCATTTTGGATATGACAAATGTTAATGTAATTATTATTTGAAAGAGTCTGATTACCTAATTTATTATTATGTGTAAGAGGGATATAAAATGTACTTTCATTCTTTTCATCTATAATTGAAACATAATATTTATTGAAAAATGTAAAGGAAGGAGAGAGGGGAATGTTAACCACTATAATTAAAATGTTGTTATAGGAAGAAAAGATGCAAGTTTCATTTTCATTTTTGAAATTGAAATAAAAAGAGGTAGAAGATGCAATATCACTTTCTACTATAGGTAAATCATTGTTGTGTGAGAAAGGAACATTTTCATGACTATCAATTACATCATTGATATTTTCTTAGAAATTATTGCATTAGGAAACATTTTTCAAATATGTTTTTTTGGTTAATTGAATTGGAATAAAAGTAGAAGAGCATGTGTTTCCACTAATTTGGCTGATATTATCATTTTTATCATTCCAATATAAAAGAAGATGAAGAGAATTGATACGTGATTTTTTATCATTAAGATATATAGAAAGAGAACTAATTTCACTATTTTCATTTGAGTGATCCAAAAATAGAAAATATTTTCAAGATTAACATCACTTTTACAAAAAGGTACACACTTATATAAATTAAACATTTTAATTATTGAAAATAGGAGAACTAGGTTCCACATACCCAAGAGGAATATAATTTCACTCATAGCCATATGAAATAATACTATGATCATTACCATGTTCATTTAAACTTTCATTTTCATTATTAGTTCTTTCATTGTCATAGTTATAATAAAAAGAAGAGGTGTTTGCCTATTTTTGATTTTCCATAAGATCTTCATCTTCATATGCAGTATATTTAGCATTAGAAACATTAAATAATAATCCAAAGGGTTGGGATTAGTGGTACCTTGCATAATTACATTCATAAATTTGAGCCTAATCAAAAAAAAAGAAAACAAAATGCATAGAGAAATAAGATAAATAAACATGTCTTAAGTAATGTCTATACAATAAATCAGATCTAAAAACTAAATACAATAATCTGAAATAAACTTTTGAAGAAGGAAAAAACCTTAACATTTAAACTATGGTTTTGGTTCAATAAGTAGAGAATGATTTCACCAAATGTTTAACCCTAAATTGGGCATGGATCCTACTATGGGTAAATAGGGTTAAGAATATATAAATGAATAAGACTAAGGGTGATAAATAGATCTATATTAGGCCAATTGATTTCAGAAGTCAGTTAAAACATATAATAAATTTATTATACTAAGATATGCTAAAAAAGGAAAGTACAACTATTATATATATTACAATGATAATGAAAACAAAATACTTAACTAGCTTTGATGATAATACATATTTGGATCTAGAACAAGTATGTAGTAGACTAGAATAATATTTTGCAATAATCACTAAATTCTAGATTAAGTGCTTCTATAGCTATGGACACTTGAATCAACCTTGAATAGTTATATTGACACTATTGTCTAGATAAGATGAAGGTGGATAGTTTATAATAACTACTAAAATAGGATGTGACCAATTGGATGCTTTTGGGTTTATCATCACCTTTGCTTTGGTGCATTTAGATATGGTTTATGGACTATCACTCTTTGTCAAATGATCAAAGCCTAGTTATTCATATTCATAGTGGTTGTAATAAAAATGGGTTAGTGGGTATGTTGATGCCTAAAACTCTCACTTCAGGTTTAACAGCCTCCTATGGGAAGCTTTACAAGTGTGGGACCAAATTACAGTCTATAAAACAACCTCCAAGATTTTAGAAGCTGACTCTTCGTTCAAAGTTGTGGGTGAAAAGGGGAGAGAGAAATGCAAATAAAAATAAGGTGATGTGATGAGATATTTAAATCACTTAGACTATAATTGTATAAAATAGATCAAAGCCTTACACACTATAGATTGTAAAAGAGAATAAAGCATGGATTGAGATCTATAATGAAAGCAAAGATTGATACTATAGAAGAAGAAGAAAATAGATAATATATAGAGATAGTTTCCCACTCAAATTGACAAAGAATACCACATCCTCTTCATTCTTATATTGAGAAACCAATATAAAAGGCCTCAAAGGCAAATGCAAAATGTCCAGTCATACCTGTGATGGGCACCTATTAAGGTTGAAGAATGAGAAAATGCTAACTGCTATTACATCTATTATATTACAAATGGTGGTATATAAAAGTAGCTAATACCAAAAAAATGATAACCAACCCATTCCAAAGGAAAGAGACTAGAATATATGCATGAGATGGCTTCTCATGAAAATGACACCTAGAAATCCTAGCACTCATGCCCATGATGATGTTATTGAAACTGAATGAGGAACTTAGGATCATGAGCGCAGCTATCCTCTAGATCTAGAATATTGCACAACCACTTTATCTTGTTAAGGCCATGATTCTCAAGAGGGGTGTTGTGATGCCATGTGTATCTCTTTGGATATATTTTTTCTATGTCATTGGGGATAGGGATCCACTTACCTTGGATAATGGCACAACTCTTTTATTTGATAAGAAAGGCTTATAATTTGATTAGAATTGGGTTGTCATGTGTTGAGGCTCATCTCCTTCTTTTTTATTGGTATGGTGGGTCTCTTCCTTTTTATGACTGGCCAATGACACAAATCCAAGGTTTCATAGACCAAATCCACTCGTATATAAGTGTGGAGATGACACATGTCCAATTGGCACTTCTCTTGAGAAAATGGGTACTTCTTTGGCAAGGTTGAGTGCAAGGGCACCACATGTAAATCAGATTCTTCTCCTGGGGGAAGTTAGAAATTTCATTACAAAATTGAGCATAAAGGCACCATAGTTTAAAACTAAGTTCACCATGTAAATGGCTTAGTGGTCCTATTTATTTAATGACTAGCCAATAACACTCCTTGGAGGTGTAACCCAAAAGGAAATGGCTTTTAAGAGAATGAGGCTACCATGTGTTAAGCTATAACTCTATTGAAGTGAAATGAGAGCCTCTTTGATCCCAATGAGAATTAGGCTTCCATGTGAAAGAAGAGGATGTAGGCTAATACTTTGGTAAAATTTCAAAAAAGGGCTCTGAGAAAGGAAGAGGCTGTTGAAAGAATAACTACTAGAAGGTTCCAAGGAACTGTTAGCTATACCAAGAAAGTTCAAATCCAAATATGAACTATTCAAAAATAATCAAATGTGGATTTCAATCCAAAATTCTTGGTGACTCATAGGGGCATCCACTTGTGGATGAGAAAACCAAAAACTCTAGTGCACATACTAGTCAAGGTAAAATATCAAAATAGGATGAAGGCTTAAGAACCTATAATTTTTTAAGAGCTACCTGTAAAGTCAACCACTCTTCCTCCTTGGGTTGGGTCTTCTTCCTAAGATCCTTAAAGGCTATATATATATCAATAATATCCTTAAAAGAGATGTTTCCCAAGCCTTAAAAAATTGAAGGTGTTTAGAATTCAAGCTAGATGAATGGATGCAATATCTTTTCCACCTCAAAAACACTAGGTGAATGATCAAGAGCCACAAAAATGGTATGGTCATTCTATTTTTGTTCTAGAATCACTTTGATTTGGTATTTAAGGAGGATGTTGTTATCTACCAAGAAAGGAGAGGGGAGTCCTAGTTGGACTAGTTATTAAATTTTCCCCTACCTATCTTGGACCACCTATTCTAAAGCATTAAGGAATGCCTTACACTTTTTGGCTTCTATGTTATAGCTTAGGAATTTATGTACCTTTATAGTTGTCTACCTTTGATTGGCCACCCTCATTTCTTGTAGTTTTTCATCCAAAGCATTTTAAATATTTTGGATGAGGAGATATGAATGTAAGACCTTAGGGGGTGAAAAGGTGATGACATGATCAATAAACATTATCATGTATGAGCTCAGATTATGAAAGTCCATAATGAAGGTTAGGGTTGGCTTTAGGTTTGCAGTAATGCCCTTGATCTTTTCCTCATAAAATATTTATAACTATTGGACCATAGTGAGGATTTCATTATCCTATGGATAGGTAGTAAGGTCATTCTTCAGTTTCTCAATTCCTTGGTACTTGACTAAGGATTTTTGCTATGCCTACTACTATAATTATTGAAAAGATTGATTAGAATTTGAGAGATTTTAGTAGGTCTACAATAGTTCAATCTCTTTTTCTTGAATATTTGTTTGATGACCACTTATAGATTAGCTTCCAATTGAAATCTATCACTAGAGATGTGGCTCTAAAGGTTAGACCTTACTTTATTTAGCTCTACATCTTTAGTCTTAACCTCAAGAGTGAGGTAGTTGACTGTAGCCTTCACCTTGGTGTGTTTTATCTTAGTCTTTTCTACCTATCAATCCATCTTAATATAGTCTATGGTTATATACTTTTCATTTCCTCCATCATCTTGACCCTGTTAGTGGATCTATCCTGGCTGAGATTGAGGCCAACATCTTATATGGCATAGTCTCCTAGCTATATATGCTCTTGGGGATTGACTACTCAAGGATCAAGATGAGAAATCATGAAGGATTATTGTGTAGGGTTATAAAATGATTGCATGTGAGTTTGTACATGGATCTTAGCCTACTTTCCCCTTTTTACTCCATTTGAGCCTCATTAGCCCTTCTTATTGAGTATAATTTTTTATAGTACTACTCCAACACTTGAATTTTCTCCCCTACGAAGGGTATTCCTTGTAGTAGTGTAAATGGAATGGTCAATTGCTATTTTGAAGCAATGGACCCTATCCCTATAGAGGTGATTAAATGAAGGGTGAGGGTAGAAGGAGAGAAAGGTAGGAGTCTATTGGGGAAGGTGAATGGTGATTACACCATAATGGAGGATGAGGTGGATGATGAAGGTGAAGGGTTTTGGAAAGGAATGAGGGAAGAGATCAGGACCTTAGAAGAAAATAGTGAGAGTTTAATGGTGGATTGAGTGGATGAAGAGGAAAGTGGGGCTAAGGAAGTAATTAGCTGGGCCATAGAGAGTGTCACAGCCTAAGGTGAGATGATGGATGGAGATTTAGAGGTAATTATGGGGGTGAAGGTGGGAATAAGGGGATATACAAAGTGAATCTTATTTTATATGGGCTCTAATAGAGGGCTAAATTTGGGTGCCTCAGGCTCTTTATACTAGAGTGAACTAGTCATAAGGTGTTTGTAGGGGGATTGTTGTTACTGAAGGGCCATGAGGTATGGGTACATAGGAGGTAGTCATGTGGAAGACTTTTATACCTCCAAGACCTCATCCTCTTTTTGCTATGGTGTGATCCCCACTTCTTACCCAAGGGCATCTTTTTCTTCTTCTTCTTCTTCCTCTTCTCCTCCTATTACTATCTTAGGGGATGATTCTACTTTCGTTAAGCCCTCTTATGGATGATGCTCATCCTAAATTTTTTTGAAGGTCTCATCTATGTCTTTAGCATCATAATTGGAGTATGTATTAGTGATTTTATACATGTATTTTGTATAGGTATCTATTTTTTCTTCACTCTAATCCAAATGGGCAAGCTACTTCTTCATTTACTTCAACATTTCTTTAGATGGGTCTTATGCCTAGACCACATAATAGAAGGACCCCCATGGTTTTAGGGAATCCATTGAGATTTGAGATAGGTCCAAATAATTTTGGAGGATTTCCTCCATGGGTGACCTTCTCTATTCTAGATATGGTCGGGTCTAATGCTTGGAGTGCTGACAGTCTTCAAGGATTTTATGTATCCATTTAGATCATTGTTCCATCTATCATCTATTAAATTAAGTCCAATATCTACTAGATTAGGTGTGATTAGGCATCCCTATTACCTCTTTACCACTATGATGTCATCTCTTGTGAAAATGACATCATATAGATCCTTTTTCTTCTTTCTTACTCTATAGATGGAGTCCACAGTGTCAAGTTGGCAAGCCAAATCTAGGGCCAGTGTCTTATTTTATATTATACATGGGAGATGGAAGGGTTTCCCCTAAAAACTATACAATTAGATGAATGTAAAATGGGTTCCCTAGAACTTGTTGATAAATACCCTACTCTCAATGAGCCATGAGCATTGCTCATGCATTATTCTAAATGTAATGGCCTCTATATTGAGGTTAATAAGAATTGGAGCCCTAAAGATATCTAAAAACTAATAGTAGTCCCTAGTGACATAAAAGAAATGGTTCCATATGGTGATTGGGGTCACCACATTGGGGAAAACATCTATGTTAGGGGAGTTTATATTGAGGTACAAAGAGAAGAATTAGGAATGTTGGTACATATTGAGATGTCGGAGGAAGAATGATTACCAAAAGTTACATAACATCAAAAAATTATTTAGTTTGTCCCTCATAATGGTGGAAATGTATTTTTAAAAATCCATCCTAAACACCTATCCTTTCTCCACCATGGTCATGAGGAAGAGTGCCCCTAACTAAAAGTCATCAACATTGTCATTGGAGTCCATCCCTAAGATGAAGGACAACATGGATAGAGTATCATTAAAGTAATATGAGGGGAAGATTTCCAAGGGGATGGGTAAAGGAGGCATCTCTATGATGTCACTCTTGAGGAGAAAGCTAAGGAAGTGCACCTTTTCTTGGAATCAGGAGTCTGAGACACTCTAAAGGCTTTCTATGCTATATATATCGACGTTGGGGACATTTGAGAGTTGGATCATCTTGATGATGATTTTTTCACTAATTTTCACCCTCAAATGGGCATTGCCAAAAATTATTCCAATACTATAATCATACCTATCCATATAGAGGGAACTGATTTATAGGTATGGATGAACATAAGGCACCATGTAGTCCCACATTCTACAACTGAGTGAGTTAAAATCCCCCTATGGACCATTTACAACATTTAGGTATGAATTAACTCTCTCAAACTTTTGGGATTCTTGGCTAGCTTAGGAACGAAGATATCATCTATGAATTCAATGATCTATGCTTGGTCCTTACATTTACCTTTGGGATCCTTTTTGATGTTTGACAACTTCTCTTTTTTCTAAGCAAGAGTAGAAGCATAGGATTTTCTCACAACATATTTAGGGGAAAGGTCTTCCCTACTACCTGAGCCATGTGTTGTTTATATTATGGGATGTTTATTGCTCCCTAATGAAGTTATAGAAGCCTCCATTATTGAGAATTTTTCTCTAGAACCACTCTTTGTCTTGCAAGATGTACTAGATTAAAGGTTCTCTACTTACATATTCTTTAAACTCTAGGCTCAGATCTCTCTAATTTATTCAATTACTTAATGCTCTTGAGGATCTTAATGCATCAAGTGTTTAGCTTAGATGAGGTAAGGGTATTTATACACTAATTATAATAGGTGGGATCTTTATGGAAAATTTGAAATTGGGCACCCCATAAATGATATGGGAAACACATACGTTTGAAGATCCACTCATAAGATATTTATAATGATCATTATGGGGAGTCATGAAAAATGGAGCATCTAACATTAATGAAAAGTGAAGTGGGTAGATAATCATCTTTTAGAAAATGCTTTTTTAAGATTTTGGAGGACTAAGGTGAGGATGCATGGTGGCTAGAGAAGACACTTATGCCAATGACACTTATTCAAAGTAAAAAGAAATAGAAAGGGAAAAAAGCTAAGGGAAACAATAACAAAGGAAAGGAAACACACAAATAGAAAGGTAAACTAGCTAATTATGTATAAGGGAGAGGTAGACAAGTTAGTTAAAATGTTTCAAATCAATCCCACTAATCAAGATCTCTAATGCATTACCCTCTTCATATTATAACTCAAAATCATTCCCCTACATGTTGTCAATGATTTGAAATGGTCCTCTTCAAAGAGAATCAAAATTTGCATGCTAACCCAACTTTTTAGCCCTCTGATCATATTTGAGAACTAAATCCTTGGGTTTAAATCCTAGGTCTAATGACTTCTTGTTAAACCACCACTTTACCACTTGTTGCTAGGTGATTTTTGCTTTGCTTGCCTACTCCCTCACTTCCTGGAGGCTAAGAATCTCTATGAGCATAGCCTCAATTGCTTTATTTACCATAATCTCAATAATTTTAAAATTTTTTAATGTGGGTATTTTTAATGACACTGGAATGATTACCTCTTTATAGTATACATGTTTATATGGGGAGGATTTTAGGATCTATTTGGGGGAGATGCCATCCATCCATAGGGCCATTCTCATGTGCATGTGCCACTCCCTTTATCATTCATAGCCCATTCTTTTTATCAATATTATAATACTCTTATTTATTGACTCCATTAACCCATTCCCTTAAGGGTAATAATTAGATGAATATTTTTAGAAGATACCATTCTGGATTATAAACTCAAAAATTTTAGACCCAAGGAAGGATTTCATATTGTTAGAGATGACTTTCTTACGTAGGATAAACCTAGCCATGAGCTATCTTAAGAAGTCAAATATCACATTCTTGGTTGCCTCTTTCAATGGGATTTATTTAGTCCATCATGTGAAGTAGCCAATGGCGATAAATATCAAATTGATCAATGCTAGAGATGGGATTAATCATACCAATGAAGTCTAAGCCCCACTATGTAAAGGGTTCATCAAACATAATTGGGTTTAATGGAATGGATGAATTATTCCTTTTCCCCATAAAGAATTAGTATTTTTGGCATTTTTTTACTACCTTATGGCAGTTTGTGAACATGATTAGCCAATAATACCCTATGTGCATGATCTTTTTCATGGTGGTTTTTTAATGAGAAGTGACCTCTTATGGGAAAAAAGTGCATGTCTTGGATAATATACTCATCTTGGTATCTTTACACATTAAACAAAGTCTCCATCAAAGTTCATTTTGAATAAGACTCCTTAGACCAGTGTGTAGCTAGACCCTTGGAGTCTATAGAAATGATTTTTATGTGTGGGAAATCTATCTAGATATCGAATGGTTTGCATGAATTGGATCTGATCAGTCACCCAAGATATATTAGTCTCAAATTGGTTGAGCAAGACTAATTTTTATGTTTCTTGTTCTTCTAATGGGATATCTATGCATTGGGCTAGGTACTCACAGATTATTCTTCCTTTGATAATCTTTATTAGCCTAACCTTGATTTCATACTCTAGTATTTTGGTGATTTAGTTGGCTCTTTTTTATGTAATCTATCCTTCCATGATGTTTTCATGGATGCTAGAGTGTTCCACATACACCATAATATTCTTACCCACCATAAGTTGCCTAAACTTTTTAAGGCCTTTGACTATGGTGAATTCATACTCGTGCAATGTTATTTAGTAGAAAGTGATTGGGTTTTCATTTTTTCCTTCCTCTTCCTTTTGAGTTAACACCATTGTAAAGCTATGCTCACTCCCATAGATGTACATAATGAAGTCTTTGGAAAAATTAGGGTTAACTAATATAGGTGTAGTAAATATTGCATCCTTGATATCATCAAATGATGCTCTTCCTTTAGGATTCCACTTGAAGGATTCAACTTTATCCAACATCAGTGTGATTGTTCTCACCAATCTGATGTAGTCAGTTATGAACCTACTAATGAAATTAATTTTTCCAAGGAAATATTGTATTCCTTTCTTATTTACTAGAAAGGCTAAGTCTTAGATGGCCTTTATTATCTCTAGATTGATGGTGATCTATTATATAGATACCACATACCTAAGTAACTTGACTTACAAGACTCTAAAGACACATTTCTTTGGGTTGAGAGACACCTTGAATTCTTGACACTTTTGGAAAACCTTCTCTAGATGGTCAAAGTGGTCCTCCTTCTTAAAAAACATAATGAAGTCATCCAAATAAATGAGGATTATTTTATTGATTAGGCCCCTAAATTCCATGTTTAATAATCATTAGACTATAGCCCTAGTATTAGAGAGGCCAAAAGTCATCTTATCATATGAAAAGGTTCCCCACTTCATGGTGAAGGTAATATTATGTTGGTCCTCTTCATTCACCCATACCTGATTATACCCAGAGAATCCATCTAGCATATAAAACATATCTACACCTACTATTATTTGGAGGATTTGCTCCATAGAGGGAAAGGTTAATTTTCCTTCAAGGATGCCTTATTCAGATCATGGAAATATATTTACAATAGGATCTCTCCACTATTTTTTTTCATAGGAACTAGATTGTACACCCAAGTCAAATGTTTAAATGGGTATATAATATTAGAGTCAATTATTTTCTTAAGTTCTTGGGCCATCATGGATTTGATCTTTGGGTTTACCAACCTTTGTTTCTACCAAACTAGTTTGTTTCTTTATATGAAGTTTATAATGTGCTGAATGACCTCACGGTCTTATCCCTCCAAGTCATCATAAGTACATGTAATGAATCCTTTATATTTGTCATAGAAGAAATCAAAAACTCTTTATCTTTTAGAGGGACATTTTTTCCAACCTTCATCTTCCTTCTACCTCTGACATCAAGTTCAAAGTAATTACCCTTATCTATGACAAAATTTTACTTGTCATTCCTTGTATCATTAGAGTTAAAAATATTTTTAGGGTAATGAGTCCCTTTAGTAACTTGTTGGTCTTTAACTACATGATTTGGTCCCCATAGGATTATTCAACCTTTGGTTGTAGTTTCTCTACAAATTCACATGATTATTTAATGAACATGGCAATCTAGTCATCATTTTCAAATACCTACCAGTTTTGGTAATTCTCTAGAGTAGTAGGCCTAATGATGACCCTTACTTCTTACTCATTGGTTAACAAGTATATCATTGGGTCAAATTGGGAACCAATCATTGCCATTATATCAACCTTTGCATTCACAACCCTTAGGATGATATGAATTTTCAAGGCTTTGAAGGATTCAATTAGATCCCATATATGGTGATATTACTATCTCATGCCCATATTATTTATAACTAATACCCCCCTTACCTACCTTATTACTAGTTTAAAATCACCAAATAACTTTACATGTTTGATGCCCATCCATTCAACAAGGCTAAGGCCATGGACTAGTACCTCATATTTAGCCTCATTATTTATATAGGCAAACTAAAATTGAAAGGCTTAGAGGGTCTTTTATTTGGAAAGAGATGTTAGTTGGATGCTAGTTCTAGATCTAGTCTTACATTTTGCACCATCAAAATGTAGAGTCTAGAATACATAGTCATCTTTAAGCCCTTCAATTTGATCTCCTTTCTTCTTGACAACCTTGGGAATGACCTATTATTCATCATGGATCATGTAAGTTATAAGGCTAATAGTGTCAAAGTTTGCAAATGGGTCATTCTCAATGAATTCATTTACAAGGGGTTCCTCCTATGGACTTCTGGTGTCTGTGTCTTTTTTTCCTTCAAGCATCTCCATGTAGTGTATCTCTATTCTTGAGAAGGAGGTGTGTATTGATTTTAAGTTCATCATAAATTCATCCACTATGTGTTCTGGGTGAAGTGGTTTGGATAATACTTTCAACTTTGAACCATGTTGGGTCCTCAATATTAGATGGGACTAGTTTAATGATAAATAACCTCCTATTTTGGTTATGAGGTCTCTTGACAAACATATCCTGAAGATATGTGGGATGTCTATCACTAAAATGTCTTATGGTAAAATAATACTAAGATAAGAATATAATGTGAGGCAAAGATCCCTGATGATCCCTAAGGTTTGAACCTTCTTCCCATCTAGTTGTATCACTCTTTTACTCAATAGCTCATAGTTTAATTATAGTGAATCTACTATTTATTTAGGCATCACCATCATGATTTCACCCAAATCAATCATGGAGTTGTGAAATAAGTTTTCCCCATAATCAATGTCAAATAGAATGGGGTAGGTTTTTTTTGCTTACCCCCTCTTTGTTATTGATGAATGCAGAGGGAATCTAGGGTTGTGTGCTCATGATAGCTTCCTTCCTCTTTATCCTTATGGGTTCTAAAGTTATCTTTCCTTTCATGGTATTTTATTGATTCTCCAAGGCTTATTTTAATAGAGACTTCTACTTGGGAATTGATAGGACATCCTAGAGGGAGACATTGGATAGAACCCTCTTCAATTTTTCTACCACATTGTATGACCCTTGAGGTGAGACCTCAGTCTATTTTGCTTTGTTTTGCACTACCTCAATCCACTTTGGGTATGTCAAAGTTGAGGGATAAGGTCTTGGGATTTTTCTAAAATTCACTTTGGGTCTTGTGGTGGCTTTAGGGCTTTCAACTAATCTTTTATTTGAGTGAGTGTAGTAGTTTAATTGAACATGTGGGGATCTATACATGGATACTTCACTCATGTAGATTGTATCTTCACCTTCAACCTAGGAGAATAGTTTATGTTCTAGGGATATTTATTCTTATTATTATAAGGACATCCCCTACATTTACACCATCAAGATTGTGTTCTCAATCCCTAAAGACTATTATGTGTAGGCTAAATTTAGGGAATTTATTTGCCATCATTATTTAGTAACATTCTACTGTAGGTTTCCCCTTGGACATTTTTGAAGTCCATGAGTATTTTTTTAAGGAAATAACCATGAATTAGAGTCATCCACCAAGTTAGTTTGGCCAAAAACTAACTCTTTATTCTCATTAGGTGATATCATATGTAAGGGGCTAGGTACCACAACTATTTTGTTCATAGGCCATGTCTAGTGGAATGGCACTTGATGATTTAGAGATTGATGGTTTAGCCTTTGTCTCTCTTAGTACTAGTTTTATTGGTATGGTGCTCTCCTTTCTTGATAGTTATTAAAAAATGGAAAGGCATATCCTACTACCTCTTAATGTTGATTATCTCATTAGAGAAGTTCTACAAGATACTCTTTATATCATTTATCTCTATGGCTAGGGAGGATTGAATATATGTACTTGCCTAAGTAGGTAGATATACATACATATAAGGTGGGGATCTTGAGGTAATCGGGGCTTATTCTTATGGAGGCATTGATATCTCTAAGAACATCAAAATTGGTGGACATGGAGGTAGTTTTCCTACATCTATCAAATTATTCTTAGCCCTTACTACCAGATCATAAGCATCTAGTAGCATTTGACCTCCAAGAGATTAGATAATAAACACAATATATAAGTTGAAATCCTTGAGGTAGAAAATAATATCCATGCCTACAAGTGGTTGAGTCACTGTTAGGATCTTTTACTAGGTCTTTTTGAAATTGACAATGGCTTCTTATAGGCCTCTCTTGATGGTTATTAGTTTCTGTAGGAGGGACCACCTATCTTATTTCACATTGAATCACTTAAATATTTTTTCACCCAAGTCATCCTAGGTACCGATGGAGTTGGCTAGTAAAGATTAATACCAATCAAGAGCATATCCTTTTAAAGATACCACTAGTAGCCTTAAAATTATGTTCTACACATTAACGTAGTGTATAGTGCATACATTTAAAACATCTTAGAGATATTTTGATATGGTCTTGAAATCCTCTCCTAAGAACTTGGGAAGTGATTTCAAGGCATTTGCATGAATGGGGTCCCAAGTAACTGGGGGTGTCAAAGGGATAAGTGGGCTACCACTATCCCATGATATGAAGTTCCTCGGTGGGTCTTGAATATCTATATGTTGTTGATGAGTAGTAATAAACACTATGGTCCTATGAAAAGTTAGAGTTCCTAGAGGTAGTGTTATAAGTCTTAGATTATTTTTTATCTATGACTTTGTTATAAGCCTTTGGCTCATAAAATTTGGATCCTAGTTGAGTAGACTAGTATATTTGATCTCATTGGGTGTGCAATAAAATAAAAACTATTGATGCCTAAAACTCTTGATTTAGGTTTAATATTTTCTTATGGTAAGATTTATAAGCATGTGACCAAATTATGATCTATAAAGTAACCTCTGGGATTTTAGAAGCTGACTCTTCATTCAAATTTAAGGGTGAAAATGGGAGAGAGAAATGAAAATAAAACTAAAGCAATGCATCGATAGATTTAAATTAGTTAAACTATAATTTCATAAAATAGATCAAAACCTTAAACACTAAAAACCATAAAGGAGCATAAAGCATTAATTAAGATATATAATTAAAGAAAATATTGATACTATAAAAGTAAAAGAAAAGAGATAATAGATAGATAGTTTTCCACTCAAATTGACACATAATACCACATCCTCTTCATTATTATATGGAGAAATGAATATAGAAGGCCTTTAGGGAACATAAAAAATGTTGATTCAAACTTATGAGAGGCACCTATTAAGGTCAAAGAATGAGAAATTGTTAACTACTATTACTTTTATTCTATTATAAATGGTATTTTACAAAAGTAGATAATACCAAAAAATGATAACTAACCCCTTACAAATGGAAAGAGCCTATAATATATAGGTGAGATGGCCTCTCATGATAATGACACTTGTAAATCCCAACATTCACACCCATGATGATGTCATTGTAACTGAATGAGGGCCTTAATCTCATGAGTACAAGGAGTTTCTAGATCTTAGATATTTTGTGGCCTCTCTATCTTGTTAAGGTAATAGTTCTAAAGAGTGGTGTAGTGATCCACATGTATATCACTGGATCTATTTCTATTTTACTGTTAGGGATGGGGATCTACTTGCATTAGCCAATAACATAACTCCTTTATCTAAAAGGAAAGTCTTGGCCCTTAATGAGTGTTGGGCCACCATGTGTTGAGGCTTATCTCATTTTTGTTATAACCACATGGTGGGTCCCTTCCTTTTTTTTATTGGCCAATGATGTAGCCCTAAGGTCTGATAAACCAAAGCTACTCATGTATAAGCATGGATATGACATGTGTTAAGTTGGAATTTCTCTTGATAAAATGGGCACTTCTTTGGTAAGGCTGAGTATGGGGCCACCATGTGTAAAGTAGACACTCCTCTTGGGGTAGGTCATGAATTTCATTACAAAAATAATTATGAGGGAACCATGTGTTAAAATTAGGTTCACCATGTAAATATCTTAGTGGGCCCATTTATTCACTGACCAGATAATAACACTACTTGAAGGTTTGACCCAAAAGGAAATGGCTTTGAAGAGTGTGGGGCTTCCACAAATCGATATGGCACTCTACTAGAGCGAAACAAGAGCCTCTTCAAACTAGATGAGCATTAGGATACCATGTTGAAGAAGAGGTTGGAGTCTAATACTTAGGTAAAATTTCAAAAAGGGGCCCCAAGAAAAGAAGATGCCAAAAGGAGAATTACTAGAAGGTGCCAAGGAACTGCTAGTTGTATCAAGTGAGTCCAAAGACAAAGATAAACTGATCCAAAATAATAAAACATGGATTTTGATCCACTATTAATGCTTAAAAATTTTGCTTTAGGTTTAATAGCCTCCTATGGAAATCTTTATAGGTTTGGGACCAAATTTTGGTCTATAAAGCAAACTCCAAGATTTTATAAGTTAGCTCTTTGTTCAAAGTTGGGGGTGAAAAGGGGAGAGATAAATGAAAATAAAAATAAAAATAAAAATAAAAATAACTAAGGTGATGTATAGAGAGATTTAAATCACTTAGATTATTATTTCATAAAATAGATCAAACCCTTAAACACTATAAACCATAAAGGAGCATAAAACATGAATTAAGATCTAAAATGAAAGAAAATATTGATATTATAGAAGTAGAAGCAAAGAGATAATAGACAAAGAGTTTCCCACTCAGATTAACATAGAATACCACATCCTCTTCATTTTTAGATGGATAAATAAATATAGATGGCCTTGAGGGCACATATAAAACATCTAATCACACTTGTGAGGGGCACCTATTAAGGTTGAAGAATGAGAAAATGCTAACTACTATTGCTTCTATTCTATTACAAATGATAGTATACAAAAGTAGATAAAACCATCAAAATGATAACTTGCCACTTCTAAAAGGAAAGATCCTAGAATATATAAGAAAAATGACCTCTCATGATAATGGAATTTGGAAATCCCAACACTCTTGCCCATGATGATGTCATTATAACTAAATGAGGAACTTGGGCTCATGAGTGTAGTTAACTTCTAAATCTTAGATATTATGTGGCCACTCTATCTTGTTAAGGCCATGATGCTCAAGAGTGGTGTAGTAATGCCATGTATATATCTCTAGAGTTGTTTTTTCTATGTGTTTCTCTAAGTTTTTCTATAATTACATTCAGAAGAAGAAGAAACTAAAGTTAAAGGTTAGGGGTTTGATTGATACCTGGATTAAGTTGTGCACTATATCCAAACGTTGTAGGAGCTCCTCTTTGGCTATGGAGGAAACACTTGTAGAAAGAATAAGACTTAAAAATAGAAAATGTTAGAATAAGATATGGTGGACTGCCAAGCTACGCGCTCAGTCTCGGAAGCATAAAAGTTCCTTGAGGGATGATAGTCCACTATTTAAAGAAAAGAGTGTTATATAAAAAGGAATGATGAAAGACTAAGAAAGAGAAAAATAGATAATGCGTACCTATTTTCTACAGTCAGTCTATCATAGTCGCTGACATTGGTAGTCCTACTGAGGTCAGTTGGGTAAATGATGTTGACCTCGGTTATGTTGCCAATGTCAGTAGGGGTAGTGGGCCTTGGACGGGTCTCAGGGTATTTCCAGAATGGTCAGAGGGGTTTCTTAGAATTAGAAGGTTTATGTAGGGTTGCAAGCAGGGGACTATGGTCTGAACAAGGGTTGAGGTAGAGGGTTGGTGTGTAAAGGAGGTGAGAATGAGAGAAGGCCTTTCAACCTCTCCATGGATGGAGTCAGGTCTCTTAACAGTGTTTTTAGAAATAGTAAATAGAAACTAATTACCAACATGTTCTAAAATACAAAAATGAGAAGAAGAATACTTAGCTCTATTTGATGAAGAACCAAGAGGTGTCAAGATGCTTGTTCCCATTGTGGCTGATGTTGAGGTCCTCATACAGTGCTTCAATCTAATCACTGGAATGACTTGTGTAGAATTTCAGTAGCCTGGAGGATGATAGTTGAGTTTTAATGCTTGGTCTCAGAGTGTGCACATCGATCTATGAAGAGGTGGGGGTGGCAACCCAAGGTTAGAGTCTAACTTATGTAATCGATGTCAGTGATCCTACCAGCATTGGCTGACAATTGACAACGTCGACAGCTAGAGAATGGTTAAAAGGGATATTTTTAGCTCTTTGCCTATTTTTCCATCTACCAAGTGCATTTTCCATCAGAGAATGGTCAAAAGATGGGTTTATTAGGCACAAGAGTTAGTTAGGAGGTTAGGATGGAGTGATAATAGGTCATGCTTTAGATGACCTAGTCTCAGGGTGACTCATAAGGTAAGAAATGGTCTTAAGGCGAGGTGTCTAGGTGAGGTGTCTAGGCAAGGTGTCCAAGGTGAGGTGTCTAGGTGAGGTCATTAATTTAAGATAAGTAATTTATTTTAAATTTATAAAGTGTGTAAGTGGTTAGAAGGGGACCAAGGGGGGTTGACACAATATTGGTGTCTAAATTTGCCCCTTTTTGTCTTGTGGTTTGTCTTGATGAACTGCAAGACAAAAATAGGTGTAGCTTGCCCCAGGTATGGGATGAGGTATTCCCCCTCAAAGCGGGAATCGAGAGAAGGGAACCCAAAATCAAGTGCTGATTTGATAGGTAGTGGATGGGTAAGGTGAGGTGGGAGTGTGAACACTATAATATTTGAGATTGTGCGTATACCACTTCACGTGATAGGCAGGTCAAATTGTCATAGGCAAGGTTGAGGAGTGCTAAAATTGAAGTAACCAGTCCCTAGCTTATTAGTGGTAGCTGATTGGGTTAAACGATCAAAGCTGTAGCTCCAATGGTCATCATGTTCTAAGTATCTTAGGCTAGGAAGTGCTCCTAGAAAACACGAAAATGTCACAAATATTGGGGATCAAACAATAGGTGATCCAACAATAGGTGTGAGGGTCATGGACAATTTGCTAACTATTTTTGAGGTAGCATATGCAATAAAAACAACCAAGGCAAAGTTGTCTCAAAAGTGGTCATGGTCTGAGGAGATAGTCACGATCTCCAAGGTCATTTGTTGAGTCAGGTTGAGATATAAGTGATCTCAAGTTGTGTTTGTTGAGGGTAGGGAGATGTATGTGATCTCTAATGTGCCCCATGAGAAATCTATGGTGACTTTTATGGTGTCAGGGCTAGTTGTGTGGGCATGATTTTGGGTAGTTTTAAGTCGAATAGTTGATCCATTGGGTAGATGGATGAACGGATGGCCGAGCTAACCTCAGAAGACCCCATGTCAACTGAGTGCTACCTACATAGCCCCTATTTTAAGGGCCTCAGGCTAATGTAGTTCTCCCAAAAATGGAAGAAGAGGGTAGGTTGTGGATTGGTTTGGTTATGTTAGAAATGATGAGTGTATGATGATGTTACAGCCTTTTCCATATTGTGTGATGGTGTATGCTATAACATAGGTTATGTGGTTTTTCATCCTTAGAAATTTTCCATATTCATGATGGTGTATGCTAAAAATGAAATGAGTTTATTTATGCTTCAGCAAGTTTCCATATTGGTGATGGTATATGCTTGACATAAATTGTGTTTGGTTGATAGTTGTTTTAGTTATGTTTGAAATGATGAATGTATGATGATGTTACAGCCTTTTCCATATTGTGTGATGGTGTATGCTGTAACATAGGTTATGTGGTTTTTCATTCCTAACAATTTTCCATATTGGTGATGGATGTATGCTAAAAATGAAATGATTTTATTTATGCTTCAGCACTTTTCCATATTGGTGATGGTATATGCTTAACATAAATTGTGTTTGGTTGTTAGTTTCCATGTGTATTGTTTTCCATAGAAACTAATGTGAATGGTCTATAATAATTCATATAACACAAATTGATATTTGAATTAAATAAATTATGATGTTATGTTAGTGGTTTAAGAAATATGTTTTGGTTGTCATGTTATTGGCATGTGACGAAGTTGTGAGAAGTGAAAGGGCGTGTTGCTCTTTCATTGACAAGGACCATAACGATAGCATAGATAGGGGTTTTTGCAAACAAAATCTCTATTCATGCATTACATCGTTGACCATTGATTAGTGTTAGAGAAATACTTGAATCACTTGACATTAAGTGAGCTCAAAATCCCTTGAGTATGTTGGGTTAATAGGTGTGATTAGGTGATATGTTAAGATAGTGTAACCCTTTTTAGTAGGGATAAATTTTCCCCTTTTCATAGGTGACCCTGAGAATGACTATAGGCAAGTCCATGACTTAATAGTTTGTTAATCTTTTTTTTTGGTAGATTGATCAATGCAGGAAGTCTACTTGGGGATGTTGTCTTGTTTTGTGGTCATGTGAAGCTGATCGATGTGGAAAGCTTCTAAGAGGGTGTTGTTTATGGTAGCAAAATTTTGGCATAGCCATCCTTCGAGGGAGTGGTCTATGTTTTACTTTGTATGTTTAAATGTCTTTGAATAGCTATCCTTCAAGGGAGCAGTCTATTAATTATAGAAATAATGCAGCTGTCCTTCAAGGGAGCTGTCTACATTTATAGTTTATGACCTTTTAATATTTTGTTAGGCATCCCAGTTTTATGTTTTTTTTTGTTTGTTGACTGAAGTTTTAGTCATGGACTAGACTATAGAGGTTTAGGGGTTTCCCTTTTATTAGGACAAAGCATTAATGCTTTAAAAAGGGTTAACTAATGTTTGTAGGGAAAAAGGGTTGAAACGAATAGGAATGAGGATGACGGGGGTTGCTAAAGGGACAAGCTCAAGTTAAACATCAAGTGAATGATTACTTGGTTAACAATAGAATGGTCGTAGATGCAAGGCATTAAGGGGCTCAGGTTTTGGCCATCCTTCAAGAGAAGATAGATGATAAGTCCTTGATCCATACTTTTGTGTTATTATATAAAGTTTGAGCCAATTAGGAGCAAACTTGCCTCATTTTCTTCTTTCCATATTGGTCACGTGTTGGTTTTCCTTAAGGATGAGATCTCTGATTTTGAAATCTCACTCTTTCAGATTTTTATTGTAAGCATGTTTTGGTCGATGCTTGGCAAAGGAAAGTCATCCTTTGGGCCAGCTAGGTTGAGGTCGTGATACTTAGTACAAATTCAAATTCCCCCAGTTGCTTTTGTGATAGGGAAAATGTATGTGAACATGGACCAAGGAGTATAACATGTGTGCGAGTTGGGGAAAATGTTTGACACCCATTGTAGATAATCAATGAGTTAGATAAATGAGACAGAGAGAAGATGTTAAAGCTCCTCTTTGACAAGGAGTGCGACGTGAGGATGCATCCTATGAAGCTTTTGCCTGATAGGCTTAGTTTAAGAGGGCGAGATCTTGATCTTCTAGGTTGTAGTCTGGAATCTCAGAATCACTGAAGGTGATGGAGGCAATGGTGGGTAATGATTTGACTAGAGTAACCAATGGTTGGGGGTCTTCAGGTTAGACCTCCACTATTTGTAAAGCTTTAATTAGATCTTGGTGATGTTATGGAGAGTTTTGTATTAGGTCATAAAAAGACACCTTTATAGGGTTTTGGTGAAGTGGTTTCACCATGGAGTCATGAATTACCCTAGAAGATGTTGGTTGAGATGTGCCCAAGATAGGAATCTTGGGTTTTGGTGGTTGAGAAGGCTTGATGAATGGATATGTCCAAGGAATAGAAACCCACTCTTTTCCTTTATCCTTTAGGGTTTGGGACCTGGTGGCCACATTAATGGTGCTGATTTCAAATAAAGGAGGAGAAGGTGGTAGAGGGACCATAGTCTGATGATGGGATCTCGATGAAGGTGAGGAGGTTTGGGAGGCATGGGATGGTGTCAATAGTTTGTCAAAGGGGTCCTTAATGAGAAGGGTGCCCTTTTTTAGGTGTTGGCAGATGACAACTTTAAGAGCATATCAAAGCTCAGTATCATGTCTAGGTGTGCGATGATACACATAGATTTTAGTGTCATCGAACCAAGATGGTTTTGGTTTGAGAGGTTGGTATGGCTTAATAGGCAGGAGAATGATGCTAGAAGACTGCAACAATCAGTGTAATAGTGAAGCATAGGACCCCACTAATGGGTTTACACTCGTTGTTGCAGTAGGGGTTGACAACTTTTGTTTAGGAGTTGTAGGGGGAGTTTTTTACACCACCTTTTTAGGTGGTGGTGTGGCCACATGCGTAGATGGCATTTTCTTGATGAGAAGTGTTGAATTCTTAAGAGGAAGTGTGTTTTTGATGGGTAAAGGGAGTAATGGAGGCAATTTGTTTTTTTAGGTGTTGGAGTAGGGAGCACTCCTATTAAGATGGAAGGGTGTGGACCCAAAATAGAGGGCAATAGTGATGGTGGGGGAGGAGTTCTCCGACGTGGTTTAGCAGCCTTCTTTAGTATGGTGTGAGGACCACTACTATGTGGGGTGAGGTTCAAATATACCTTCACTTATGGGTGAGTGAGGTTTGATACAGTGTGAACATCGAGAGATGTAATCTATTTCAGCATGGTAGATGCCTGCAAGGGTTTAGATTTAGACATGGAAGGGTGAGCTTCTGATGATTTAGAGGTGGAAGCCCGATCCTCGTCAAAAACTTTGGGGTGAATTGTAATGGAAGGATTGGTAGTATAAGGTGAAGTTAAATGTGTAAGATAAGGAGCCTTAAGTTTCTCCCATAATACCTCATGTTTTAGGTTCCTAGAGTGGAGAAATCCTAATTTTTCTACCAAATGAGAGAAGGGTTTAGATGACATTGCACGAAGCTTTATAATTGGTCTTTTAGAAGATTTGGGTGGTTGCATGAGTGGAAACATGTTAGACATAGTGATCTCAGGCCAAAGTCAAGAGAAAACTATTACTGGATCTTCCTCGGCCGAAGTAGGTGAAGTGACAAGTTCTTCTCTTGGTGGAGAAGGGGTTAGAGAATGTGGCTCTTCAAGAGGATAGAGCACAGGGATGATCATGCCTTCCACTTGTGGTCTTGGAGTGGGGAAAGTATGATCCCCCATTGGTAATAAGAAGGATGAGGGCTAGGCCACCCGCGTTGGTGCCATCAAAGCATCCTCCAATATAGGAGAGGTGAAAGTAAACTCTCCTACGTGTGAAAGGGAGGTTGATGGAGGACTATCCTCCATCGGTGGAGGACAAATAGGAGAGGAAGGATCCTCTAAAGGGTGAAGTAGAGGGATTATGGTCCCTTATACATGAGGGTGTGGGGTATGAATGGTAACTTCTTCCAATGGTAGAAGAAGAGGGAAGGTCAGGGCAGGGGGTTATAGGTAATATGGGTTCCTCACAAGGTAGAAGTATGTGTGGAGGAGGTGTTTGATGTCATGGGGGTGATATGGGTAGAATAGGCTCTTCTACCCATGGTGGAGAAATGGGTTGACTAACCTCTTCAGAATGTGGGAGAGGTTGATTAGGAATAAAAGGAGAAACCATGTTGACCGTGCATATGTTATGCTCTTGAGGGTCATCGGCCATGGTCTGAACATTGCTCTGACTTGGGGGATGATTAGGAAATGGTTTCCTAAAGACATCCATGTTTTGGTTGGCCAGTGCATTAAGGTTATCCAAAACAAGGTCCCCTTTGTCTAAGATGTCTTGAACAACAATTTTGAAGGTTTTATAATTGTCTGTGTCATGACCTTTGACACGGTGATAGTTACAAAATCATTTTCCCTATACCATGTAGGGATGGCTTGTGAGGGGTTAAATTGGACAGGTTAGATTTGAGGGAGATTGAGGACCCCCTGCTTGACTAGTTTATCTAATACAAAAGTGTATGATTCTCCTATTGGAGTGTATTGACACTTTATATACCATTGTTGGAATTGTCTTGTGATGCTTTGTGATGTGGAAGGCTCAGATTGGTTGGTTGTGGTAGAGGATGATGATCTAAGTACCACAACATTTTTTGATCCTTTGGACTTGGAGTGGGAAGAAGAAGGTTTGGAAGAAGGGTCATTGGATTTTGTGTTGGTATTTTTACTATGCAATTTGACTCTATCATCTTTGACTGTATAGAGTTCAAGCTTTCAGGCCATGGTGAAAGCTTCATCAAATGTGTGGAAAGTTTGAACCTGCAAAGTGGATGAGATGTGCTTGGCACATGCTCTTGAAAAGAGCTCAATGAGCTCAGGCTGAGGTAGTGAAAAGGAGAGTTGGTTGATCAAACCTCTCCAATGGGTGACGAAGTCTGCTATTGACTCATCGTCGAATTGTCTAATAGAATATAGGTCTATGATGGAGACCTTTTTAGTGATGTTGATTTAAAAGTGGTCAAGGAATAGCTGAGCTAGTTGAGTGAAGGTGAAGAGAGAATGACTGGTAATGGAGCTATACCAATCAAATGCGGTGCCAGAAAGTGACATAGGGAATGTGCGAAGTAATAATGCATCATCATGCGCTATGAGGTAACAAGCATGTCTAAATGCTCAAAGATGTTGTTGTGGGTCCTCTTTACTCTGAAAGTGAGTAAATTTTGGGAGTTCCCACTAGCTAGGGTATGGTCTAATAGGCACCAAAGGGTGGATAGGTTCATTATAGATTTGTTTGTATGAAAGAACACTCCTTGAACCTAAAATAGATGTCTCGAGGTTGGACATCTTATCCATCAGCATCTTAATTAGATCGGTATATGGATTGGTAGGTAGGGCACCCCCTAGGTTATAGGGTACTTAGAAGGCGTTGGTAGGGGTGTATGATGTACTTGGTTGCATTTGTGTAGGCACAACATATTGGTAGTTCATCATAGGGACTGATATTGAGGTCAAGGAGGCTTGTGCCATGAAGTTGGAGGGCACAACTTGAGTAGATGCCACCAAGGGTGGTTGAATAGTGGCGACACTAGTTAAAGGATAGGTAGTCACTCTTGTATTTATGGGTGCAAGAGTGGGTGGGATAGAGACAATCAAGTTTTAGAAAGGTGTCGAACTTGGTTAAATTGTTTATGGTTGAGGGGGTACGAAAACCCCAATGGAGGTAGGGCTAGAAATAGAAGGGGAGGCCAAATCTTGAACATTGGCCATGGTTGGGTTGCTAGTTGAGGCAATAGCCTAAGTGACCATAGGTTGGGTAGCAGATGCTATTGATATCATTGCTACTTCAATTAAGGAAGTTGGCATCCCATAAATAGGGTTACCTAAAGGATCTCACATTTGGCTTCTAGCGAGATAGTGTTGGAGAGCCTTGACGTTGTGGTCAAGGAATCTCTCAAAGTCTTGATCCCCTACGGGAACAATAGGAGGTTGATTAGGGGTTGGTTAGATAGGAGTATGCTCAGTGTCTGAAGTATACTCCATTAGAAGACTTGGTGTGAAGGGAAAAGGTGGAAGTGGTTGTTGCCTTGCATGGTCAACAAGAGATTTGGCTAGACTACGTGTCAAAACCATTCTAGGTGAAATGGATTTAGGTTCCAAAAACTATGTGTTTCAATTTTAGAAAACTAGAATTTGTGTTTAACAACAAGAAAGTTGGGTTTTAAGCTAGCTATTTTGGAAGAAAATTTGTTGACAGTGACCGACATCAGTTTAATAACCGATGTCGATTATGAAGTGTTGCCAAAATCAGTGGGATAATCGATGTCGGTGAATCTTAGTTGCCGACGTCGGTGTAAAAACTGATGTCAATTTCTGTGTAATTCTAGAAACACAAAAAATTGATAGTTTTTGGAAGAAGGAAAAAATTTGAGTTGTTTTTGGACCTCAGAATGATGCGACCTTACCAGCTCAAAAAATTAGATAAAAATAGCAAAATAGATGATTTGGCAAGCAACCTCTAAAAATTTAAATTCCTAGGAATAAATTTTAGAGTCGTGGTGGCTTATGCCTTAGAAAAATGTGTTTGGGAATTGGGTTTGTAGAATGGGTCATAGAGAGGAAGTCTATGCATGGTTTTAGGTTATGTTTTGGTACTCAAAGATATATGTTAGGTTTAGTACATGGCCTAGTGATGGGGCTTGCTCCCTTCACTTCATGAACCTAGAGCCAAGCTAGGCTGCTTAGCCAATATATACTTTGCCTATAGTTTATACTTTGCTAGAGAACAGTGTGGGTCCTCCTCTTGGTAGTGAAGTCCAAGTAGGATCACCGAGAAGGGTAAGGTATCCACTAAGTGATGAAATCCTAGATGGGCCTTGTCTCAAGTATGTTTAAGTATTTAATTTGATTGTGATTGTGATCTGGTTGTGTAACATTTGTGCACTATGATTTATTCATAATTCTTTTTTAATTACTAAGTGAGTGGGCTAAGTATGCATTCAAGCAAGAATGAAATGCAATAGTTTTTTAAACCCAAATTGAAATATTTTTTTCAAATGTAAACAATTGGAGAAGAGGTTAAGAATATGAATTTTTCACTATTCTAAGATGCAGGGAAGAAGTGACAAGAAGAAAAAGAAAGATGTTATTTTTAACTTGTGCTGATGGTTTCTTTTCAAAATAAAGAGATAGAAGAAAAGGATGCAAGAAGAGAATATTTTCCTAATACAACTATATGAAAATTTTATTTTTAGAAGAATGAACCCAAGGAAAACTCTAGGGTCCAACCGGGTGTGCCAGAGTGTTTCTCTAAGTTTTTCTGCAATTACATTCAGAAGAAGAAGAAACTAAAGTTAAAGGTTAGGGGTTTGATTGATACCCAGATTAAGTTGCGCACCATATCCAAGCATTGTAGGAGATCCTCTTTGGCTATGGAGGAAACACCTATAGAAAGAATAAGACTTAAACATATAAAATGTTAGAATAAGATATGGTGGACTGCCAAGCTACGCGCTCGATCCCAGAAGTGTAAAAGCTCCTTAAGGGATGATAGTCCATTATTTAAAGAAAAGAGTGTTGTATAAAAAGGAATGATGAAATACTAAGAAAGAGAAAAGTATATAATGTGTACCTATTTTCTACAGTCAATCTATCACAGTCACCAATGTCAGTAGTCCTATCGAGGTCGGTTGGGTAAATGATGCCGACGTCGATTATGTTGTCGATGTAGGTAAGAGCAGTGGGCCTTGGATGGGTCTTAGGGTATTTCCAGAATGGTAAGAGGGGTTTCCTAGAATTAGGAGGTTTATGCATGGTTGTAAGTAGGGGACTATGGTCTGAAGAAGGGTTGAGGTAGAGGGTTGGTGTGTAAAGGGGGTGAGAATGAGAGAAAGGCCTTTCAGCCTCTCCACGGATGGAGTCAGGTCTCTTAACAATGTTTTTAGAAATAGTAAATAGAAACTAATTACCAACATGTTCTAAAATACTAAAATGAGAAGAGGAATACTTAGCTCTATTTGATGAAGAACCAAGAGGTGTCAAGATGCTTGTTCCCATTGTGGCTGATGTTGAGGTCCTCGTATAGTGCTTTAATCCAATCTCTGGAATGACTTGTGCAAAACTTTGGTAGCCTAGAGGATGATAGTTGAGTTTTGATGCTTGGTCTCAGAGTGTGCATGTCAATCTACAAAGAGGTGAGGGTGGAAACCCAAGGTTAGAGTCTAACTTATGTAACCAACATCGCTGATCTTGCTGGCATCAGCTGATAGTTGACCGATGTCAGCGGCTAGAGAATGGGTAAAAGGGTTATTTTTAGCTCTTTGCCTATTTCTCCATCTGCCAAGTGCATTTTCCATTGGAGAAAGGTCAAAAGATGGGTTTATTAGGCATGATATTTAGTTAGGAGGTTAGGATGGAGTGAGAATAGGTCATGCTTTAGATGACCTAGTCTCAGGGTGACTCATAAGGTAAGAAATGGTCTTAGGGTGAGGTGTCTAGGTGAGGTGTCCAGGTGAGGTGTCCAAGGTGAGGTGTCTAGGTGAGGTCAATAATTTAAGATAAGTAATTTATTTTAAATTAATAAAGTGTATAAGTGGTTAGAAGGGGACCAAGGGGGGGTTGACACAATATTGGTGTCTACACTATGCCACTAGGGATGGGGATCTACTTGCCTTATCCAATGGCATAACTCCTTTATCTAACAAGAAAGTCTTGGCCCTTGATGAGCGTTAGGACACCACATGTCAAGGATCATCTCCTTCTTGTTATAACTACATGGTGGGTCCCTTCCTTTTTTGATTAGCTAATGATGTAGCTCTAAGGTTTTATAGACCAAATCTACTCATGTATAAGTATAGAGATGACATGTGTCAAGCTATCACTTATATTAAGAAAATGGGTACTTATTTGAAAAGGATGAGTATGGGGGTTACATGTGTAAATAAAATGCTCCTCCTAAGGGAATTTGGGCATTTCATTACAAAATTGAGAATGAGGAAACACTGTGACACCACATTTACCATGTAAATGGCTTGGTGGGCTTGTTTATTTACCAACTTGCCAATAGTAGTACTTAGAATTCTGACCCAAAAATAAATGGCTTTAAAGAACATGAGGATACTGTAGACACTGAAATTGTGTCTAACCCTTGTCATCCTCCCCTTAACCCTCATTTTATTCTCCCATGCCTATTTAACCCCTATCGACCATCTTCCCATGAGCCTTGCCCCTGGCAGCATGTAAAAATGAGTAGAAAGCTAAAATTAGCCTCTGTCCCCATTCTGCATCTGCCGATGTCAGTCACTACTCAGCTGATGTCGCTGACATCAATCACTACTCAGCCGACATTGGCAGTCTTGCTAGCGTCAGTTATCCTTAATACTGCATTCTTGACCCGAACGCAGGATCTGTTATCTGTTATCCATTATCCGTTCTTCGTTATTCGGTTGCCAATCAGTTTTGTGACTAGTTATTGGACCTTCTTTCAAAACATTCTTTCACTCAACCTTCGAAATGATCAGCCAACTTTTGCATCCAATCAATCTGCAATCAAATCTCTCGTATTCTCTCTCTCTAGTACAGGTATTCTACTTCAGTCATCTCGCTGGAGGTCTGCTACATCAAACTTCTGCAACACACCAACAACATCAATTATGTCTCCTACTCTGTCTTCAGCATGTAACAGTTAAGTGTTTGTTTTGTGCTTTTATTTTGTTCTCTAGTTATTGTTTTTAATTGATATTACCACCCCGACATAGATTCAGATTATAGACCTGACTTGACTTCCTCCCGTATCACCTCTATCCACCCTTTTCAGAATATACAGTCTATAACTCTGCCCAAATTTCTACACAAACCCCCAAATAATCCCTCTAACTCCCAAATCGACTCCCTAACCCCTAGACAAAAACTTCAGACCATTCTGCAATCCTAAAACCTTGTCTAGACCCGACCAGGCCCCGTCCAAAAAGTGCTGCCCCGACTGACGCCGGTCATTACCCCTACCGACACCGGTACTTTAACCGATGTCGGCACCCTTCCTTGACCGATGCCGACACAGAGACTAACACCGGCGACTGTGCAGAGCAATTTATTGCATATCAGGTATGCATTTTGCTTTTTGTCTTTTATTTCTTTCATTTTGTCTTTCACTATTTTTATTTCTGTCAAATATTCTATTTTTAATCAGTGGGTTGATATCCCTCAAGGAAGTCTTCGTACTTCAGGGATCAAGCTTTTGCTTGACAGCCCACCATCTCCTCATCTAACATTTTTCGTGTTTTAGTCTCTTTTTCTTTGCAAATGTCATTCCTCCATAGCCAAAGAGGAGTACCTTCCAACGTCTGAGTTCGGTGCACACAACTACATCCAGGTAACATCTAACCTTGACCATTCTTCTTAATTTCTTAATTCCTTCTTTGAATGTAGAAAGTGAAATAGTGTACAAACATTCTGGCATGCCTGGTGGGACCCTACGGCCTTCCTTGGGTTCTTTCTTTCTTTCTTTTCATATAGGTGCATTAGGTTTCTCCCTTTTCACCTCTTTTGTCTCTTCTAAACGACACCATCAGCAGGACTAAAAAGAACTTTTCTTTCTTTTCTTGCACTTTTAGACTAGTCAAAAATCATATTCTTCAACCCTTTCTCAACTTGTTTTCATTCCAACTTCACATTTTGACTTGGGCTTAAAACACATTGCATTTTCATTTCTGCTTGCTTGCATTTCTTAGACCACACCTAGTAATTAATAATCACATATTGAATTAATCTAGTCCACTTTATGTTACACGACCAAACCACTTGCACAAAACAAACATCTTAACTTACCTGAGACAAGGCCCGACTGGGATTTCATCACCCAGCAGATACCTTACCCATCCCGATGATCTTACTTGGATTTCATCACCAAGGGGAAAGCCCACTCTGTTCTCTGGTAGAGATTAATCTCTAGGGGAAGTATATTTTGGCTAAGCGAGACCAGCTTATCATTGGACTCGTGAAGTGAGGGGAGCTTGCTCCTTAGCACCAGGCCAAGTATGGAACCTAACATAGACTTTTAAGCACCATACTAACCCAAAACCATCCATAGACTACTTCTTCTAGGACCCAACTCAAAATCCAATCTTCCTCTACACATATTCTAAAGCATAAGCCACTATAATCCTAATAATTTACTCCTAGGGTTTTTTTTAGGATCTGCTTGTGTTCTTCATCTTTTCTGTTCTTATCTGCTTGTTTGAGCTTGTGAGGATGTTCTTTCTTGCCTTGAATGGTTCTAACTCGTAGCCAAGCCAAGGCTCTAGTCGATCACGTGAGGCATTACCCGCTTCCATCTACTCTGTCCATAACCAGTCCTATAATGGAGTTCCACTCGGAGACTGAAAGAACACCTACTAGACCATCCCCGACCCAGACTCTTATTGTCCCAGAAGGGGACCAAGATTTTTCATGATTCTTGGACCTCAACGTCAAATCCTTGTAGCATTATCTCACGAATAGCCAAACGTGAGAATCCTTGGGCAATCCAATTCACAGAATGCCGACCTCTCTTCTTGAGACTGTGGCTGTATCAACAACATCCATAGTTTAACCTTTAAACACCTAGGCTATTGCCTCAACCAATGACTAGCCTTTTACCAACCATCCAAGTGTGGCCTCTCCCTCCATCTTTGGACCCACTTCCACCGAGGTTTTGGCCCCCTATCAACCTCAGCCCACTCAACCACTCTCTACCTCCTTTCAGAATCTGGTCATCTCTATTCCACCTACCCTTGCTCCTATCAACACTAGGGTGGATACCTATCCATTGGCCCATGTTACCACTAACCAACTTCCCATGGCAACATCGAGCCTAGCCATGCCTTCTACCCAACCATCCTTAGTCTCCTCTTCTATCCCTACGACTAGTCATCCATACATTGCACCCTTACTGGTACAACCGACTATGTCGTATACCTCTTCTAGCCTCTTTCAAGTGCCTTACAATCTAGGGGGAACTCCACCCATCAATCCATCAATAGATATCATCAAAATGCTGATGGACAAGATGTCTAGCCTAGAGACCTCCGTTTCTGGCTCACGCAATACTCTCTCATACAAACAAATTTGCAATGAGCCCATTCATCCTTCTATCCTGATCAGGCCATATCCCAGCCAGTGGGAACTTCCTAAGTTTTCTTGTTTTCAAAGAAAGGAAGACCCACAACAGCACTTATGGGCATTCAGACATGCCTATTACCTTATCGCCCACGACGATGAGTTGTTTTTATGCATGTTTCCTATGTCTCTCTCAGGTGATGTGCTTGATTGGTATAGCTCCTTTGTCAGCCATTCCCTCTTCACATTCACTCAGCTGGCCCAGCTCTTCCTTGATCATTTCTCTATCAACATCACCAAGAAGGTCTCAATCACAGACCTCTATTCTATCTGCCAATTCGAGGACGAATCCATTGTTGATTTTGTTGCTCGATGGAGGGGCCTCATCAATCAACTCTCCTTTTCCTTACCCCAACCTAAACTTATTGAACTTTTCTCCCAAGCCTGCACCAAACATATTTCTTCCACCTTAAGGGTTTAGACCTTTCACACTTTTGACGAAGCCTTCACGATGGCCCACAAACTTGAGTTACGTGCCATCGAGGAGAATAAAGTCAAGTTGCGGAGCAAGAATCCCAACTCCAAGACCAATGACCCCTCTTCTAAGCCTTCCTCATCCAATCATAAATCTAAAGCTTCAGCAAATGCTGTGGTCGTTAGATCTTCCTCCTCTTCCCCTTCAACTAACCAGCCTGAACCATCCACATCCCAAAGCATCACCCACCAATTCCAGCAGATTTACGTACAATGACAGTATACTCCACTCGGAGAATCATACGCATCTATGCTGGAAAAACTCATCAAACACGGGGTCCTCAATCTCCCCCAAATCTGACCACCTCCACAATTTGATCCCTCACGCGCCATCCCTATGTGGTATAGGGAAATTGACTTCTGTAACTACCACCGTGTTAAAGGCCATGACATGGGCAACTGTAAAACCCTTAAAAACATAATCCAAGACATGCTTGAAAAGGGTGACCTCATCCTAGACAATCCCAATGCACCACCTAATCAGGGTATTGACATCTTCAAATAATCATTCCCCAATCATCCACCAACTCAAAACAATGTCTAAACCTTGATTGACAACACTCATGAACACAACATTCGAATAGTCAATATGGTCTCGCCCTTCATTTCCAACCAACCTCAAGAGGTGAGTCCATCCATCAGTCCATCACATGTGGATGAACCTCTTTCTCCAGTTAGTTCTCCATCAACCTCTCTCATCTTGGAGGACACCTTGACCTTACTAGCACCGCCGGTTTCACCATCCTCCTTCTTGCTGCCCATGGAGGACCCAACCCTTCCTACTCCTCGACCGCAAGTGGAGGGCATAATCATCCTTGCACTTTCCCTGCTTGAGGAGCCTCATTCTCTAGTTTCTTCTCCACCCAGGGAAGAACCTGCCTCTCCTTCGTCTCCAACCAAGGACGAACCTGTCACGACTTCATCATGCCTTGGGACCGAGACTACCACACCTTCGGTCCCACAACTGTCAACATCTTCTCAAGAACCCAAACCTCATCCAACATCTTCTTAGCCATTTTCTTGATTAGTGGAGAAACTCAAACTTTTCCCTTCAAGGAAAGTGGAGCATTAGGTATTGTGGGAGTGTCTCACAGCTCTTCAACATGCCTACGCCCTCTCATTTCATGCTGCTAATCCTCTCATGATAGAATCTCCCAAGACTCTCAACAAAAACCAGACTTTCACTTCTAGACCGTTTACACCTCAACCAATCGCATCAAGACCAAAACCCTCATCTACCCCATCTAAACCAATCAAGTCACTTGGCGTTCACCCTGTCTCCAACCTCACTCATCCACAAGTGAAGGTGGACTTAGACCAGACCTCGACCAATAGTAGTCTTCAAATCAAATCAAAGAAGACTGCCAAACCACAGAGGTGAATGCCTCCTCCCCCGTCACCATTGCCCTCTATTTTGGGCCCTCATCCTTCGACCTTGACCAAAGTCCTCCCCACTCATACCTCTAATCAAAACCAGCTGCTTCCTTTACTTCCTTTGCCTACTGCTAACCTACCCTCTCCCAAAAGGGCGGTACCTCTCATGAAGAATGTACCATCTCTGCCTGTCACCACACCATCAACTCAGAAGGTGGTACGGAAGCCTCCTCCAACTCCACTCAAGCAAAAGTCACCAACATCACACACATCAACGAGCACGAACCCTTTAGTGGGCTCATGCTCTTTGATATTGCACCAACTTTTGTAGACTTCTGAGCATAACTCTTTCACCCATCAGACCTTTCCAACTCCTCAGGTCTAAGCCCTCTTGGTTCGATGACATGAAGATTTACTTATACCATCATATGCCAGGACATGATACCGAGACTCGCTGTACCCTCAAGGCTGTCATTCGCTGCTATCTAAAGAAAGACACCCTTCTCTTTGAGGACACTCTTGACTGACCCCTGACTCCTTCTCATAACCCTCCAACCTCTTCAAACCCATCAACATCTCATCAACAGGTTACAACCCCTTTATCTCCTTCACCTCCTATCTTTGAAATCAATGCCATTCACATAACCACTAGGTCACAAAAAGACAAGGCAAAAGAAAAAGCCACCATTCCTTAGACCTACCCTTTTGTCAATCCACCTCAACTGCCCAAGCCTAAGATTTCTATCCTTGGCGTGCCTCAACCCTCCTCTTCTTCTTCTATCTTAGGGGACCAATTCATGACTCCATGTTGAAACAGCTCCACTAGACACCTATGAAGATGTCCCTTTATGACCTCATCCAAACCTCACCTAAACATCGTCAAGCCCTCATCAGATCCCTACAAGCAGTGAAGGTCCAACCCGAGGACCCCCAGCCACTTGCTGCCCTTGTCCACTCTTTAGCCCCTATTGCCTCCATCACATTCAGCGATTCTAAGATTCCCACATCTAACATGGAAGATCAAGATGCCACCCTCTTCATTACTGCCTATGTTGATCAGACACACATTAAATGTGTTATGATCGATGGAGGTGCCAGCATCAACATTATCTCCACCCATGCCTTTGATCAGTTAGCTCTTCCCAAGAATTACGTCTCCAAAACTGACATAATCTTGCTCTCCTTTAATGACACCACTGCCACGACCATTGGCACAGTCATCCTTCACATCCGTGTTGGTCCATGCATAGTCACAGAGCTCTTCTATATCATTGAAGGAGAGTTTTAGTACAACATGTTGCTGGGCTGACCCTGGATCTGTGCCATGGCCTGTGTCCCCTCCACCCTACACCGTTGTGTGAAATTCAAGCACGATGGGCAATTCCACACCATTCCCACTGACCCTTCACCCTTTAAAACTTGTAACACCACCTACCATCCAAATGATGTCCTCATTCCTATCAAGTCATCAATCTCGGCACCACCTCCATCCGTGGAATATTTGACCAGTTCGTAATAGGCGGTCACCCTCACACCTCCCCTTCAAGTGACGACCACAGACCCCATGGAAGACATATTCCAAAGACTTTCATTGGGGGAGTATTGCTTGTTGACCTTAGACATGTTCCAAACTCTGCAAGAGTATGGACGCCTTCACCACAGCCCCAATTACGACCATCAGATCAGGATGATCGTGCCTTATGGTCCTCCTCAGCTCCAAACCAATATTGTCTATGGGGGGCTCAATCAAGCTCCTACTGATGGCAATCCTCTTTCTTCACCTCAACCTTTCACATCAAACTTCTCATTTCTTAGCAATCTAGCCTTTGCACACACTTACCTTTATAGGTGTGCATGGAAGGGTTTTGGTTTTGGACGCTATGAGCAGGGCTCCCATCAGCCCATCAAGCCGCTTAACGATGACAATGCCAAGAAATGGTATGGCCTGGGATATCATGACCCCACTCAGGCCTTCGCAGACCTTTGTCCCAAACCAACCATTGACCAATCTCCAGGCTCACCCATTCCTCCTCCTTCACCTACGGAGTCGGTGGTTTCCATCCCTCCTAACTTTTTCAATGCCTAAATGCCATTCACTTGGGAACCCCTGACCTATCAACCAATTGGGGTACCCAAGTCTCTCCCCCTCATCTTCTCTCCATCTCATCCACACTGGGTGTTAGACATTCTTCCTACCACCATATGGCTGGGGGGAGTTTGACTTTATACTACCTATCATGACCTCAACCAAACACCAATCTCGACCCGGCCCTCGACCAGTCTCGACAAATCAGCGACCACATCAACCAACTTCTTAATCATCATCAGCATGTGACTAATATGGAGCAAATTAAATGAGGCAAGTTTGCCCCTAATTGGCTCAGACCTTTCATTATCACCCACAAGTATGGATCAGGGACTTATCATCTGTCCTCTCTTGATGGATGACCAGAACCTGAGCCTCTTAATGCATTGCATCTGCAACCATTCTACTGCTAGTCGAGTACTCGTTCACTTAACATTTAACTTGAGCTCATCCCTTGAGCAATCCCCATCCTCTTAGTCCTAATTCCTTTCATCCCTACTCCCCTTAATAATTCCTCTATAACCCTTTTATACAGTATGGATGCTTTGTCCTAATAAAAGGGAGCCCTTGACCTTCTATAATCTTGTCCATGACTCACATTTTTGTCAAAACAAATCAAGATGTCAAAATATTCACGGTCAGCATATCAATATCAAATTAAAAAGGCAGACTGCTCCCTCAAAGGACAGCTATACTATCATTACTATAGCTAATAGATTGCTCCCTCGAAGGACAGCTATTCAAAAGCCCTTATATTAAGCAAAATTCTAGACCACTCCCTTAAAGGATGGCTATGACTAATCTGGCAATAAACAACACTATCTTAAAAGCTTCCCACACTGATCAGCTTTATAACTGACCACCAAGCACAATGACATCTCTATACAAGCTTCCCGCATTGATCAGTCTGCACACCAAAAAAAAAACAAAAAAAAATGAGTCATGGACTTGACTTATAGTTGTCTCAGGGTCTCACATAAAAAAGGGCAAGGTTATCTCTGCTCTTAAAATGGGTTACCCTATTTCCTCCTCCTATCACTTTCTCAAGGGACTTCGAGCTCACTCTAATGTCAAAGTTATTCGATTACCTCTCTAACACAACATATGGTCAATGACGTCATGCATGAATGGGGCTCTTGGTTCTAATAACCTCTATCTATGCTGTCATTCTGGTCTTTATCAATGAAAGAGCAATATGCCTTTCACTTCTTCTACACTTTGGTCACATTCAACTTCATCACTTGTCAAACCTAATCAACTCAACTCAACTCTCTTTTCAGGCCCCTCCCATAGCCTATTCACACTAGTTTCTCTAGACACCAATACACATGGAAACTATCAACCAGATGCAATTTATGTTAAGCATAAACCAATACTTGCTGAAGCATAAATAGACCTCAATTCATCTTTAGCATACATCCATCACGAATATGGAAAATTGCTAGGGATGAAAGACCCCTCAACCAATGTTGCAGAATACACCATTTGGAAAACGCTGTAACATCTTTTTCTCCTCATCATTTCGACACATGACCAAACCAATCATCGACCAATCTTCTCAACTAGTTTGAACTACATTGGTCTGAGGCCCTATGACCTGGGCTATGTAGGTAGCACTCAGATGATACGACATCATTTGGGGTTAGCTCAACCACCCTTGTTTGTTCGTCTCTCTGATGGACAAACCTTCTTTCCTCCTTTTGACCATGACCTTGCCCTCGACCAAGACCAATTCCATCCCTTTGACCCTTCCTCCCTTTTAGGGAGAACTACATTGGCTTGAGACCCTTCCACAAGGGCTATGTAGGTAGCACTCAGATCACATAATGTCTTTTGAGGTTGGCTCGGCCACATCCTTTCATCCATTCCTCCCCCTCGACCGATGACCGTTGGAGATCATGCATATCTCCTCCGACTTCGACCACTTCCAAGACAATGTTGCCTTGGTTGTTTTTGCCTGTATACTACCTCATGACTGGTTAGCCAAATTATGTGCAGACTATATTTTTGACCCTCACAAGTATAGGATCGCAAGCCAGTTGATCCCCACTACTTGTGACTTTTTCATGTTTCTAGGAGCACTTCCTGAGCCCAGGATACCTGGAACACGATGACCCATTAGAGCTACAACTTTGATTGAATAACCTGATCAGCAGATGACTAAATGCTGGGGCCCAGTTACTTTAATTTTGGCACTCCTCAACCCTCAACCTATGACAATTTGACCTGACCATCTCGTGCAGTGGTGTGCATGCAATTACAACTTTTGTAGCGTTCACCCTCACCCCTTTTTTCATCCACTCTTTGTCAAATCAGCACCCGATTCCCAGTTCCCTTCCCTCGACTCCTACTTTGAGGGGGAATACCTCATCCATAATCGGGGCAATCCACCTCCTATTTTTGTCTTTCAGTTCGTTCAAACAACCAACAAGATAGAATTGACCTTATCCCACACCTGGGGCAACTAACTCTTATTTTTGTCTTGCAGTTCATCCAGAACAACCAACAAGACAAAAAGGGGCAAATGTAGACACTGAAATTGTGTCTAACCCTTGTCGTCCTCCCCTTAACCCTCATTTTATTCTCCCATGCCTATTTAACCCCTATTGACCATCTTTCCACAAGCCTTGCCCCTAGCATCATGTAAAAATGAGCAAAAAGCTAAAATTAGCCTCTGTCCCCATTCTGCATCTGCTGACATCAGTCACTACTCGGCTGACATCACCGACATCGGTCACTACTCAGCCAACGTCGACAGTCCTACTAGCATCAGTTATCCTTAATACTATGTTCTCAACCTGAGTGCAGGATCTGTTATCCATTATCCATTATCTCTTATTCATTATTCAGTTGCCAATCAGTTTCACGACCAGTTATCGGACCTTCTTTCAAAACATTCTTTCACTTGACCTTCGGAATGATCAGCCAACTTTTGCATCCAATCACTCTACAATCAAATATCTTGTATTCTCTCTCTCTGATATAGGTATTCTACTTCAGTCATCTCGCTGGAGGTTTGCTACATCAAACTTTTGCAACACACCGACAACATCAATTATGTCTCCTACTTTGTCTTCAGCATGTAACAGGTAAGCATTTGTTCTGTGCTTTTATTTTATTCTCTGGTTATTATTTTTAATTGATATTACCACCCCAACTTATATTCAAATTATAGACCCAACTTGACTTCCTCCCGTATCACCTCTATCCACCCTTTTCAGAATATACAGTCTGTAACTTTGCCCAGATTTCTACATAAACCCCCAAACAATCCTTTTGACTCCCAAACTGACTCCCTAACCCCCAGATGAAAACTTCAGACCATTCTGCAATCCTAAAACCCTATCCAAACCTGACTAGGCCCCATCCAAAAAGTGTTGCTCTGACTGACGCCAGTCATTACCCCTACCGATGCTGGCACTTTAACCGACGTTGGCACCCTTCCTTGACCGACACCAGCACAGAGACTGACACCGACGACTATGCAGAGCAATTTACTACATATCAGGTATGCATTTTGATTTTTATCTTTTATTTCTTTCATTTTGTCTTTCACTATTTTTGTTTCTATCAAATATTCTATTTTTAATCAATGGGTTGATATCCCTCAAGGAAGTCTTCATACTTCAGGGATCAAGATTTTGCTTGACAGCCCACCATCTCCTCATCTAACGTTTTTCGTGTTTTAGTCTCTTTTTCTTTGCAGATGTCATTCCTCCATAGCCAAAGAGGAGTACCTTCCAACGTCTAATTTTGGTGCGCACGACTACATCCAGGTAACATCTAACCTTGACCATTCTTCTTAGTTTCTTAATTCCTTCTTTGAATGTAGAAATCAAAATAGCGTAGAAATAGATACCACGTGTTGAGCTGGCACTCCACCAGAGTGAAATAAGAGCTTCTTTGAGCTAGATGAGTATTAGGTTACCATGTGTAAGAAGAGGATATAGGCTAATACTTAGGAAATTTTATGAAAAGGGGCCCTAAGAAAGGAAGAGGCAGAAAGGAAAACTACTAGAAGGTGTTAAGGAACTTCTAGCTATGTTAAACGAGTTTGAAGCCACAGATGAATTGCTCCAAAATTTAAAAAAAAAACATGGATTTCAATCCATAGGGTACATAGTGGAGATCTCCCCAAATACCCCTATATTAATGATCACTACTTACATAACCAATACTTTTAAGAGGGCCTCAAAATTATGTAGTTTTATCCTACATTTTGGCCTATGTGTGAATCATGCAATGTATGATAAGAAAGTACAATAATGAATAGCTTGAAACTTAGAAAATATATCTCTTAGGCCGATCCTTTAGTACTTCAAACCTATAGATGTATTATCCTTATGACTGATATAGAAATAGGAAAAAATAGGGAAGCTTTGTTTAATTTAATTCTCTTTGAATGCTCTTTGGTATGAATCTATGTCTTTACTAGGTGAGGAATATATGGTAGTTGATATTATATTTATACCAATTCCTTTGGATTATATCTCTCATAATAACACTTAGGTTGACCATTAGGATACATTTCATTTGACAATTAGATGACTTTAGAGAATTGGACACTTGTATCAAGACAAGACACCTTCATCAATGTAGGTGTATACTGGGATGTAAGTGTCATGTTGGCCATTTTTTTTGCCCACATACCAAACTTTCTTGAATAAAGTGTAGTTTCCTAAGGATCAAGTATGGAACAAGTTTTGGATAGGATTTTTGGATGAAATTAATGGAGCAAAGGGATATTACATAGTTCAATGATTTTGAAACACTTTGAAATTGTTTTAAAGTATATCTTGCTATTTTCTAAGGGATAGGTCTACAATTTCAAAGAGCAGGTATCTGAATATATTTTCATAATTTTTGAGCCTTCAAAGATTAGTCTATAATTCAAGCCTTTTCAAGTAAATCTTTGTGACATATTTTGGGTTTTATTTTAACTAAGTTAAATTCTTTTTGACCTTTTATTTGGCTAAGTGTTATTTCTTTTAGAAGTTTTATTTTGGTTCTTTTGGGTTAAGTGTCAAGAACTGTTTTAGACATTTTGTCCAAAATAAAAATCCTAAAGGATCATCTCTCATAAAGTGTACAAAATAAAAGGTTTGAAGGGTATTTTTTATCCAAAATGATCTGATACACTTTTTTTGAAGGGCACTTTCTCAAGAAAAGTGTCCTATATACTTTTTTTAAAGGATATATTTTTCAAGCAAAGTGGCCAAGACATTTTTCCCAAAGGGTATTTTCTTAGAAAAGTGAACCAAAGAAAAATACCTGAAGTGTATTTTTCTCAAAAAATGGACCAATGTAAAATCTTTGAAGGGCTATTTTTAAAAAGCCAAAGGGAAATTATAAGGCCACAATTCTTTTGAGAATATTGTCCCTCAATAATTTCCCCAAAGGTCAACTTATTTTGGACATTTTTTCCAATACTCAACGATAGAAGACAAGGATCAAAATGGAAGGAGGAGTCCAACATCTCAAATTACTCCCAAGGCTTTTAAGGCACTTTGGGTTCATTTAAAGTGTAAATTAATATTTGGTAAGGATAAGACCAGATTTGTATAGCCCCCATGGGATGCCAAGAATTCTTAGAATGGATTGAAAGAGCATGGGACCCATTTGGTTCTTCATTGTGTTCATTGAGACACTTGGGCCTGTTAAAAAAATATTTGAGTAGACACTTTGCTAATGTCACCATTGCCACATGTGGATGAGTTAGAAAGAATTGTTCATATGGGTTTTTTTGCATTAGTGCCAAGATCATATGTGCCAAGTTCTAGGTACTCTCCCAAAGTTCATAAAATTTTATGAAAGTCCAAAGTTGGCTCCTTAGTCACATTATACATGTTTTCCCATACTTAACCAATTTGTATGGAGTTAAAATAGAACAAAGTGAGCATATTCATAAAGATATGTCTTACACATGTGATAGTTTTATGGGAAAATGGTCACATGGGTTTATTCATCTTAGTCCCTAGTTACCACATGCTAAGTTTTAGATCATCCACCAAAGTGAAGTAGAATTTATGGATGATCAAAGTTGGCTCCTCAATCATATTTTGCTAAGTTTTCCATACTTAGTCATTTGAGCTTGACCATCACCAGGACATCACATAGAAGCATTTAAACTAGCCAACTTGTGTATTTAATATCTTACTCAAGGAGCCTCACATAACCCATGGATCAAGCACAATTATATATCTACATGCCAATAGCATGCTCAAGAGTTTTTAGGCCCACACAAATTTTCTTATTCAGTTTAGAAGCTTATAAAGTTAGAATTGTGTATTATGATGATTGCACAGACATCACATGATGTTTTATAGATTGTTAAGTTTAAAATCATGAACTAGTCATTGTTTTTTAAATAGTGGTTCCCAACAAGATCAATGGTCCTTGATCGATCATAAATATCAATCCAATAGTGAGAGATTGATCAAATAGTCAGAGAATTGGAGAGGCCACCACATTTCATAAGTGCATGAACTAATAGACTGACAACATGATTCTAAGGATTAATGCATGTTTGACACATGGTGTAAGCAGAGACAAAGTTGACAATTCAAAGATAGATTTGAGGACTCACATTTATTCATACCTAGTAAATCCAATAGAGTGAGATAAAGGATGATGTAAGTGGGACCAAGCAAATCCAAGAAGTAAATACATGGATGGAAAGTGTTAATAACATGCTAGCTTGAGAAAAATATCCATAGCTCTCACTCAATCATATAGATAAGGATCAATGGATCAATATGAATCAAAAGGGGTAAATAATTAGAGTTAGCTTTAACATCTAATAGAAAAATATCAATCTAGGATGTTTTTTACTAGGGTTGATGGACAAGCTTGACTTAGGCAAAGCAAATAAATTGACCTACGTTGTAGAGATATGTAGAACCAAGCTCAAATATGATTCAAGTTGGATCATAATGCATAAATAAGGGGCAAGTATTGCTAATAAGGTTTTTCAAAGATAGATTAAGTTTTCTAGACGTAATATAGGCTAGGCATCGAGTAGAGTATGGATAATGATAGGAAAACCAATGACCTTAGATTGGTTTTCCATCTTTAGGATAGACCTATGATCTAGATATGAAACTAGAGTAGATAGGTAACTAATGTGAAGGGTTTTTTATCCTTCAACATGGCCATAGTCTTGACATGTAACCACATAAAAAGCATAAAATCATGATTTGGTCAAATATATAAGTATAAGGTTTGATACTCAAGCAAGAGATGGTGTGAATGATCAAAGAAAGGGTTCAGTTATGTGAAATATAGCTAGGAGCATTCAGTGCACCCTCAAAACCTTTGGGAACTTTCTCACTCAATAAACCACATGAAGTGTCCTAATTAATCAAAAAGTGGTAAGGTTTTAATTGGTTAGGATGCAAAGGTGGAAGATTAGGTTCAATTAATAAATCAAGATAAATTTTTCTTTCTCTAATGGCATGATCTAACATCCTTTATTTCTCCCTCTCTTCTCTTATATATCCTAGTCTCATTCTCATTGAAGGGTTTCTCAGATTTTAGAGTCTAGCATTTTTTTCTAAGACAAGGATACTCATTGAGACTCTTATAAGAGTGTGTGTATTTGATATGGTGAAACCCTATCAAAATATTGTAATAAATGCATTTTGAGGTAATAGGGTCAACTCTTTGCCTATCTCTTGTCTTTAGTTAGTACTTAGTATGCTTGTACATGGTAAATTTGTGAAAGAGATTCTTCCTAGTTTTTTATCCATCTACTTGGCTCTTTGAAGGTGTTTTCAAACTATCTTGTAGGTATAGACTAGTGTTCTATTTGTAACCTCTTCTATTAAATATTTATGCAACTAGTGAGATTATGAGATTGGGTAAGCCATAGTTGCCTTTTTTTGATCCAATGCATGTTCAAGATTATGTGAGTGTCCATTTAACACTGGTGTATCACCCTTTTAGCTTTCTTATGAGGCCTTAACCATCTTTATAACCCTTTTCCCCATGAACAATTACTCTAGTGTTAGTTTAGGTGAGCATCAAGAGGAAGTTAGCCTTCTACAGAGGTTCAACCCCAACATAGATTACCCATAACCTAGGGTTGTCCCAATATTTTAGATTTTTTAGAGAGAGAGCCTAAAAAACCCTCTCCAATGGTAAAAATTAAGTTGATAATATTTTCTATCATACCCTATGGGACCCACTTCTTTTAAAGGGAAGATTGATCAAAAGTGATGCTAGTTTGATCAAATTTACAGTAGGTAAGCCCCCAAAAAACATTTGATGACTCCAAAAGGAAGAATACACATTCTGGTGTAGAGAAATAGATTTAAATCATGCCAAATGTGATAACAAGGTCAACTTCAAGAGGTATTCCTTTTGATTTTATTGAACTATGTTTAAATTCATCAAAAAAATCAAGGTTTACCAATACTCATCCATATCAAGGAAATTTTATTCCTAGGTCATTTACAAGGCCTACCCCTATAAGAAACCCTTTATTAACCCCTTTAATAGCCATGGAAACCCCTAGATATTTTGTTTATTTTAATGGCCAAATCCCTCTAGCCCTTTCTCACTATGATCCTATCCTAGTTTTAGCCCTTATAAGTGTTCCCTATTACACTAAGACCAAGCTATAAAACCCTCGAAGAGCCTCATGGACATATCCATATTTTTTAATATCCATTATTTCTCTAAGGAGAATATAAATATTATGTTGTTAGCTACTTATTTGAAAGGAAAGGCCCTAGATTGGTATAGATGTATTGTTACTAACTCCATTAAAACATGGGACAAATTAGGGGAAGCCTTGTGTAAAATATTTTAGGATAAAAGTGACCATTTTTCACTTAAATAGAAACTAATTTCCATTAAGATAACTCCTCATGAAGTCATGAAAAACTTCAACACAAGGTTCCAAAAGACATGGGACAAAATCCCAATCATAGTTAGACCAACCCCTTACTTGGAATTTATATATTATTTAAAGGCTTTAAATAGTGAAATAGTAATTATGATCCAATATATAAGAGGAAATATATTTCCATATGCATATGAGGTGGTCATTAAGGTAGAAAATTATTTGGTTCAAATTGGAAAACATACACCCAAACCACCAATGCCCTTATTTCTTTAAATTATACCACCTCTTATTGTTATCCCTTTATTGGATGTCATTATTCCCACACCAATTTTTTTTGAAATCCCTACACCAAAGCAAGAGAAAGCTTCTACTAGTGGATCTAGTGATTCACTCAAGCAAAAAAAACTTTAAAGAGCTCAAAATCAAGTTGCAGGCCTTGGGGAATGATCTAGTAAATGTCAAAATCTAATAAGATTTAAATAGGCCTTATAAAATTTCATATTAGCCTTAACATCAAGCCTATTAATAAAATAGGGCACCATATAAGGTGAAATACCAAGGTCAAGGTCAAGGTCAAAACCAAGGAAAAGGGCATCATGGCTATAATAGGTAGAATAACTACAATCCTAATGTTGCTAGTACTTGTAACTCCTTGGTCCTAGTTCAAAAAAAAGTGTCTCAAGAAGCAGAGGGTACCATGCCTTAGAACCAATCCTTTGGTCAACATAGCATCCCAAATATTGACCTTAACCAAGCCTTCAATGACCAATGGTAGTAAGCTACTAATTTTGGATACAACCAAGATCTCATTGCCCAAAATGTAGAGCTACCTATGATGACTAAACTAGAGGATCCTCCATAAGGTCAAGGGTTTAATTAGGGACCAAATCAAATGGATGATGTAATGATAAACTATTAATAAGAATATTGCTATGCAGCCAACCAGTAGGCTAGTTATATTTAGGCTTATATTCTAGTTGTAGCAAACACAATATTTAAAATAAAGAATATAAATGGTAATTAGGAAGTAATTAAAGATATTCCTACCATTAGTCCTTTACTGACAAGGCTAAGTGAACCTATTGTCACTCTAAAGGTTATAGTACCTCCCAAAAATTAGAGCCAAGGGAATCTCATTATGCCTCAAGGCTCACAAGTTTAACAAACAAAATTAGTGACTCCCAAAAAACAATAAAAGGTTAGTGGTTCACCCATCAACATTGTTGAACAAATAAAAAATTCAAATTTGAGTGTGCCTAGGTGGGATATAATCTCCATGCCTGGCCAAGTAGACATCCTTTAGGAAGGACTGTCAAAGATCAATGTTGTAGATAAGCCACTAAGCAAGGTGATTAAAGTTCTCACCAATAAAACTAAAGGGCCAAATTAAGGATAATTAGTTAAATCATTCAAACCTCCTACCTTATATATTTAGGTAATCATTGGAAACTCTCTAGAGCAAAATTGTGTAGTGTAAAGTAGGGATAGTACCTCAGTAATGCCAAAGTCCATAGCTAATTAACTTGGTCTAAAATTTGAGCCATAATATAAAGGAGTGTTACAACTTGATGGTTCTTATTCCAAGCCATCTAGTATAACCAGGGAGTTCACTATGATCTTAACACATTGTCCTAGTATCTTGTTAGCCCAAGATGTATTGATTTTAGATGTGCCTCCTCACTTTATGCTATGCTTGTTTAAAGAGTTAAAAATAAAGATAGGGGTTATATTGTAGTAGTTTAGTCCTATATAGAATTAAAGACAAGGTATGGGGCCAAAGTTTCAATAAAATATGAGCCCATTTCACAATTCCATATAGATCCCTATGGACTAGATAATGTCAACATCAATTACACCAGCATTGATGAAGATGAATTTACAATGGGGAAAGAGTTGAATACTCATATAGAAGAGGTACCTAACATGTTCTTGGATGAATTATGTAATGACATTTAGTTATTAGACCCATTATAAGGTATTGAATAAAGGTACTTGGGTGTCTTATATTTTCATGAAGAAAATAAGCCTATATTATCCCTCATGTGGCCTCAAGAAGATCCTAGTAGTCTACGGAATTTGTTCTTTGATGTCTCAAGGAAAAAACACAGGGTGGGTGTAGGTGTCATGATGATATCCACTTAAAATGATAAGTACTTTTATTCATATAGTTTTCAATTTAGTTACTCCTACAATGCATAAAAACATGAAGACCTCATTCATGGCCTTTAAGGGGCCAATAAGAGAGATCAAGTAGTTTCAGGTCTATGGGGATAGTGAATTAGTTGTAAATGAAGTAATAGGTAAAAATTCCACCAATAAACCTTTAATGAAGTCCTAAAAACATAATGTGGGACCTCATTGAGGACTTTGAGGCTTTCAACATCTAATTAGTGCTGAAATCCAAAATCAACATGTTGACAAGCTAGCAGTTGTAAGGGATCATTTTAACATCCCCAATGAATAAAAAAATAACAAGTTTCAACCAAATTTCAAATTGGTAATAATACCATTAGTGTTAGATAATGAATCTCACTATTAGGTCTTTAAAAATGACACACATATTTCATGTTTCTTGTAGCAAGAATTAGAGTTCTCCCTCAACCAAGAAAAAATATAGCATCAGTATGGGGGTAGATTGTTTAATTAAGTTTAAATATGTTTCCTAAAGGGATCATCATCATATAAGGCCTCTTTCATGAAGGGGACCATATGAGGAAGGATAAATTAGTGATGTCAACTAATGAAGAGAATTATGAAATAATTCTTATCTTTGAAGACAAGATCTTCAATCTTGGAAAGGTAAGCACTAAAGCTAAAAGGCATGATTTCATAGATATCTATAAGGAATATTAAGACATATTTTCTTATTAATATAGTGACCTAAATGGATTTGATCCTAATCTGCCCTAACACATAATAGAGCTAGAGGCTAATGCTAAACTTATCAAGCAAAAGTACAGACCCATAAATCCCAAGATTGAAGAGCTCATGAGAAAGGAGTTGACCAAGCTCATTTAATCTAGGATATTATTCCTAATAAATCACTCCTCATGGGTAGCTAATCTTGTACCTATCAAAAAAAATAGTGATGAGATCAGACTGTGTGTGGACTTTAGGGATCTTAATAGGGTCTATTTGAAGGATCATTACCCTCTACCATATATAGAGAAACTCCTAAAAGTAGTTGTTGGTTCATAATTATTCTCTCTCTTATATGGATATTCAACATATAACCAAGTTCTAGTGAGAGAATCGAACTAGTATGAGACTACCTTCACCACTAAATGGGGGACATTTTCTTATCAAAAGATGCCTTTTAGATTGTCTAGTGTTGGGGTAACCTTTCAAAGAGAAATGGGCATGTCCTTCCAAGTAATATTGAATAAAATGGTGTTATTATACTTATATTACATCACAATATTCTCCAATAATGATAGTGATCACATGGACCATCTAAGGCTACTATTCCAAAGATGTAGAGAGTATGGGATCTCTTTAAATCCCAAAAAATGTGTGTTCTCTATGCATGAAGGCAAACTAATGGGTCATATTATTTCAAAAGAGGGATTATATATTGAACCTAATATATTAAGTGTTATCTTATCCCTATCCTTACCCAAGCCCAGAAAGGGGATCCAAAGCTTCCTTGGGAAGATCAACTTTGTGAGAAGGTTCATACCTATTTTTGTAAACTTGGTCAAGCTTATCACCACCATGTTAAATAAGAGCTAAGTGTTTTCTTGGTATAATGAACACAAGGTAGATATTTAATCCATAAATTATGCCATCACTCAAGAACCCTCATTCTTGAATCCTGATTTCTCCAAAGCCTTCATCTTGTACACCTTTACTAATGGTGACAACATATCAGCTATGTTAATGCAAAAGAATGGCGAAGTAATGGAGTAGATAGTTACCTTTTCTATCCAATGTCTAGAAGGATATGAGGTGAGGTACTATTTAATTAAGAATTAATTTATTTCATCCTTTATAATCCTTAAGAATTTTAGGCCCATGCTCTCCAACATTAGGATCCATCTTATGGTGTCTCACCCTAGAGTTAGGGATTTCCTCCTTAACAAAGATTTGAGTGAGAAGAGATTAGGATAGATAATCAAGGTCATGGAATATGATGTAAATATCAAGGTCACCAAGATATTTAGGTTTAAGGGCTTGTTTGAACACATGGTGAATGGCCTACATGAAGAAAAGGGAGTTGTTTTGGTGATATAAAATACCTCACAAGGAGATGCACCCCGACTTCAAGAGAGTTGGCTTCAATATATGGCTCACTTCTTGACAATAGGAGAATTCCCCAAAGTTTTAAATAGAGTCAAAATAATGTATTTCAAGATTATATCTATACCTTATGAATTAGTTGATGTGTCATTTTTAGAAAGGACCTTAATTGGGTACTCCTTAGATGCATAGATGATGACCAGGTGATGAAACTCTTGGAGCAGTTTTATGATGGAACTATAGGAGGTCATTTTACACCTAAAACCACCAAAAAAAAGGTAATGAGGTATGTTTAGTACTAGCCCAATATTTTTAAAGATGTTCATATATGGATTATAAAATGCTAAAAGTATACCCTCTTTATATGAAAACAAAAACTAACATCCCTTCCACTCAATTCTATTAAAGTGGAGCAATCCTTCATGCAATGGGGGTTAGATTTCATAGGGATGATCAATATACCATCAAGTTTTGGGTATAAATGGGTGCTCACTACAACTAACTATTTCACCAAGTTGGTAGAATCCATTGCTTTGAAGGAGGCTAGTGAAGGTGAAGTGTTGGATTTTTATGACCACCTTGTAACCAAGTTTGGTGTCCCAACCACAATAATGTTTTACAATGTATTAAAATTCCTTGGTATGAATAAAAGTTAGTGGGATATCAAGATGGACATATACCTTATCACCTCTTTCAAATACTATCCTTAAGTAAATATACTAGTAGAGTCCATGAACAAGAATTTGCTAAGGATCATCAGAAGGACAATGGAGGGTAATAAAAAAACATGACACACCAAGCTAAGAATAGTATTTTGGGATGATAGGGTGAATCCTAAAATTTCCATTGGTAATTCTCCATATATTCTTGTGTATGGAATGGAATCTAAATTTATTATCTCACTTGAGCTTCTTGCATCAGAATTAGCCCACCATCTTGAGTTGATGGAGGACAAACACATGAATGTGAGGATGGTAGAACTGAGGGAGTAGGAAGAGACGGGGGACCTTTCTATGAAAACTTTAGAATAACATCAAGGTTAGGTCAAAAAGTAATTTGAAAAAAGAGATACAATAAGGATATTTAAGGAAGGGGACCTAGTCCTCAACTCAAAAATTCCCAAACCAGGCAACCATACCAAGTTTGATAGCTTGTGGAGTGGTCTCTATTTGATCAATGGATGTAAAGAACACAATGATTTTTATATTGTATAAATAGATGGAGAGGAATTATCCATACCAATCAACAACTTTTATTTAAATACACATTCTTGAATAACATTGCATCCATTATAACATATTGTACATGTTAGTATAACTTTATGCTTTCCTTTAAGTGCTTTGTGCACATTTATGTTCTATTCTATTATTTACTTTTCTAAAGTGCCTCAATCATTTTTTTTAAAATTTATTTTGATCCTTGTTGATTCAAGAGGGGTTCATATCAATTGTAGAGGCTATTAAATCCATTCCTAATGGACTTGATAAGGTAAATGGTCTAGGTTCTCAAATCATAGTAGGCATGCTTCCCTGTGAGTCACCAAAGATGTTGGACATTTTATTCCCACATACCAAACTTGCCTGAATGAAGTGTAGTTTCTTGAGGATAAAGTATGGACCAAGGTTTGGATAATATTTTTGGATGAAGTTAATAGACCAAAGGGATCTTATAGAGTTCAAGGATTTTGAAACACTTTTAACTTATTTTAAAGTGTATCTTTATATTTATAAGGGATAGGTATATAGTAAAAAAGAGTAGGTATATGAACTAATTTTCATAATGCCTAAGCCTTCAAAGATCAAGCTACAATTCAAGTTTTTTTGGGTAAATCCTTGGTAAATATTTTGAGATTTCTTTTTGATAATTTCAATTCTTTTTGACCATTTATTTGGCTAAGTTTTATTTCTTTTGACAATTTTATTTCACATTTTTTGGGCTAAGTGTTAGAAATTATTTTAGACATTTTGTCTAAAAAAAAAGCCTAAAGGATAATATCTTGAAAAGTATACCAAATAAAAGTTTTGAAGGGTATTTTTTATCCAAAGTAATCTGATACACTTTTGCCAAAGGGCACTTTCTCAAGCAAAGTGTCCTGTAAACTTTTTCTAAAAGATATCTTTTTCAAGCAAAGTGGCCATGACATTTTTCCTAAAGAGTATTTTTTTGGGAAAGTGAATGAAAGCATAATTCTCGAAGGGTATTTTTATTAGGAAAATGGACCAATGCAAAATATCTAAAGGAATATTGAAAAAAAGATGAAGGGAAATTCTAAGGCCATAATTCTTTTGAGAATATTGTCTCTCGACAATTTCCCCAAAGGTCATCTTATTTCAAACATTTTTTTGATATTCAAAGCCTAAAGACAAGGTTATAAATGGAAGGAGGAGTCTAAGAACTTAAATTTTTCACAAGGCTTTTAAGTCACTTTGGATTCACTGAAAGTGTAAATTTCCATTTTCTAAGGATAGGACCAGATTTGCACAGCCCCCATGGGATGTCAAGAATTCTTAGAATGCCTTGAAAGAACATCAGATCTATTTGGTTCTTCATTGTGTTCATTGAGATACTTTGGCATTATAAAATAAGTTATAAGTAGACACTTTTTTGATGTCACCATTTCCATGTTTGGATGAGTCAGAAATAATTGGTCATATGAGTTTGTTTACATTTATGCTAAGATCATATACACCAATTCTAGGTACTCCGATAAAGTGAAACAAAAGTTATGAAGGTCCAAAGTTGGTTCCCTAATCACATTCTACATTTTCCCCCATAATTATCCAATTTTTAGGGAACTCAAATAAAATTGAGTGAGAATCTTCAAAAAGATATATATCACATGTGTGGTAGTTTCAGAGGAGAATGGTCACATGGGTTTGTTCATCTTAGTCCCTAGTTTACGCGTTAAGTTTTAGATCATCTATTGAAGTGAATTAGAAGATATACATGATAAAATTTATCTCCTTAATAAAATCTTTCTAATTTTTCCATACTTAGCCATTTGAGCCCAACCATCACCAAGACATCATGTAGAAGAATTTGAACCAACCAACTTGTGTATTTGATATACTACTTAGAAAGCCTCATACCACTAGTAGATCAATCAAAATTGTAGATCTACATGATAAGAGCATCCTCAACAAAATTTAGGCACCTTCAAGCTTTTTGTCTCAATTTAGAAGCTTTTAAAGTTGGACTTGTGGAGTATGATGGTTGCATGAACATCAAATGACATCCCATAGATCATCAAATTTAAAATCATGAACTAACCATTGGTTTTCAAATAATAGGTCTTGGAAAGATTAGTGGTCCTAGATCAATTGTATATATCAATCTAACAGTGCAAGATGGGTCAAAAAATTAGAGAGTTTAAGAGGCCACCATATGGCCTAAGTGTGTGAATTGATAGACTAAAAATACAATCTTAAGGATTAATCTACATTTGACATGTGACATAAATGGAGATAGAGTTGATAATTCAAAGATAAATCTAAGGGCTCATATTTGTTCATACTTGGTAAATCTAATGGAGTGAAGGTAAGGATGATGTAAGTGGGACCAAGGAAATCTAATAAGTAAATACATGGATGCCAAGTGTCAATAGTGCATTAGCTCAGGTAGAATATCTATGTATCTCCTTCAATATTACATAAAAAGTTAATGGAGTGAACTAATTCAAAATGTGTAAATGATCTGAGTTAGCTTTGATGGCTAATAGAAAAATATTGAGCTAAGACATTTTAGACTAGGGTTAATGGACTAGCTCGACTCAAGCAAAGCAAATAAATCAACCTGAGTTGGTAGAGATATATAGAATTAAGCTCAAATATGATATAAGATGGACCATAATGCATAAATAGGAGGAAAACATTACCAATAAGGTTATGTAAAGATAGATTAGGTTTTTTATACCTAATATAGACCAAGAATCAAGTAGAGTATGGAAAATGATAGGAAAACCATTGACCTTAGACTGGCTTTTTGTCTATAGGATACACCTATGATCTAGATATGAAAGTAAAGTAGACAAGTGACTAATGAAAAGGGTTTTTGTCCTTAAACATGGCCATGGTATTGATAAGCAGCTACCTAGAAAGCATGAAATCATGAATCAGTCAGATCCATGAGTATAAGGTTTGGTCCTTAAGTAAGAGATGAAATGAAGGATCAAAGAAAGGATCCAATGATGAGAACTATAGCTAGGAGCATTCAATGCATCCTCAAAACTTTTAGTAACTTTCTCACTCAACAATCCACAATAAGGATTTCATTGGCTATGATGTAAAGGTAATGGCCTAGGTTCAATTAATGACTCAAGACAAAGTGTTCTTTCTCTAATGGCATGCTCTGAAATCATTTATTTTCCCTCTCTTCTCCTACATATCTTGGTCTCATTCGCATTGAACGGGTTCTCAACTTTTAGAATTTAGCATTTTATTTTTTAATAAAAAGATACTTATAAAGACTCTTATAAGAGTGTGTTCATTTGATATGGTTAAACCCTATCAAAATATTATAAGAACTACCTTTTGAAATAATAAGATCAACTATTTTAATATCCCTTGTCTTTAATTAGTGCTTATTATGCTTGTGTATTATAAATTTGTGAAGGAGATTCTTCATAGTTTATTGTCCTTCTACTTGCCTCTTTGAATGTGTTTTCAAACTAACTTATAGGTCTAGACTAGTGTTCAATTTAGAAACTCTTATATCAAATATTTATATAACTAACGAGATTATGAGATTGAGTAAGCCATAGTTGTCTTTTACTATTCCAGTGTGTGTTCAATCTTATGTGAGTGTCTATTCAACTTTGGTGTATCACACTTTTAGCTTCCTCAGGAGCCCTTAACCATCTTTCAAACCCTTTTCCATATGAATCATTAGTTTAGAGTTAGCTTAGGTGAGCATCAAGGGGAATCTGACCTTCTTCGTAGGTTCATCCCCAACATATGTTACCCACAACCTAGGTTTGTCCTAATATTATAGCTTAGTTGGAGAGATCCTATGTAAACCTCTCTATGAGTGAAAATTAAGTCTATAACATGTCCAAAAATCAAGAAAATAGGTACAAGATTATATTTTTTAAATGCATAAGACAAACAAGTTTTAAGTATTATAGGCAAGAAAGAAGGCCTAGGTCATAAAAATAAGACTAGTTGGACTAAGAGACAAGCCAAAGGGCATAAGAGATACTAGATATAAGACTTTAGAAATGAGAGAGGTCTAGAATTGATAGGAATAGAAAAGGTCTAAAATTGCAATGGGTACAATATTGAGGTGATATATAGTTCATAAATATCATCTACACATATCCATAATTATTATCATATCCCACATGATATTTTGTATGTTGTATGACATAAGGAATATAGATGATGTTCTCTAAGGGATATACATAGTAGCATATACAACCAATATAGGATGTGAGGAGAAGATGAAATCTAATTTAAAACCAAAATAGACCTTTGATTTAATTAATATTGAAGTACAAGTTTTCAAGGAATATCATTTACCTATATATTAACTTCCTTTATAAAATGAACTTGAACAATTTGTATAATAAACTATGGTGGATATGGTAGAGAAAATGTATCTAGATGAACATGATACTTATATGGAATACCAAATATCATAGCTAATTAATTACTATAGATACACTTCACACATAAATATATCAAATATTGTATTGAATGTATCTTATATATCCATAGAAGTCCTAGTAGCATGTCCAATGGCTGAGTATTGAGAAAACACAAGAATGAAGTAGCAAATTATATAGATCCTACCATGTGTGGTAATATAATGCCTCAAAAATGGGTTTTCCTCTTTCCATTAAATCTTTTCACTAATTTTTCATACCAAACAAGTTTCATATATGTATCAAATACTAGTAATCAATGCCATAGTGAAAATGTTTTCACTTTACCCATTGTCCACCATAGCACTGTGTATAAAATGTGAGTCAATGTAAGCATGTACAAATAAGGGATCATTTATATTATCATCATTAAAGATTTCATGCTCATTAAATGTGATTGTAGGTGATTATACATATATTATTGGAAGTGTACAAAATAATCATTTATAGGATGACACTCCTCAATTATATAAACATAAGAATTTATATGTTTTCATAATTTATCTTGATTTGCTGAGTTGTATCCTTGGGAAAAGCATAAAAAATATCTTCAAATTCATATTAGGTTATTCTACCAACTCATTTAGGTGTGTTAAAATCATTTATCTCAATAAAATTATCCTCAATTAGATCATGTATCTTATGTATTAGCCTAAATGATGCATTTATAAAGTGTCCCATGCATCTATAACAATCATAATATGTGTTTATATCAAACCTCTTTGATTGTGCCTTATGTCATATCAACCTCCTTTAGTGGAGGTAGAGTTATGTAATTTAAATCAATTAACCTTTGTAATATCTTATGAGTGTGTTTTGATAATTATATAAACTTCCTCCTTTGAGGATCCAAATAAATAATCCAATTAATAGGTTATGACAATGCATTAACCACTACTTTATCCTCATTCTTAACATCATTTTATTTAGATATGAAAATTAATTTTTTATGAAATTTTGAACCAAAATATGTTTGAGGATTAAACCCATAGTTTAGCTTATTCATATAAAGTATCTTAACTTCACGGTATTTAACCATATGATAAAAATCATCAAATATTAAAAGTGTTTAAACATAATATACTCATGTAGTGGATAAAGTAGGATTTGATTGAAGATGTCTTTCAAGTTGTTATCAGCTATAGGATTTGTCATTTTGGATATCATAGTATTATAATTAAGTTTATAATATTAATGGGATCATTATGTCCTTGATTAAGTTTTACAATTTAATCATACGATAATTTCTTACTTATACTGATAGAAAATTTTGCTAATGATTGATAAGCCATAGGATTGAATAAATACAATGATTGGAAAGGGAGGTCTTAGAACAATTATAAAGCATAGTCCTTAAGAATCCATGGAAATAAATTTGTCAATAAATTATCATTGGATGCATAGTTAAAACATGTGGCATGCAAGGCTTTAATATTTTATTCTAGATCACCTTTACAATCATATAATGTAATCTTAGGCAAAAAAAATCGTATAAATAGGGGATAAGTAGAAATATTTGGGGCTAATGGATTGTGTAATAATTTTAAATAATCAATGGAATGGCCTATTATATAAGAACATTATTCCAATTATAAAACATTAGCTTAAAGATAAAAAATAGATTACACCATGTTTTGAGCATTAGACATAGAGATTGTATAGCAAAGATGATGTCACATTATTAGAAACCATAGAAGGCAAAAAACTATTTTTGTAGGAATATACATAGAGATATGGTTATTAAGTTGTGTTTCCCTCACGTGATGTGTGGGAATCACATATGAAACAATAGGCATAGACAAATGAATAATAGCAGTAGGAATAGTGATTTAAACACCTATCATAGAATATATGCCTATAATATGTAAATCGATATCATTGAAGAGTCCATCATTTTTTTCCTTAGATGTGGATAGCTTATAATTATTTTCATTCTTATCCTCTAGTATTACATTCAATATGTTATCCAAATCATAAGGCTGATAACTAATCTAATCCCCAAAATTAGAAAGTGTTATTACTTATTGAGGATCCAATCCATTACAAGATGTATTCTACCATGGGATTCATTATTATGTCCAATATCATCTTCATAAGAATTTGGGCATATCATCATTAAAAATGTCTTACTCTATTTGTCTATGTTTATTATTAACATTTTCATCAACATTATAAGAAGGAATTTATATTTCATTAATTTTTATCCATTTTGGATTGCACACAAACACATGATTGAATCAAAGGAACCTGATTATGCTTAATTCCAACACCACTTAAGTAACACTTTTCCTTATAGGTACAAGATAACTAACTTTATTATATGGCATAGGTCATACTTAATAAAATATCAAGAAGGCTATGGTACAAATGAATAAACTACTACCTCATAAGGGGAAATAAAAAATTAGATCTGAAACCCTAATGTAGAAGAGATCTAGAGTACTTAGAAGCAAAAAATAAACCCTAAAGGAAGACCTAGGGTTTACCATGCTAAAAATAAAGACTAAGTAAACTAGAGAAGTTTAACTTATTTTGGATTAATGAGGTATAAATAAGCCAAACCTATTGAAATTTAGATTTCATAAGATATAACATAAACTAAGCAAGTATACATTTATTAATATAGTTTTATTTCACTTAATAAGTATAGAAATGACCAAGGGATAAGGCATTCAGTGAATATTTTGTCTTGTATTTCTCATTATTTGTGTACAAACACCTAAAAATATTGTTTGACTACTCAGTTCAAGAAATAGACCATCAAAATATACTAAGACACTACCAGTGAATGCTCAAACACATGTGATAACTAGGTCCATCCACTACCTACTTGTACTTATGTATTTTTTGGGTCTATTTTTCCATAAATCACTATGCCTTCCCACCAAGATTATTTTTGGATATTTATTGGTCCTTGTTCTATGTGATAATCTTTTTTTTTATTACTTAACCTTGAAAACCTAGCTCTAATTTTAACACTTTCTTGACTTAGTTAAGTGTTTCCTACATTCTAATACTTTGAAGAGAGCTCAAACTATACCTAGTTCTTCCACCTATGTGTATATGTGCTCAATAGTGTTACACTAGAATACAATGCAACTATTTGGATTTCAAAACTTGAAAACATGCAATTTTAAATTTGAATTAGTGTTTAGAATTAAATTTTAGAATTAATCCTTTGAGTGGTTTGTATATTTGAATTATTTTGGATAATACCTCAAGGATGTGCAAATTAATTTCTCATTCTTTTCCAAGTGAGTGCCAAATAGGTCTAGATAGTAATGGAATTAGGCTTGAATTGTATTTATAGATGACTCTTTGGGTAATTTCACCTATAATTGATACATGAGACTTATACAGGCTGAACCAAGAGAGATATGTAAATTTGAAAAATAGTTGTTGGAGGGTCTTAGATTCTACTAGTGAAGGTAGACACCTATAGTAACCATAACTGTTTGAATGTAATTGATAGTATCCATATAGGGAAAATTAGGGATCCAAAAATGGTGATAGTATACTTAGGATTATAGATTTCTATAGAATACTAGGGATATATTTAGTAATAATGATATACAATTAGGTTGGCTAAGTCAATAGATAGATAAATGGATATGGGTGTTTTAACTTATTTTGGATTTAGTAATTAAGTAAGATAAAGCTTGGATAATTTAGATTGTATAGGATATAACATATACCATACATATGTAAATTTAAAATTTAGTTTGAGAATAAGATTATTATTTAAATAAATGATAATAAAATAGTATATTTATCTTGTTCACTATTCTATTTTGATCTCTATATATGTATAGTCACTCAATACAATTTGAAATGGATTTGTGGTCATTTGGATTATGAGACTAACTATCAAAATCTATTAAGATGCTACCCATATGACTCAAATTCATATTATTAATAAATTATATATTATCTACTATAATTATACTATGTTTTATCAGTGTTTTTCACTATAGGTTATTTTACCTACCTGTCAAGATGTTTTGTGTGTAAAATTAGATCTTTGGACCTGTGCACAAATTCATATTAGTCCTAATTCACCTTGATGCTTTTTAATCCTATAAAAAATAATTTTTAAAGTTTTGTTAGATATCCCCAACCACACCCAGTTGAGTGGTTGAGAATTACATACATTCTAATACTCAGAAGAGGGTTCAAACCACATTTACTTCTCCACCTATGTATATGTAATCACAATAGTGACTCACTAAAATGTATGTATCATGTTTTTCTTTTGAAACTTTAAAATATACAACTTTGACCTTGATTTAGGTGTTAAAACTTAGATTATGGACTATTTATTTGAGGGTTTTCTGTATTTTTATTATTTAGGATAATTCCTCAAGGATGTGAAAATGTATCTCTCATTGTGAAATTAATTTTATAAGTGATCCTCATGTGAAATTTAAATATAAATAGCCTTAATATTGATGTTTATATATAAAATACTCTTTGTGTAATTTATATTCATAACCAATATGTAAAATATGTGGGATATCCTAAGGGAAGGGTTTACATTTGAAAAAGTTCTATTTGGAGAACCTAGTACACTACTGGTCAAGGTGGACCCTATTGATAACTGATAACATATGATTACCAGCACTATGCAGGGTAGAGTAAATATTTATCTATAAATGGAAACATTCTATTTAGGATAATATAAAAATTAGGCACAAAATATGAAGATCATGTATATGAATGATGGAAATTTAGAAAGGCCAAGCCCATAAATGGGTGAATAGCTAGGAGAAAGTGTAATCAAGGGTAATTTGTGTGTGTAAAAATAATTTTAAGTGTTGATATTTTTGTGATAAAAATATTAAAACATATTGTACCATCAAGGAGACCCATTATTTTCTTGAGAAAAGATATTTAAAGTGACCAAGAAACCATTTTCATATACCTAGTGGAAATTGGAGATTTGGGTGTAGTTTGTAACCTGCAAAGTTACAAAGTGCATCCAAACCTATCTTTCCCACTTTTCATATAATTATTAGAAACTAGAGATTTGAGTACAGAAACTTGAAAAGTTTTAAAGTGCACCCAAAAATCCACTTCTCTCTTACCCAATGCTCGGTGAAAAGTAGAACTCTAGTTGTACTTTGCAAGTTACAAAATGCAACTAGAACCCCACCTTTTTCTCTCCATAGTACCCATATAAATTAGAAATCCAATTTTACATTTCAACTTTTCAAAGTTTTAAAGTGTAACTCAAGTTCCACTTTATACCATTTACCATACCAGTAGGAATTAGAACTCTGATTGCACTTTGAAACTTTACAAAGTTACAAAGTGCAATTCAAGTTTTGCATTATTCCCTTTCTCCCTACCCAACATAAATTGGAAATTAAAATACACTTTTAAACTTTGAAAAGTTATAGTGCAAATTAAGTCCCAATACCTACTTCTATGAAACCATGTCACTTGGTATAAAGCAGAGATCAAAATTAAAATAAAAAACTTTCAAACTTACAAAATTACATAATGACACTAAAACCTTGATTTCCTACCACTTACCCAACTACCACCCCACTTAACATTAAATGTGATTTTTTATTAATAAATTAATGTTTTCTTGGTCATTATTTAACATTTTTAAATTGAATTAGAGATGTACATGCCAATAAACCTTCAAAATAAGATGTCAAGTGATGCCAAGCAATGCTAAGCAATGCCACACACATCAGTATGCCTTTGCCATCCCTTGCATGCATAAAAATGGTATTCCTCTAAGTCATTCACATTTTTGGTTAAATCATTACTAATATTTTTATCAACAAATCATAACTTTATTTTGAATTCATGCAAGGATTTTAGCTATGAAAATCAAGGGTTTTACCATTTTGATCACATTTTTTTCCAATTCCTTGACTATGATTCTAAAAATCTTGTTATAAATCATCCAATCACACCATTTATAATATAAATCTAGGGTTTGTAAATTTTTTAAATCTATAATATTCCACAAATATTCTCCACACAAAATCTGGTGGAAACCACTCTTGATTTTGTAAGATCAAACCCTATAGAGATCCCAGTTGATAAAACACATACAAAAACTTGACAAAGATTTATTTTATCTTAACAAATCTAATTTCCCATATAAAATTTAACTTGCCTCTACAAATAAAAATCCCCACTAGAACATTCATCAAAATTTTTAAGTTCAAATTGTAAGTCAAAACCCCATCAAACATTTTAGTTATAATTACACATTATATATTTGCCAAACATTTTTGCTACAATTACAAGTCTAAAGCCCATAAACTCTGTAGTTAGTTTTCCCATGTCAATTTACCAAAATAATTGTCTAGAAATAAAATGAATTTAATGTTAAGAGACCTAGTGTCTCATTCATCCTAGACTTAAATACAAATGAGATCACCAACACAAATCTAGGTCACATAGACCTAGTAGATTTCTAGAATAGAATAAATGTTGAATTTAATAATGATTAGATTTAAGAATATAAAATAGTGGGTTACCCTAGTTAGTCACTTTTAAACTAATAGTATAGATCCCTGAGCTTATTCTCAAAATGTAAAAACACTATGATGTTAAGAAGAGGGAGGTGGTGAATGACAAAGGGGAGAAGATTCTAAATCTGGACCCTGATTTCATAAATACCATGTTCCTAATTCTATAATATGAAAGCTATCTATATATAACCCCTAACTCTTCTAAGAAGTTATATAAGTATAATAATACTACATGTCTATGGGTTCTAAACAAACAATGGCTAAAAATTCTGGAATTACATCCATAATAATGATGAAAACCTTGGCTAGGATATACTTCAAAGATGAAGTATAATACATTATTATATTCTTGCACAAAGTTACAAGGAACCCAAATTCCCTAAATTATCAAGATTGGATGTACCAGTATATTTGGGTAATAAATCAAAATAGATATTACATCCATTCGGCCCAATTGATTTATGAATCCATTCACAAATAGTTGATGGATATCCAAACTATAGGAAAATTTTATATGACCTCATACCTAGTATATATATTATCAAAAAGGAGGGAATTCCTAGGATAAAACACAATTCCTAATCAAGTCAACAAGGTCTTTAAATACTACCCTAACCTCATCCTTGAGACAATCAAACAACATTTAAGAAGGGTAAATGATGCTTTTGTATACTGCATCATAATTATGTTTGATAAGGAGCTAGGAAGATTTTTTTTTTGATGATGCAACTACAAAGATTATAAATTAGGGATCATATTTCATTTATTTCCTAACATATTCATACATTAGAGTTGGTGGTTTTAGCAGGTGTCCTTACACCCTTCTTAGGTATGTTAGCAACAAATGAGCCCTAATAGAACTTGTGAAACAACTTGTGGAGACCCATAAGTTCTTATAAATTAGGCATAATATAGGGATCCACTTCCTTATTAGTATAATAAGATACACCTACCTTTCCCTATCAAAATCCAAATGTGTGGATGCTAAGATAATTAAAATGAGCTTAAGAGATCTTGATGAAAGTCCATTCTATGATGTGACTGGCCATATTAACAATATAGTAGGTGTCATCACATATTCCCATATTCCTTTTTATGAATATTAATAGGAATATATGTAGGATGAATATTAATTAAGGTTGAGAGATTATTCTAGAATGACCCTAGAACAAATCAAAACTTATGACATGGAACCAATCCTTGAGTATTTGAAAGATGATGAGTCACCAGTTGATAGGGTGTATTATGATAATAAAATATATCTCTAACCTCTTCTACTGGTCAGGTGGTCCACACCTAAATATTTCTTATTGATGAATAAGACCACCTAGGTCATAAATTATAATAGTAAACCAGTTAAGGAATAAAGGGGTCAAGATAACCAAAGAGACCCTAAGTATTTTAAATAGGTTGAAAGAAGTGAAGGAGAAGGGCATGGAAATAATAGTAGAGGGTTCCAACATTGGAACCCAAGTAGACTAAGAAGATAGGTGAGTTATGTCACACAAGTGGAAATAAAAGCAAAAGGCAAAAAAGATCTTTCCAGAAGCCAAGAGACAAAAACACAATTGATATATCAACAAATGTCAACTTATACAAAAGAAACAACTATTGTTCAACCAACACAAATAGTTCACCCTCATGTCTTTAATTTCAACTAACCATAATACTCCCTCATCCTATTTCCAATACCTAGTCAGCTCAAATAGTTACCCCTCCTATTTATACCAACCCAATAGTATAATTAATTACACCTTCACCCAACCCACCTATACAAATAACTCCCTTAGAAGAAAGCCAATTGACATAGTTAGATACTTAGATTCCACCTTCACCTCCCTCTTCTACAATCACTTCCACCTCATCCCCAATATACACTACCATTCCATTAATCATTAATACCACCCAACAGTACATGGTTGTAGACTCAGTCATATTGGCTACAATCCCACTAGCCATCCCAACCATTGTGATAGATACATATTTAGTTTCATCTACCATTACACTCCCCATTTCATCTATTCTGAGTGTTCCCACCATGTTGATTAATTCATTTTCTACCTTGGATTCTACCCTTCCATAGGTTCCCTTATTCTAATTACCTGTGCCTACCTTTCTACTCATGTCACTACCAACTTCCACACCCCTAGTAAGCACATCTATACCCACCTCACCCATTCAAGTACCCATTTCTTCCACTCCCATAGTAACCCAAGCCCCCACCAAGGAGGTGGAGATAGAAGGACCCACTGATACAACTATGGCTACTCAACCCATAAATGGGAAAGCGATAGCCAAATCATCAACCAAAGATCTAGTGGCAACATCAATGATGGATACAACACTTGTCATAGTAAACACTATGATCATAATAATCCAATAAGGGAGGTTAGTAGAGTGTTAGTTTAAGTAAACAAAACTCAATAAAAACACACTAACACTAACACTTACAAAATTAGATATTAGGGGTGATCTTAATGAACAAAATACAAATGGAATCATAACTAAAAATAAAAAAACATCAAATCTCTTACCTTCCTTGAGAGTTACATTTGAATTATCAGTTGGCTTGCTCAGTTTGTGCTCAAAGAGTCTTTGATAATGAAGTTTGTGTATCTTCTTCTCTCCTTAACACCATGGTGGATTGTGTTGGATTGGTGTGGGTTGAGTCAATATTTTGGAATTATAAAATTATTGATATAAATATCATGGAATAAAATTTGCATTATAACTCTATAATTTTCAAGTTTGTAAATTAATAGGCAATGGATTGTATTTATAGCAAATGGATCTAACCCCAACCCAAGGTGAGTCAAGGTGGAGTTAAGGGTTGGAATGGGTTCAAAAAAAACCTAGGTGAGTCAAATATAATCTTAGTAGAGTTAATATTTTTCAAGTAATAATGATTTCCAATGAATAGACATGTATCTCCAAAATAGATATTTTAGGATATTTTCAAAATGCTTGACAACTCACAAAGGTAATCATGAAAAGTCTAGGATATTTCATATTTTTTAATTTCCTTTTTTATTTATTCATTAATAACACGGATAATTAAAATAGACATTTAATTAAGTTTAGATTATTAATTAATTATAATTATCCATTTAAGATTTTTAAGATTTGATATTTGTTCATGTGCCCCACTTAATAGGTCCATACACCAAATTGACTATTGTGATACCGTAGGATGATTAGATGTGAATTTGTGAGAGGTTATTATTACATATGATATGATACCCAAATTAGGGATACCTCCAAATGATTATGAGATTTGATGAATGATGCATAAGTAAATTTAGGATGTTTAGTGATTCCTAGGCTTAATTTACAATGGTTGGTAGGAATCAGTTTGAAGTTTGATCGAAAGCTAGTTATGGTCAGTTTAGGTGTCTATAATTTTCCCTTGTTTGGGAAGGCATTACAAGATATATTCATAGTAATGTATTCTCAAAGAATGAAAAGGTCTTGTATGCCTATGAATTCAATGACAATGGATGAACTGTAGGTGCCCCATCAAGAGAAGACTTGGAAAAGGGGTCAATGATTGGTCCTTCAAAATAAGGAAATAATGTGCCTAAAAATATGAAATAATGAGGTATAAAAGACTAATTTACCCAAAGGAAATTATAATCAGTGGCATATGGAGCTACCTTGATTAGGTAGACAACAAGATGATTTTCCCATAGGTAGTTATAATCATCAACATAGGTGGGATAAAAAATCTAATTATTTTCCCAAAGGTGGTTATAATCATTGAAAAAGGCTTGGTGTAACAAGAAAATGATTTACCAAAAGGTGATTATAATCATGAAATGGAAAATAATGATTTGTTTATAGGCAGTTATAATCATTGGTAGGATAAAAACATGCCCCAATTGGGTAGAAGAAATAAAATTATTTGCCCAAAGGTGGTTATAATAATTAACCTTTAAAATAATTGGAAACACAATTATTTTCCCAAAGTTAGTTATAATAATTGGTGATACAAGTGGAATGGTATATAATAATTTTAGCAAAGGTGATTATAAGTATTATACCCTGATAATTACAAATATGATGGAAAAGTGGTATAAAGGAGAAAGATGAATTTGGGCAACTTGTGAGTAGGGAGATGATCCTCTAAACTATAAAGGTGGAAAATTATTTCATTATTTAATTACTTTATGTATTTATGCCAATGAGATATATTTTTGCCTCATTTCCATTTAGAATCTTAAATCTAATTTCTATTTTAGCACAAGATGGTATGCATCATGATAGAACACCAAGATAACATGGCTGAAAGATGCAAAAAGACTGACACATAATCCAATATTTATTAAAAAATAATGTACCAATGATAAAAAAAATAATGATGGCCATATTAACTTATAAATATGGATGGATTCAAGAGTAATGCATAAGGAATCACCTAATGAATGCACATATACTGAATCAAGGTATAATACTAAAAGTAAAAAAATAGGTAAACAAATAAATAAACATAAAGATAAAATAATAAATAAACAATAAACAACCAAAAGGACATAAAACACAAACAATTTTTAATCACAATGTTAGCATAAATAAAGAACAAACAAGGTGATAGTCAAAGCCCCTGGATGATAAGGGAAAAATGAATAAACATAAAAGATAAGGGAAATAAAATAAAAGGAAGGGGGTGGTCGAGCTTCTTCCATATGTACTAGGCAAGTGGATACTACCTACATAATTCCATGGACATGATATTCAACAAAAAATTTAGGCAAAATGTAGTTCTCCCAAGAAATGGGATAAAAGAAAATGATGATAAAGAAAACACTATGGATGGGATAGAATATTATGGGAATGGGCTTGAAAAATGGTGAGAGTGTGAGTGATCAGGTCGATAAGGATGGGAAAACTAAATGACAAGTGGTTTTTTGTGACTTAGTGAGGGTTCCTAAAATCATTAAGTCAAAGAAGTGGTCAATGGTCATTATTTTAGATGTTATAGATATATTTTCAAATGTTTTTGGAATTTTCTAAGCATCTCAACTCAATTGAGAATGACAAGATAATAAATGATCCAAGGTCATAAAAAGGTGAGACCATTCAAACTTAAATTGCTTTCAAAATAATGATAACATGGATTAAGTTGCTTGTAAAATAGTGAAAGCATGACAAAGGGGGACTGATTTGACCTCAACTTGAATCAATCATGATATACATAGTCCCATTAGGACCTCAAATCATAGTAATTCCACCCACACAAAAGGTGATGAGAACTGACTAGGTCACAACAAGTTCTAAAATTGAGGCTAAATGGCTTGGCAAATGAGAACAATAATGGAATGGTGATGTGTTAATTCATGGTAAAGGTGTTGTTATTAATTTACCCATAGGTGGTTATAATTAGGAAACAATGACATAGGTCTATGATACTAATTTTCCCATAGGTGGTTTTAATTAGTAATAAAAGGTGGGATACTGATTTACCCATAGGTAGTTATAATTAGTGGCACCAATTAGGCATAAATGAGATATAACTTCCCAAATCTATTGTCACACTACTTTCATAGAATTTAATTTAAATATGGAATTGTAAAACTATTAAAATTGGATCAAAATCCCCTCATACAAGGTGCAAGAAGAAGCTAAGGAAATAATATCAAAAAGGGTTGGGTAGGATGGCTAAAAATAGGCTTTTATCTAATAGCGATGACATGGTAGAATGACATATGGTATGGCATAAGGAAGATGATAGGATGGAAATTAGATATAATGGAAATAGGGTTACCCCTAAGTGATAAGGCAAGGTAAGTGGCAAATGGAAAATACAAGGTAAATGTTTTTGACAAAGGAAAATTGTAAGGTGAATGATTCTAGCCAAGGTAAATTATTATGTTTTTCCTATTAATGTGGAGATGCACATCCTAATAAGCATATGACACAACTAGAATAATTATTCATGTAAATTACTATCCCACACCTTGTATAAATAGTTTCTCTATCAAGAACCTTTTGTATATTTTCATGCAAATGATGTTGTTGTGTTCATTGTCGGTTATTGATTATGTTTCCTTTAAATGTCGAGATAAGGTATCTTTGTATCCTTTGCAAATGAAAGTGAAACTAGGGATGGTAAATAAGGATAAATAGTGGATGATAGGTTTGATTTGTAAATTTAATGGTGGATGATAATGGAATGTATAATTATGGGGCAACAAACAAAGATCAGGGTTTTTAGGCACACAAAATGTTGTTAATTCTAGATTTGGCTTAAATTTGGATGTGGTGGGGTCGAATACTTCTAAATATGATTTTGATAGGACCACTAGTTTTTTATATTTTTTGGGCCTAATATTAGTTACCATATGATTATGTTGTAGATTTTAAGCTATACTGATGTTATCTTTAATAATGTCATCATCAACCAGTGAAGAACTGATGTGCTCAGCTATTGGTGCCTCAAAGAGGTTTTCACCAATAAAGTTATCTTGATTGTCCCATAGAATATTTGATAAGGTTTCACTAAGGAATGCTGAATTTTGAATTTGATTTTATTTTAGTTCCTGTGAAAAGGTTTCACTAAAATATGTTGAGTTTGAACTTTGATTATCCTGTAGCACCTTCAAAAAAGTTTCACTAGGATATTATTTTTCTACATAAATGTGGTTTTGGCCTCCCTAATGTTCTTCAAATGATATGTCATCATGGATGAATTTTAATAAGGTGTGATTTTGTCAGTCCTAATTGGCACTTGTGGGAGGTGGAATCTTAATATAATGGCTATTTTGGTTGGTGATAATGACATGTGGAATAATAATGGAATGGGAAGAAGAAGAACAATCCTCATAGAATATACCAAAACTTGTGTCAAATATCAAGTAATCATCCTCAAAAATCATGAAAGTATCAAAAATATATTCAACTTGATCTACAAAGCATGTGCAACCAATATTGTAACAACTATAAACATATTTTGATTCTGACGCTGATTTTGACTCAATGGGCTCTGAATCCAATGTTAAGACTAACATTAATTTTAATTCTAATGCTAAATCTAATGTTGGTTCAAGAATAGAACCTAAATTCAACATTTATTCTTCATCTGGTGTGGATGTTTTGACAATGATGTCTTGTTAAATGTTTAGTTTTTGATAAGTAATGGCCTATGATGGCATAATAGGCACCACAAAGACTAGTTTGTCAAAGTGAGACTCCTCAATGAGGGGAAAAAGGTCAATAGATAACTCCATAGACACTATCTTATCAGAGGAAGTCTCTTTAAAAATAGGCATATGGTTGAGATAATGATCTACCCAAAGGTATTTATAATCATTAAGAAGTGACTCAACAAAGACTGGCTTGTCAAAGTAAGACTCCTCAACAATGGGCATATGATCAAAAAGTGATTCATCATAGGTTTACTAATAAAAAATGGGTGTTTAATAAAAAAATATCATATTAGTTGGTTCTCTTAGCCTTGGTTTTCAATCAATTGTAAAATACTAGTTTTGAAAATATCTTGGTTTTAAAATGGTTGGCTTTATTGGAGAGGTACTATTTGGCTCGATCTAGATGGATAATTGGTAGGGGTTTTTAAAAGTGGGAGATGGTCTGAAATAGATGAAAAATGGTAGGTGGTTGGATAATGATAGGTTTAACAAAGGTTTATTTATGGCTTAAGATATTAAATATGACCCACTAAGTTATGATTAGATAACTTTGTTGGGATGAGTTACCATATATGGAATGGAATATAATGGTAATAGTAAAGCATTTCAAATATTTTTTTATTACACAAGCCAAGGGATGAAGTCTTAGTAAATAAATGGTAGGGCATTATGGAGTTTGGTTACTCACACAAGCTAAAGGATGAGGTCTTGGTATAGAAATGGTAGGGCATTATGGATCTTGGTTACTCACACAAGTTAAAGGATGAAGTCCTAATATATAAATGGTAGGATATCATGGAGCTTGGTTATTCACACAAGCCAAAGGATGAGGCCTAAAATAGTAATCCTTGGATGTTTTAGAGCTTGGTGGCTTGCACATATTGAATGAGGGTTAACATTATAATTAGGGGATTGAATTCCATTATCGATGAGATGATGAAAATCATACATCAACTTACTAAAATAAGGTATCATCAAATTTAGAACTTGGCTTTGTTTCCCAAATTGAGTATTACAAGGAGGATATGGATCCATCTGACATGCCACTTCTTCACCATAGGGGTCCCAAATAAAGTCCATTTGTGTGACCATTATATCATAACTTAGATTTTAGCCATTTTTACCATAAGTGTAATGAGACATATCCACATCAATGATGAATATTCTATTGGAATTCATAATGAATTCATAACCAAAATGATCTCTCCTACAAACCATTACAACATAATATTCATCTCAAACATTATTCATAAACCAATCTCTCCATTATTTCCTCAAAGTGAATAATATAATCCATAGATTTTTCTCTCCAACATATTAGGCTAAGAAATAAGAGTGCCTATTAAATAGGCATAAAATTTTGTTTCATACAACAAATAATTTGTTGTGTGAAACCAATATTAATTGTTATGGAATGCTCACATGCATAAAATAGTTGTGAAAATATTTGACACATAATAATTAATAAACTAACTCTCAATAAAGCTTAATACATGAGCAAGTGTGAACACTCATTCTAAAACCCTCCCTTAAGTGTTAAATAGGGAGTAAGAAAAGAGAAAGTAAAGAAACTGATGGGTCTGGGTAACTAGGCATGATCATGTACCCATGTACAAATCATAGTGAAATACAAAGTGTTCCTATGGTAACCGATCCATCTTACTAGACTACATGGATGATGAATCACTATAACCACCAAGTCAAATAGGATTTGGTACTCTGTATGAAGCTAAATCTATAAAAAAAAAACATTGATCTCAAAACACTAGGAAAAAAGAGTCACCAAGGATGAAGTGTATCACCAAAAGGTGCCCAAAAATAAGTAACAAAAACTAAATTTGAAAGAGTAAAAAACATATACCTCAAGGTACCCCAATAAATTAAATGTATCAATACTCAAACATAATGTTGAAGAGGTGCATTAGATGGAACAAATCCCATCAAATATAAATTAACTCAATCAACTACCTCAAAAATTAAAAAATGATCTATTAATAATGAGCACAACCCCTGAAGTAATATGTCCACACACCCCCCCCCCCCCCCATAATTTTAAAGTGGGTGTAGTGACTCAAAAAACATTTGAAAGAGTGGGCCAATCCCATGATGCAAACATTGAAATGTTGACACTAGGCTATACCAGACTAGCTACACTCTAGAAGGAGAACAACCTCCACCAAAACATCTAAAGGAGACTGTCAACAATTAGATATAGACATGAAATCTCTCAATAATGATGTCCCTAGTGATGATGGGATAGTCAACAACTAGATAAGCAATTGCTCAAACATGGATCACACACATAAAGGAAAAATCTCCATGAAACTCATTGTGACTATAAATAAAGGTCCCATCCTAAAATAATATCACCAAGAAATGCATGAATGTCCATAATGTACTCAAGATATGTAAAATGAGAGATGTAAGTTCGAAAACACATCTTCCTAACAAGGCGCTCAAAATAACAAGGATCATCATAAGGTAGGAGGAGTAATGTGCGATCAAAGTAGATAAATAGTGGAGGAATGATGCTTGTAGTGTCCTCATAAAGAATGCCTCTTACACTACCAAGAATGATCCAAAATCCACCCTAAATCAACATGAATTTTGGATGAAGATGCCTATATATGTGTGGGTGTAAAATCCATAGTATAAAAATGTGAAGTGACATATATAAAAGTGTTAGGTAGATCATGTATAACCACTATAATCTCATGTTTCTTAGGCCTGAGTGAAGGTGCAAAAGATTCCTTATGTAACTCATAATCCTCAAAAGAGTGGAAAAAATAAAAGATGGAGCTCTATCAACAAATCCTAATGAAGATGAAGCACCTACATCATAACCAAGGTCATGCTGAGTAATCCACATAATAGGCTAGATAGGGTGAGCAATGCCTTGTAAATGCTTCCCAATGCCTACAAGTCTTATAGTGTGACCCATGGAATGAAGCATGTGGGATCCAAATCTAATGGTATGTTTCTCAAAAGAAGTAAGCATAAGTATAGGTAGAAATGGAGTGGAATTTGTAAAGTGTAGATCAATAGAAGGCACATAAATATCATCTATAATAAGAGAAGCACCAAGAAAAATGGGCCACTTAGAATATAGTAAATTTCACTATAAAAGTGCATCAAGTGGATGCATACTCGATTCAATAACACTACATGATGGAATGCTAGACTAATGTTGTGCACCAAATAGTTTTTTATATAAATAAAAAATGAGGGCATCCTTTCCTTGAATCAGGGAGTGTAAAAGAGAATTATGCATCAAAAGTTTCCTATTTTCTTCTTGAAGTGATATAAAAGAGGCCATAAGATCGATAGGTTTCATAGGACTTGGTAGGGTACTAGCAAGATTCCTATCAAAGTAAAAAGTAGGAGCAATAACCACTGTATCAAAATGTGCATCAGTATCTAGAGGTGTAGATACCTCATCCAAGTGACCACCAATATCAAGTGTCTCATCCTCAAAAAATATGTCCTCACTAATAATGAAAGGAGGATAAGAAATAATAGGAGAAGCTGAAGATGCCAAAGATTCCTTTTGCAAATTATCATCAAGTGAAACATTCTCACAACTAGGAGAAGATGATGGAGAAACATCATCACCAATAGAAAAATCCTCACTCTAAGAGGAAGGAGAAGGAGGGACATGTGGAGGTGAAGTGACCTCATCAAACAATGAAAAAATAATGTCCCAAGCTTCTTTAGGTGATGTGGCATGTTCAATATGAGTTTTTAAACTATCAAAAACATGGAAGCAAATTAATATAAGTGGCTTCTTTTTCATGGATACAAGCCACATAATATCATAATTATCTATGAAATTGGGAAAATTGCTAATAATGACTCTTCACAATCCTTTCATTTGTAAGTGTATCATCTTCTTGTGCTTCTATGTGGTGTAGTTGGATGAAATAAGGGGTTGAAACATGCAAGAATCCATATTTGAAGACATGAAATGGAAAAAAATATCCAAATTCAAATAAAATGAAATCCTCAAAATGGATGTCAGTCATAGCTAAAAATGTGTTCTCAAATACAACATGTATGGCTCCAAGATGTACAATTCTCACTAAAAGTGGGATGTCAGTCACAACCAAAAATGCATTCAAAAATGAAAGGAGCACTAATCACACCACAAAAACGAATTTTTTTGAGAGGGGGTCTCACCACCTATGAGACCAAACCTCACCCTCCGCCTTCAACAAATGAGAGTGAAAGAAAGGTAATGTATTCTAAGTGTGTAAAATGCACTAAAAAATAGCACAAAAGAGCCTCTCAATACAACTTAGGAACCTCCTTAAAAGAACCTCCATAATAATAAATTGATCTCCATCTTTTAAAAATAATTCACCTCCTTTATAGCAAATACCCCAAATTTTCAAAAAAAGAAATCTCCTAAAAAATATCCACTTTGTAGTGGATGGGGATTAAACCCCTCACCACACCCTTACTTGAGAGTTATATTGAAATAATAAAACCCATTTGGCTACAAATATCTTTAAAACTCTTAACACAAAAATTGCTATTTAATCCAATTAAATAAGATAGTTTCCAAACAAAACACACCTTTCAAATTTTAACATGTAGAAAGCAACTTAGTGGAGGTCATGAGGACCGAGCCAAAAATGGTGGAAGCTTCAAGGAGGTTGACATGGAAAATGGAGAGCCAAGAGAGCCAGCTAGACACAACTAAATACAATAGCCAGCTAGATACAACAAACTTGCTAGTGAGGAGGAGATGAATAGTTCATCGATAGGTAAGGAAAATGGTAAATTGGTGTGTTGAATATTATTTGGATGCCAAAGGTGAATGTTCATTGGTTTTTAAGGAAACTTTAATGATGGAGAATAATAGAATCGCCAATCCAATGCTAATTATCTTTTGTTCAAAAGACTACATCAAGGCTGAAGGTGCTTAGGCAGAGAAATTAATATGGTGACCCCAAATAAAAGATCAACATGTTTTATTAATAATATATGAGGTATATGGGTCAATATATGAATAATAATGACACAACATAGCTGTTACACTCAAAATGTTGATGTAAATATGGGTTCTGACAGTAATATTTTACTCCAATCTTGGCTTTGGTTAGCAATGAAAGAAAAGAGATGGGAGGGTACTATGGAGATGTAGACCCACCATAATCAATAAAAGATTAGGTAAGTCACTGGTCCAAATCTTAGATAACTTGGAAAGATTGAGACTACACAAATAGTAATGCCAAATACTGAGAAGAGGGATTTATGAATATATTAAAAGATGAGTCATGAACTCTAAAATGAGTTAATCACCACATAGAAAGGCATCAATAATGACCAAAATAAATTTGAGATAGATTGCATCCTTTATGGAAAGCACCAAACATTATTAATGGATTGAGTTTACTCTATGATTAATAAATGGCTTAATGGAAAGAGAACATAACTATGTCATGTATCTGAATGGAGCCGTGGAAAGGAAAATCACTCTCTCAGACTTCTATTGATGTTTTTTCTTTACTTTAAGAGTATATTTGTATATAAACTTCATCAAAACCAAGATCACCATACACTATCAAACATGCATACCAATGCTTGTAGAGATCATAGGCCCTAGGTCTGTAGTGATGAGCATGACATATATGTGCAATTGGATGGTTTCAAAATCAATGAATATTTATATTGTCAAAATATTCCACCAATGCATCTACCACCACCTTCTAAAAATTGACTGAATTAAGCAAATAGATGGTACATCCTAAAAAAAATTGTCAAAACATAGCATATGTACTTAAAATAATTCTAGACATTGAGTAATGGTTGCATAGAGTAGCTCTGATACCATATTGGAATTCATAATGAATTCATAACCAACAAGATCTCTCCTACAAACCATTACCGCATAATATTCATCTTAGACATTATCCACAAACCAATCTCTCCATTATTTCCTCAAAGTGAATAATACAATCCATATATTTCTCTCCCCACCATATTAGGATAAGAAATAGGAGTGCCTATTAAATAGGCATAAAATTTTGTTTTACACAATAAATAATGTGTTGTGTGAAACCAATTTTAATTTTTATGGAATGTTTTCACACATAAAATAGTTATGCAAATATTTGACACATAACAATTAATAAACCAACTCCCAATAAATCTTAACATATGAGCAAGTGAAAACACTCATTCCAACATATTCTACAAAAACCTAGAGTTCTACAAACTCTTAAACACAATGTCTAAAGGACAAATGGTTCAAACTTGGTCTAAATTAGTTTAGGGGAGTTATATCTCCAAAATGGTCTATGCTAAAACTTGGTATAAAGTAGTCTAACATCAAATGTACAATGTTAAATGTCTCACACAAAAAGGTTAAGTGGATGAACTAAAACTAGAATGCTAAACTCTAAGTTTAAAGTGTTCCGAACAAGTCTTAATCTAAGAAAAATAAAGGTTGCTAGGTCTTTTATCGAAACATGACATAAAAAGCTATGCTCAAACAAAAGGGTATGATTTAATCTAATAAATCTAAAACACATTGGAATTAACTAAGCACTCAAATTTAGACATGAAATTTGACTAAATTGGAATAAGGCATGAAATAAAAGGCACTTGGAGATAAACTATTTTCTCCCAAATAAAGGAATAAATAATATTTTTCAAATTGGGTAAAGAATTAACCTAAGTTACACAACTTAAGAGAGAAAGATATATGTCTAAGCCCAAATTATGCAAGGCATAAACCAAAATCAATTAATTTTTAGATTTGAACTTGTCAAGGTTAATTAAAAAATCAACTTAGAAAACTAGTATTCTTTGAACAAATAACAAGCTAGACAAAATTGAATGGAATTGTGACACTAGACAAAGATCTGAAAGACACAGACAACTTGGTTTCAAAATTAAAACTTTGACACAAGGAAAATAAGCCTATGAAATGATTTGAGTATTTATAAAACATTATCATACTCTAAATATATGATTGATGTTTTGTTTCAAGACTCTAAAGCACAAAACTTGAAATTATTTGGGCAACATAACATTACCCATTTTAATCAAGTGAGATACGTAATGGTTTTGACAAAAAAGTTTAAGGCTAAGTTATAATATCAAATAAATGGCATAAAAAATCCTCAAAAAATGAATTGATATTGACACAAAAATATTTTTGGCATGGAACAAATAAACAAATTGTTTTAGACTCAAAGACCAAGCAAGTAAAGGAAAAACACAAATACAACTAAGTTTAATGTCCAAATCCTTAAACTGACAAGTTTGCTTCATATCGATGAATTTTATCTATATATGTGCTCTTGGGAGTATTTTACGTGTTAATCTAAAAATAAGTACATGAAGTAGTAGGGTTTTTACATCCCCACCTTCTCCCAAGATATTGTATGGTGACATGGAACTTTGGGCTACTCACCCTACATCAAAAATATGTCTACGATAAGTGGGGTTATTCTAAAACTACAATTTAAAACTTATAAATAGTCTCAAATGTGGTTAACACTAGATATGTCTCACATCAATTGAGTTCATATCTATTAACTTAGTATATAAGGGTCTATTCATTTGCATAGTGATTCCATCTATGTACTTATTAGTGGAATCCCCTAGTTAACTAGACCTAACTTAGGTTTTTGTTATGATTGGAGATGTTATCCACTCAACCCCCTAGAAATCAAAATATATGTGTCCTAATTTATATACCCCACCATGGATCAGGGTTTAAAAAATGTTGGAAGATGAAACCCTGGGTCAAATATTCTCTAAAGAACTCATGAGGAGGCTATGAACTCCAACTCACAAGCCAAGTTGCATTAAAAAATGACTGCGTGAAAAGAATTTAGAGGTTGTGTTTAGATCATGCAAACCATATGGGTTTTGGGGAGAGCCTTAAAAACATTTTTTCCACACCTTAGACAAAGTTAAAAATTATAAGGAATAAGTTATTTTGGCTACCTAAGTTCCCTAAAGGGGATAGGGGGAGAGCATACATGCATCCTTCATTTGCAAAAAACAAAGAAGTCTAAAATGATCTAGCATAAAATAAAACACTTCAAAGAATTTGAATTTTAAGTGAATGTTTATTTTATGCACCAAATTGAGATGTTTATGAAGTTTTCTTTGCCTCTTGGCCTTAGTTGAAAACTTTGTAAAACTTTCATAAAACAAACTAAGTATAAACCACCTAAATTTATTTTAAGCACCAAATGAAAGTTTACAAAAATTAAACATGTTCAAATTTGGCACTTTGGCATGTGTGACCTACAATTTTTAAAGGGTTTCCTTCTTATTTAAAGCATATTTTCAAGTTATAAAATAAGATTTGAAATGGAATCCCTCAGGTTTCTTTTTTCTTTTTACATAGAGACTCACATCGGTCGATAGTGATTGATTCTAGTTACAAGATAACCAATGTCGATCAATTTAATGAAGAACTAATGCTGGTTACAGTAAACCGATGTTGGTTACCTATGAACCCAAAGGAGAAAACATTTTTTCACAAATTTGTTTGCCTAAAATAAGTATAAATACTCAAGAAAACCTAGAACAAAGTGATTAGATATAGAGCATGCAAGTCTTTAAAATCCATATTAACAACTAGGTTTCTTAATAAACTTCAAATACCAAGTTTTTAGCCATGTTCTTCCCTACATAGGAAACTAATAATAGTTAGATAGGACTGATGTTGATTAGGCAAAATAGATGCCAATTATGTAGAATCAATCTCAGTCCCTGTGTATATATAGGTAACACTAAAAATAAAATATGGAAAAACAAAGTAAAAACTCCAATTTTTAAGATGGTCAAGCATTCATTTGAAAATTTAAGAGCTACACTTTGGTATCCTTGGTATGTGAGATGATTTAAGTCCCACCGAGCATGCCATTTGTGATCATAGGAATCTAAGAAGGGAGGTTAGTAGAGTATTAGTTCAAATAAACAAAACTTAATAAAAACACACTAACACTAACACTAAAACTAACACTAACACTAACACTAACACTAACACTAACACTAACACTAACACTAACACTAACACTAACACTAACACTAACACTAACACTAACACTAACACTAACACTAACACTAACACTAACACTAACACTAACACTAACACTAACACTAACACTAACACTAACACTAACACTTATAAGCCTAGATCTTAGGGGTGAGCTTAATAAAAAAAATAAAAATGGAATCAAAACTAAAATTCAAAAGACATCAAATCTCTTACCTTTCTTGAGAGTTCCATATGCATTATTGGGTGGCTTGATCATTTTGTGCTCAAAGAGTCTTTGACAATGGAGTTTGTGTATCTCCTTCTCTGCTTGGCACCATGGTGCCTTGTGTTGGCTTGGTGTGGCTTGGCTCAATATTTTGGAATTATAACATTATTGATATGAATCTCATGTAACAAAATGTACATTATAACTCTACAATTTCCAAGCTTGTAAAGTTAATAGGTAATGGCTTGTAATTATAGAAAATGGATCTAACCCCAACCCAAGGTGCATCAAGATGGATTTAAGGCTTGGAATGGGTTCAAACCTAACCTAGGTGAGTCAAATATATCCCAACTATAGTTAATATTTGTCAAGTAATAATGATTTTTAATGAATAGGCATGGGTCTCAAAAATAGATATTTTAGGATATTTTCAAAATGTTTGACAACTCATAAAGGTAATCATGAAAAGGTAAGATATTTCATATTTTTGAATTTCTTTTTTTATTTATTAATTAATTTCACATAGATAATTCAAATAAGAATTTAATTTAGTTTATCTTATTAATTAATTTTGATTAGACATTTATCATTTTCAAGATTTTATATTTGTTCATGAGCCCCACTTAATAGTTCCATAGGCCAAATTAATTGTTGTGATGTTTCAGGATGATTAGGGATGAATCCATGAGAGGTTATTATTGCATATGATAGGATAACCAAATTAGGGATGCCTCAACATGATTATAATATTTTAAGAATGATTTTAAAGAAAATTTGAGATGTTTAGTGATTCCTAGGATTAATTTGTAATGGTTGGTAGGAATCGATCTGAAGTCTGGTCAAAAGCTAGTTGTGGCCAGTTTTAGGTGTCTAAAACCACCAGTGTATAAAATTTATTTATTCATAGATGATAGTGCCAAATTTATAATTTATCACTCCAATTTGGATAATATAATCAGTGTTGAAGAAGTGGAAATAAATGGTGTCTCCCAACATTCTAGACTTTGGTCTATTAGAGGCATCCAAAATATTGAAGATAGGCCCCAGGACCATTTCTAGAATATCATATGATGTAGTATGGTAAAGATATTTGGAAATAGAAATCCCTCCACCAAACAAACAAAAGGAATATCTAGTGGTGGTGGATTATCAAATATCTAAATTACACCCAAGTCATCTGATAAGAAAAGGACTGAAGCATGATGTTTAGTCAAGCATCAACTCTTTTTTTAAGAAGATGGAAAATGATAAGGACACTAAAAATTAATTGAATAATAAATATGAGTAGTTAAAAAATAATTTGAGGAAACTCATCAAACTAGTAGCCTAATCAACTCAATCTCTTACTCAATTCCCTGATAAAGAAACATTTAAGGTAATGACATAGATTGGTACCATGGGAAGGACCAAAAAATATTGGTTGATGAACTCATAACAAAAGTAAATAGAGTGATAGAGATGGAAATGGAATATTATAAAAATCTAAAGGATGACCATGCATCTCTGAAAGTAGAGATAAGTAAATATGAATAAGATATTTAAATACTAAACCTATTATTTCTAAAATTATAGGTTGTTATGAGATTGACACCCTCATATCAAAAAAGATATTGAAGAAACATGAAGAGTTGGATAGGGTATCCCATTTTAAAATTAATATACTCACTAAGAGTATTAATAAGGCCAAAGTTACATGTGACAATCCCACACATAAAATTTATGACATTAAAGATTCACTTGGTAAATTACCATGTGAAGCAATAGATCACCAAGATCAACCCCTTTTAGTTCAAGAGGTTCAGGACAAATTCAAAGGGGTTGTCAAGAGAGAATAAGCATGGGATACAAATTTTAACTTGAGTTCCATCCACTGGTTCATCAAGTATCACAATACACTGGATCATATGGGAATATACACTCAAGTATATAGAGCTACATCCAAGGAACTATCAAAAGTGATAGCAGAATGTGAGATCATCAACATTTACACCCTTAGTCTTGATGAAGAACATATTTAAGAGATGTTCAAAATATTCAATGATTATATAGATAATATATAAGTAAAAAAGGACAAGGATTCTTCAGAGGTCATGGTTTTGGATTGATTATTTCATATTAATTGTAAAAATACATTTCTATTGTAAGAAACTTTATAAAATTTCAAGTTATAAATTACAACTATTATTTTGAAAACTCTTTTTGAGAAAGATCCACTTGTAATTTTTAATTATTTTTTTATCAAGCTTTAAGTTGTAAATATCCACTTGTAATTCATACTTTCATTTTTGATAAGTTTTAAATTGCTTCAGTTGCAAAAAATCATGTTGTAATTTACACTTTCCTTTTTGACAAGTTGAATGACTTCAAAGTTGTAAAATTATTCACTTCAATTTACAAATTAGGCTTTTCAAGTTTTAACCTAAAATATCTAAAATCATTCAATATTTATCAAGTAATGGTTCATTTTGGTGCCTCATTTCTTGGGAGAGATATAAATAACACAAATCAAAGAAAAAAGGGTTTGACTGGAATATTTCAATGGATTTATCTACTCATCCAACTCTTGTTGAAGTGCCCAATAATTTCATGATTCTTTTCCATCCATCTACTCCATTAAGGATTTTTGTATGAAGTTTCCTAGATTTTCTTGCTCTGAAACTAGGCGTAACATTTTGTTAACTTCCTCTCTTTTAAGGGAGTATTTTTATACAAATATGGGTACCCCAACATAACCCATATATATTTTTGTTTTTAGAGAAGTTATCCTACCTTTGAATAATTAATATACATTATATGACCTAGAGAAAGATAATAGACTAAAGTTTTACCTTCCTTATATTGTGTCTTCTTTGTGTATGTATGGTTATTTGTCAAGTTTGTGAATGCTCTAATTATTGTTTTAGTCATATAGATTAATATGTGGTATTATTTATTCCATTTTTAAATCATATTGATGAAACATAAATAAATATGTTTATTATTTGATAAAGTTTAAAAATTACCTTTGATCTCATATTTGTGCAAAATTGTGCTTTAATAAACTTAGCATATTAAACATTCAATTGTGTTCAAATAAATCAAACATTACTTTCCACTATACTATTTGGAATAATCACCATTTTTAATTTTTTTTACTCATTTTAAAACTCTTTTCCTCACAAGTTAAACACTAGTTACGATAAATACCACTAAGAGGCAGTAGTTTGATTTGAACTAGTCATATACCAGTTGCACTAAGCTCAGTGAAAGGAAGCCAACCTTCTCTAGAGGTTCACCATAATTTTCAAAGGTTCCACAACTTGGAGGTGATCCATTATGTCATTATATTTTCCATGTGATGTAACTCAAACTACTCAAAATACTACAAACACAAAATAGGTGCAAAATCTAACTAATAACAATTTTTGGCATGTCGTATGAGACCTAAAGATTATAGTTAATATATTGGTATTAGTCTCAATAAGCATTGTACGAGCCTCGTACAAATTTCAAAATCACTTGGTGACTCCACTGGTTTATGGATTTAGGAAATCTAAGTTTACATATGCCAAAGAAATATACAAGATCATTTACTAAAGGTAAGAGGATTGACTTGAAATAACTATCATTTCTATTTAAAAGGAAATCAATATCATTTGTACCTTATACTAGAATAAATCCTAAAAATCAATTTACATCTCCCATAAATATCCATAATTGTTTCATAACTCCAATAATGGCCCTAAGAAATCAAATTTTCATGGCATTCAATGGAGGCGACACACATATGCTAGCCCCATATGATGTTATACCCACCTTAGCTCTAAAAATCCTTCCATATTTTATTGGTGAAACTTCCACTACTCCTAATGAACACATACATGATATTGCTAACATTTGTTTAGTTCATAACATAACATAAGAAAATGTTGATATTAGACTTCTTACCTCCTTATTTAAGGGTAAATCCTTGTAATGATATAGAAGTTCTATTCCCAACTCCATATATGTTTGGGATGATTTGGGTATTCCCTATGCATATAGTTTGAGGATAAGAGTGACCACCTCTCACAAGTTGAAAAACTAACCACTATTAAATGAGCTCCTCATGATTTCATGAATGATTTCCATTTTTTATTTCAAAATATGTGGAATAGAATCCCAGTGTTGGTTAAGACAACCCTGAATAATGTTTTCTTGCATTACTTGAGAGCTTTAAATAGTGATATAGATATCATGATTTAGTCAATGGGTGGCACCACACTCTCTAATCCTTATGACATAGCAATAAGAGTGTAAAACTACCTCATTTAAGCTATAAAAAAAATTTCTCAGCCTCTAATGCCATTATTTTCATAAGTTCCTCCCATGAAACCCATTATATCCCTAATTCCCACCACAATAAATGCACCATATTTGAATTTTACTCCTTACAATGATTTATATGAGGTTAACTCACTACTTATAAGCTTTGCTAATTATTTGGTAGCTATGAAAAGGAAACAATCCTAAAACTATAGGCCTTATCAATAAGCTAACTAAACATACCATCCCAATAGGTAGCTATACTTAGACAATCACAACCCCAAAGTTAAACCATGAAATCAAAGCCTCTAAATATCTGTGGTTTACCTATACCAAGTACTTTTAAAGCCATCATTCCTATTTAGAACAACCTGGCTCAAGAATATGATTGGTGTTATCCTTTTGCTCAATCTTATAATTAGAATGATTATACTAATGGTGTCATTAATCAAGGCTTTATGGTAGAAATCATATAAAACACCCAAGAATAGTAAGATAAAGCTACTTCCTATTAGGAAGATGTACAAGATCCTACACAAAATGAAGCCACTCTTTTGAACTAGTAAGAGGAGGATTTTCGTGGCATTAATTAGGAGGAAGCACTAACCAATGGTGGTAGTTTATTGGTAGAAAATACATTCTCTAATAAGATGGAAATATAAAGTGATCAACCCCCCAGGTTTGAATAGGCTACAAATTTTAAAGTTGTACAAGAGGTTGCAAAAGGTAACACAGTTCATAAACCATCCAATGTGTTGATGGGCTAGCTAAAGTCAAAATTGATGACCCCAAATCTCATGAAAGAAGATATAACTCCCAATAAGGCACCAAAAATGGTTAATAACATTATTTTTATTATTTTAGAATAAATGAAGAAGACTAACTTGAATGTCACCATGTGGGAAGCATTATCTATTCTAGCATAGAGGGAGTTGCATCAAGAAGCTTTAAAAAAATTCCAAATAATAGATAAAGTGCCAAATAAGGGACCCACTATTGAGGTTAACTTGTGTCAACCTCAAATAGACACAAAATCAAGTAAAAATGGTAAGCCTCCCTATTTTACCTTTCACTAATAGTAGGGAAAAATCTCATACATAACTGAATGGTAGACTCTAGGGCTAAAAGTTCTTTTATGCCCAAGAAAATAACTAATGTTATTGGTATTAAATACACACCTATCAAAAAATTCATGGTTAAATTATATGGGATTGATGTCCAAATAGTTGGGACTATAAAATGTTTAAACTTTACCATCCATATATGTTTAAGCTTATCAATATCCCAAGATATCTTAGTTATTGACCTATCCCCCATTTTTCTATCTACCTTTCCTAAGACATCACTACAAAAATGGGAGGGTATCTATCTAATTATTGGTCCCATATGTTTCTCAAGATAATTTATGGAACTAGAGTGATAATAAGAGCTAATTTGATTGATAAAGACCACATTGAACCATACACTCCTATATCTATGGATATAAATTGTAAATTTCAAGATTAGGAGGAACTTGACCATGAGATTGAAACACCCATGAAATAAATATGAGACACTCATATATATGAATTGGGATCAGCTCTCTAGTTTGATGATTATGTTTATGTCAAATAAACTAGGTTGGGTACATATTTCATTCATGAAAATAATGCAATAATATCAAAACTTATGAAACTAGCTGAGGATCTTAAGGGAATGTGGAAACTATTATTTGATGGTTCAAGAAGTAGAAATGGTGTAAGTGTAGCTATTTTTTTGATCTATCCATAAAATGAGAGTTATTTCTATTCTTTTAGACTTCAATTAAGCTACACTAACAATGTGTCTAAATATAAAGCATTGATTTGAGGTCTCCAACTATCCAATATAAAGGGGAGTATAGTCACTACAAGTTTTTGGTGATAGTGAACTAATCATTCACCAAGTAAGATCTAAAATCACAACCAATAATAACTTGTTAAGATCTTACAAATATAAGGTTTGGGACTTGTTATAATATTTTATCTCTTTAAACATTTAAGTGATGCCAAGATCACAAAATAAAGATGTTGACCACATGGCCTTAGTGGGTTCTCAATGTAACTTGATTGAAGACATAAAGAAGAATAAAAGCTAGCATGAAAAATTAATAGTGAGACCATTTGTTCCTAAAAATGATACCAATCGACAAGTTTTAAATAGTGATCAACAAATTATTAACTTTCTACAAGATGAGGCTAAATTCTCAAATAAAAATCATTCAAGAATCCAATAAAAATATAGGGATCAAATCATTCAGTTGAATACAAATAAACTGCCCATGGGTCTTGTTACTTTATAGATTATCTTCAACTTTGATGATCAGTTGAAGGGTGAGAATAAAAATATCATGGTTAGTAAACAAGACTACAAACTAGTAGTCATCTCAAAAGGCAAAGCATTAAAAATAAAAAATGTATGTAATACTTCTAAAAAGTAAGATTTTATTAGATTGTATCAATAATTTTATGATAAATTCATTTAGATTTATAAATATATAAGTAGTTTTGACCTTATCTCAAGCCAAAATACAATAAAACTCAGCCGAAATAACAAGCCTATTAGACAAAAATAGATACCAATTAATCAAAAAATAGAACCCTTGATTAAGAGTGAGATATCCAAACTGATAAAGGCTAACACAATTTTCCCTATCAAACACTCATCCTAAGTTACTAACTTGGTCCTTATAAGGAAAAATAATGGTGAAATAAATATTTGTGCATATTTTAGGGACATAAATAAATCATCCTTGAAGGATAATTTTCCCCTTCCACCCATGGAGCAAATCTTTTAAATTGTATCAGGATTTGAAAGGTTTTCCCTTATAGACAGTTATTCTAGATATAACCAAATCTTAGTGCAAGAATATGACTAGTTCAAGACTCTTTTAACTACAAAATGGGGCTTATATAACTATAAAAATACACCTTGAGGTCTAACCAACACTAGTACTACATTCTAAAGAACCATGGATATGAATTTCAAGGGTTTGATAAATGAGATGATCCTGGTGTACCTAGATGACATCATTATTTATTCAAAATATATTGGTGACCACCTAGATCACCTTAGGAATTTTTTTTAAAGGTGTAGGTAATTTTTATTTTCCCTCGATCCAAAAAACTATTGGAACACATCATTTCAAAATAGGCTCTTGCAATAGACCTAGAGAGAGTAAGTGATATTCTTCACTAGCACTTCTAAATCATAAAAAAGGGATTATAAAGTTTCCTAGGAAAGATCAACTACGTAAGAAGGTTCATTCCAAATTTTATCTCTAAGGCCAAGCCCCTTACTTCCATGATTAAAAAGGGAGTTAGTTTTAGTTAGACATGGGAAGGAACCGATAGTTTTGAAGCCATCAAGCAAGCTATTTCTCAGGATCCTACCCTAGTTAACCCCAACTATGAGAACGATTTAATTCTCTATGATTTTGAAGGGGAAGGTAGTGTGTTATCTATTATAACCCAATATAATAAATAAAATTTGGAGCAATATATATCTTTTTTCAATCAATCCTTTAAGGATTATGAGGAAAAGTATAGTTTTGTTGAGAAGCAAGTATATGCCATAATTAAAGCTCTCAAAATTTTTAGGTATATGCTCTCTAATAATAAAATTCATTTGATGGTTAGTCACCAAAGCATCAAAGAGTTCCTATTGAGCTGTGAAATAAAAGATAATAGAGTGGGTTGGATCATAAAATCCATGGAATATGACATGATCATCAAAATAACTAATCTCATAAGAAGAAAGGGATTATGTGAACATCTTGATTTTTATATAAAGACTTATCATGAAATATATGATTCAATATAAATTCAATAGATTTTATAACTATCCATTCCACATTTAATCAATAGTTGGATTAGTAACATGACTCTCTTCCTATAGACTAATGAATACCCATATGAGCTCCATCAATCCAAGAAGAGGTACTTTAGACTCCAATCTATTCCTGTGTTCGTATTAATGGGATATTATTTAGGAAATATGTGAAATGGATTTATTTTGAGGTGCATCGAGCATGATCAAATTCCCAAGGTGATCAAGGAGTTTCATGATGGATCATTAGGTGGACATTTTTTCACAAGAATAATTATCATCAAAATAATTAGGCAGGCTACTATTAGCCTAATGTAGTCATATAAAATGTGAAAATTGATAAATTGAGTGTGGATAGTGACACCTAACCCATAGGTCCCTCGTGCTTACTCTCATGACCCTCATAAGCATCTTTTCACTATTTCTTAGTCATTTATAGCCTTCTAAAATTTATCCCAATTGAGCCATACCCCTCTTTCCATGACAAATCCATCCCCCTAGGTCCCATCTACTTAGGATAATATTAACACAATAGGACTATAGTGTCAATGCCACTCCTATCTACTTTGGGTGATGTTGTCCAAGTCCATTTTTAGACCCAATGATTAATTTCTTTTGGATCCTCATCCTACTCCTTGTTGGCCTAATGTGAGCACATTTAACCCATGACCAATAGATCCTTATAAAATCCCATTCAAAAATTATTTGGAAAGGGATAGAAATTACTACTAAGTAAGAAATAATACAAGCATGAATACTCAAAAAATATTCCCTATTCTCTGTATGCAACCAATAAACACACTTAAAATCTTATCTAGATCCTTACACTAGTCCCTAGCCACCTCAATCACATCTAGTTTAGCATTCTACATCTACATACACACAATTACACAAAACACATCAAGTGGGAGAACTACATATGACTTGATCCCTCTTCTAAGTATTGGTATGTAAGTAGTGTGCCCACACAAGGGGTTTGGATCCATGTCTAGTGAATCTTACACACACTAACCCCCCCTCTTTTTTGAAATTTATCAAACACAATAGAAAATAAGGTTGAAGATAAAATTATTAGTGTAGGTTTTTATTTTTCCCTATTTATTAATTAGGGAAATTGTATTTCTTGTGCATACATGGAGTTTTCCTACATTTGTGGGATAGGATAGCTTATGTGGAGGTGTGTGTCATAGATGAGTCATAGGTGTCATAAGTAACTCCCTTGATGGGAGTTACTTCTCTATTCTTAGCACCTTGTCACCACCTTTCATGGAGGAGTTACATTCTATTCTTGGGGTGCCTTGTCCACCTTTTGTGGAGGAGTTACGTACTCTCCTATTTGTATTCCCCACTTTGGCCATCTCATGCTAATCAGATTTTGGTTTTCTCCATTTTGTCTTGTGCAATTTCTCTTATTGTGTTATTTTCAAATTGCTCTAGCATCTATGTGGTGTGCACTTGCTTCAACTTGTGTTATCACGTCTCCATTTCACTCATATTATCTAGATTCTGGCAACAACTCTGATATGGTATCAAAGCTAACACGGTAATCTTGTGTGTGATTATGCTTTTAGCTTATTTTAAAATCAAGAGGAGTGGAGTTCTCTTTATTTTTTTATTATAGATTTGGTCTAAAATAAAAAAAATTCTATCAATATCATTTCTGGTATCTTTGGCCTTTGGCTTTCTTGATTAATCTGTTGTGGCTTCAGTAAGGCAGAGGAATTTTTTTTGTCATTTTAAAAAAAAATATCTATATTCTGTGTGTTGTTCTTGGACGCCACCTTCTGGTAGAAAGAGTTGAAACTACCCAGATCTGGAGCTTCCCACTCTCATCTTCAGTCTGCACCCTCCAATAGTAGGTGCCTTCTATTCTACCATACCACAGGTAGTTCAATTAAGGTGCAGCAGTAGAGTCCTTCCAGCTAGGTGCCTTAGGCCGTACGGCACAGGTCTGCTATTTTTTATTTTTTTTGCAAAAAATTTAGATATGTGCCCTCTTTTTGGGATGCCACCTATTGCATTTGCTGTTTGCTGATCAGAAATCAGCTTCTGCACCTCATTTTTGGTGAAGTCTTCTACCATGCCTCAGTCTCCAGCAAGGCACCTCAGTCAGGCTGTACGAACTAGTAGGTCAGCATTGCATTTTGTCTTTTCTGTAAATCTGGACTATTTGCTTTTAGATGTCCCTTCCTTACTTGGCATCCTATTTGGCACCCCTTGGACACGTGGCTCCATTATTCTATCTATGCTTCATTTTTTTAAGTTAAAATTGACTTGATAAAACAAAAATCAGTCAATTTGATTGAATATTAAGGATTTTAGACAGTTTTGTATTTTTTGGGGGTTTGAATTAAAACTTGTATCTTCGACCTATGAACACGAAGGGTGAGGCCCGAGTTGGCAGGAGGCCAATTCCCCCTCACACAAACCTCCTTTGGATTTATCATTCTGTGATGAATCTAACGAGTGGTTGGAATGCCACTTTCTCTCCCCATAACAGGCATTTTTTAATGTTTTATTGCTTTTTTTTGCAAAAACACTAGTTTACGAGAAAATTGTAACTTTAATATCTTGCAAACGGTAGCTCAGTTTTGGGTACCATTTTTTGAAAAAGTTCTTGTAATTCAATTCTCCATAGTGTAGAATTGTTATTTTTCAAAAATGCACTAGTTTATAAAGTGCCAAAATTTGGGTGTCTCGGGACGCATTTTCGGCTGAGTCCGACATCCTATTTGCTTTAGTCTTGCACTAATTGCTCTAAGATGCATTTTCAGTTGAGTCTGATGTCTTTTGAGCATGTAATTTCATATTTTGGGGGGGGTCTCAATATTTTGGGGGGGGTGTGATTGCTTTTCACAACTTGCTTTCATTCTCCTTTTTGCATACATTCACAACTTGCAATCAACACAACTTCACCTAAATTTAGCTAAAAAATGGATTCTTTTAAACTTAAAACCCTAACACCCTTCAACTATCATGAATATAAATTTAAAATGTCAAAAATTCTTAGAATCAAAGGTTTGTATAGGATCACCATGGGTACAGAAGTAGAACCCAACACAGATGCTGAAAAGGTCAAGTGGTACAACTGGAGTGATGAAGCCTATGGATTACTAAGCTTGTCTATGTCTCCCAAAATTATCTTCCATCTATAATCCTCTCAAACTCCCAATGACATATGGGACACCTTAGAAAAGTTATTTGGGAAGCTTGATGAGATGAGAGGTCATGAGCTTGAAAACGAACTCATAAGTCTAAGTCCTAGCAATTTTGACACCCTCCAGGACTTCTTCACTAAGTTTAAGGCCCTTAGATTGAAATTGAAAGAATGAATGATAGAGAATAAAGATGATCAACTCATCCTTTCTATTCTCTCAAAGTTAGGTCCAAGCTATTCAGTCTTTGTCTCCACTTTCCATGCCATAAAAAGTGCCCTTGGCAATACATGGAAAATGCCTTCTTTAGATTCATTCATTGCCAACTTGACTAGGGAGAATGATAAGCTAATTCAAATGGGTACAATAAATTCTACTCAAACCCAAGATTTGATAGCTGGAAATGGCAAGGATAAGACTTCAACAAAGGAGAAGAAGAAAAAGAACAAGGACCAGGAGAAGAAGAAAGAAAACACCAATTCTACCAAAAACAACACTGAGACTTCCTCTTCCAATGCTAAACCTAAGAAGGAGAAGGTTAAGTGTGCCTATTGTAAAAATATAGGTCATGATGAACACAAGTACATGAAAAAACAAATAGATCACCTAACTGATCTTCTAGAGAAGAACAACATAGGTGTTCCTGAGTCCATCAAGCAGAATTCATCTACCCAAGATTCTACCAAGGCAAAAGGCAAGGGTAAGGAGAAAGAAAAGGGCAAGGCTCTTGTAGCCACAACAGCTTCTACATCTTCATGGGTCATCAACTTGGGTGCTTCTCACCACATGGGCTCTTCCCTAGTTGAGTTTTCATCTTTAGAGCCTTGTAGCATGACTTCAATTAGTTTGGGTGATAACACTTTAGTTTCCATTGCAAGGAGAGGGTCAGTTGAAATGGAAGGAGGAACATTCAATAATGTTCTAAGTGTTCCTTCTCTTTCAACCAATCACCTATCAGTGTACCAAATTACTCACATTGGTTAGGGCATGAGAGTTGAGTTTTCACTAGATTTAATGGCTATCAGGGAGTTACATAGTGACACTACAGTGGTAGTGGGTAGGGCAGATCACCAAGCCAGGTTATACACCTTCTCACATTTTTCATTAGATTCTTCTCTAATAGAATTTTTGACTCATTTATATGGAGTTAGAAAATTATGTCATGAGTGGCTTGGCCACCTTAACTATCGCTATCTTGAGCAACTTTGCAAAAATGACATGGTCATTAGCTTGCCTCATGTCCAATTCTCAAAAGGACTTTGTGAGGGGTGCTCCCTTGGGAAGCATCCTGAAGCAAAATTTGATAAAGGCAAAGCTTGGAGGGATTCACAACCTTTGGAGTTAGTCCACAGTGATGTATCAAGACCCTTTCCCAAACCATCTTTCACAAGGGCCAAGTACATCCTCACTTTCATTGATGATTTCTCTAGGTACACTTGGATATATTCTCTCAAACAAAGTTTGAAGTGTTTGAAAATTTTCTAGACTTCAAGGCTCTTGTTGAGAAATAGAGTGAGAAATACATCAAGGTTCTTCAAATTGATAATGGAGGGGAGTATGTCAGCATCAGGTTTGAGCAATTTTGCACCACAGAGGGGATTGATTTGTAGTCCATAGTCACCTACAGTCCTTCACAGAATGGGGTTGCAAAACATAAGAATATGTTCTTGAAAGAGTTAGGTAGCTATATGATTCACTCCAAATCCTTGACACCACATTACTAGGCCTAAGCCATCAATTGTGCTTGCTACATTCAAAACATGGTTCCTCACAAAGCTTTGAAAGGGATAACACCCTTTGAAGCTTGGCATAAAAGGAAGCCTGATGTTGAGCACCTCAGGGTTTTTAGATCCCCAACCATGGCCCACATTCTGAAGAAGAAATGCAAAGCTATGGAACGTCAATCCAAGCCTTGCATCTTTATAGGATATCCAAATGGTATTAAGGGATATCGCCTTTTAGATGCTATCACTCATGAGTTGTTTATCGAGATAAGTGTCCATTTTCAAGAGATTATTAGAGACTCAACACTTGACACTTATTCTCCCTCATCAGATCTACTTCTTCATGACGATTCCTTGTCAGATTCAGATCAGCCACAGTAGGTTCTTGAGCCAGAGACATCTTCTTCTTCTTCAAGTTTAGACAACAAGGATAGTGATGCAGAGTCATCCACCTCTAGTTAGTCAGAGGATGAGGAGTTAACACCTAACTCACCCACTTCTAGGCCACTTTGGGCCAGACAGACACTTGAGAGTGCTGACACTTGGGCAGGAGATCCTACAGATGACAGACATACTAGGGGGGATTTTCAGAGAGATCCACATGCCTTCTTTGCTTTAGTTTTGGATCCATAGACTTTTTGAGAGGCATCGGGGGTACTTGAGTGGGATAGTGCTATGAAGGAAGAATATTCTTTCTTAATCAAAAATCACACTTGGGATTTGAATTTGCTTCCTAAGGGAAGAAAGATGGTTTGATGTAGGTGGATATATCAGACCAAGTTTGTAGCAGATGGGTCGATTGATAAGTACAAGGCATGATTGGTCACCAAGGGTTTCTCGCAGGTGGCAAGCATTGACTACTCAGAGACCTTTGCACCCATTGCAAATATGACTTCTATCTAACTCACCTTATCTATTGTTGCAGCACATGGTTGGGATGTGCATTAGATGGATGTGAAGAGTGCCTTTCTTCACAGAGACCTAGAGGAGGAGATCTACATGGAACAACCACCTAGATTTGTTCAGGATTCTTTCTTAGTATGAAAACTTAGGAAATCTATCTATGGCCTCAAATAGGCCCCTTGAGCTTGGTATGCCAAGATGGATTCCTTCCTTCTCATAGCAGGTTTCACTAGGTGCCATTCTGATCCCAATGTCTACTTCTTGTGGCAAGATGACTCGCTCTTGATTTTGGTTCTATATTTTGATGACCTTTTGATCACTGAGAGTTCTTCATCGGCTATTGTAGTGGTGAAGGCATCTCTTCAGGATAGATTTGACATGACAAACTTGGGTTTGTTTCACTACTTCCTTGGCATCAAGATCTCACATTTAGATTTAGGGATTTCTCTTGCACAAACTAAGTATGCTCTTGACTTATTGGCTTAGTTTCACATAGCTAATTGCAAGCCATCTCTGACTCCCTTTCTATCAGAAGTCAAGCTTGAGGCTGATTGTTCTTCACCATTAGTTGATGCCACTCGGTATTGACAACTTGTTGGTAGTCTCACCTACTTGACTCACACTAGGCCCGACATATCATATACAGTGGGACTTGTCTCTAGATTCATGAAGGAACATCATGAGTTGCATTAGAAATTAGCTAAGAGGATCTTACATTAAATACAGGGTTCACATAGATACATGATTCATTACAGATTTGACATAGAGGTTGACTTGGTTGGATATACAAATTTAGACTGGGCTGGCAATTCACAGACTTGCAAGTCCACTTCTCGTTACAGTTTCTCTCTAGGTTTAGGTCATATCAGTTGGTCTAGCAAGAAGTAGAACACTATTGCTATATCATCCATAGAGGTAGAGTACAGGGGAGCTGTTAATGTAGCTACTGAGGCTATTTGGCTTTAGGGGATTCTTTTTGAGTTTGGCATTCCTATTAGGAAGCCCACCATCATTTATTGTGACAACCAGAGTACCATTCAAATTTGTAGGAATCTAGTTCAGCACCAACAAACCAAGCACATAGAGATTCACATGCATTTCATTCAGGAGCTTATTCATATTCAGGTCATTGACTTGATGTTTTGCCAGTCTTCAAAGCAAGTTGTAGACATCTTCACCAAACCTTTCACTGAGAGCAAGTTCATTCATCTACAATCTCTTCTTGGGGTGTGGTCTACATTTGCAGTAGCATCATCTTTAGGGGGGGCTTCTAGCCTCTTCACTTCTTTTATGTCTCTCTTTTGGGGGGGAGTTTTTTCCTATGGGTTTTCTCCTTTTCTCTATCTTATGGGAGATTTCATTTGTACATGGGTACCTCATCAGGCCTAGTTTTTGGGACCCATTTTATATTTCCACACTGCCCACCTAAGCTGTGCTTATGGGGGGTATTAGTGTAGGTTTTTATTTTTCCTTATTTATTAATTAGGGAAATTGTATTTCTTGTGCATACATGGAGTTTTCCTACATTTGTGGGATAGGCTAGCTTATGTGGAGGTGTGTGTCATAGATGTGTCATAGGTGTCATAAGAATGTCATAAGTAACTCCCTTGATGGGAGTTAATTCTCTATTCTTAGCACCTTGTCACCACCTTTCATGGAGGAGTTACATTCTATTCTTGGGGTGCCTTGTCCACCTTTTGTGGAGGAGTTATGTACTCTCCTATTTGTATTCCTCACTTTGGCCATCTCATGCTAATCAAATTTTGGTTTTCTCCATTTTTTCTTGTGCAATTTTCCTTATTGTGTTATTTTCAAATTGCTTTAACATCTATGTGGTGTGCACTTGCTTTAACTTGTGTGATCACATCTCCATTGCACTCATATTATCCAGATTATGGTAACAACTCTGATAAAAATATTCTCTATAGGGAGTTCTATAAACTTCCAACTACCAAAACTTCATGGATATGGTCGTATAGACCTGACAAATAAAACCCAAAAAGTTCAAATCCTCAAGATAATAGTGGTAGAGGTGTATTATAATGTTGGTGCCAATCCTATCCAGTTTTGATGCTCCTATCCAATCACCAAAAAAAGTTTAGATCTTAGTTTATGATAGTGTCCCAATCTTACACAGTGAATTCCAACCTCTGTCACAATCAGATCAATTAGTTTCTAGCTAAGTTTTCTTTTCTATCTCTTATTACTATTTTTAGAAAGGTCAAAACTATAATCTAACTTACACAAATTAGTATCTTAATTATTGCATATTTATTTATTGATTTTACTACTTATACCATTTAATTAAATTAGGAATAATACCCCAATATTCTCAAAATTTTAAATCATTTAGTGAACTTGACTTACTTTGTTTGTGCATAAAAACCATAGAAAACCTAGTGCAAATTTCCTACTAATTTTTCTTAGATTTTTCTATTTTTTTTACTTGCATAATTAAATCTTAAATCAACATTAAATTTTAAAATTTTGTAGTAATTTTAAAATATTTTTTTATAAAACCCTAGTTGTCCATACTAGTTCCCACTATTTTTATAGTAATTTTCCAATAATTTCCTGATTTTTACTAGCATATTAAAATCAAAAATTTATATCAAATTTCAAAATTCAATAGTAATTTTCAAATTTTTTTTTTTTTCAAAATCCTAGTTGCATACACTGGGTCCTATTAAATCACAAATTTTCCAATAACTTTCTAATTTTTTACTTGCATATCTAACCCAAAAATTCACTTTCAAATTTAAAATTTCATTGTAAATTGTTCAATTAAATATCTTCCAAATCCTAATTGCATGTACTAGTTCCTATTTGCTTCTTGAGGTATCATGTTACATGTGTGTGAACTTCATATCCTTTCCATGCATATTCTAGTTCCTTGTTTAGATTATATCTATTTAATATTTTATACTATTATCCAAGTTGTTTTCCTTATGCCACCTAAGTTTCTTGCATCTCTTCCTTCAAGATGAAGTACAAGACTTAGTGAAAATCCTCTTGAATTCACCTATATTTTGGAAACTTGACCATATAACATGGATATACAACCAACTTAGGTTCTTGTTAAATATTCTACACATCCAGATTATACTAATTTCAATAAAGATAACTCTAATAATGAGTAGTATAAGAATAACAATGATGATGTACACACCGATGCTCATGCTCCACCACATTGGACTACTAATCCACTTCCACCAATTTTTTATAATGAAGTTGTCCTCAATAAAGATTTGATCCTAAAAAGTTTTCAAGAAAGACTCCAGGATTAGCCCCAAGATCATACTCTTATCTTATAATCTATCATGGAAATTGAAAAGGCTAAGCAAGTTGAATTTGCCATTCCTTCAGAGAAATCAATTATAAATGACACTATAGGGGAAACTATGTTTCAACAACCCCTTATAGTAGCCCAACCTACCTATATGTCACTAACTACAACTAGTACATCTTTGTCTCTTGATGTGGTAGCCCTTGTACAAGAGATAAAATGTCTTAAATCCAAGGTGTTACATCTTGAGCAAGGTGCCTCTAGACCTACATAGGATTTGGATTCTTTTGCTCTATTAAATACACCATTGGCACATCACATTAATTCTACACCCTTGCCATAAGGTTTTTTTCAACCCAAACTTACTCTATATTATGGCAAGGGTGATCCAAAGACACATTTGAGATTTTTTCATGTAGCTTGCTTGGACTATGTACCAAATGACTAGCTACTTACCAAATTATTTCCACAAATTTGAAAGGATTATGCTCTACAATAGTTATACAATATACTAAATCAATTGATCAATGCATTCAATCCTTTAGCTGACATGTTCCTATCACATTTCAGCATTAACATTAGTGATAAGGTTTCATATGCCCAAGTTACACAACAAAAACAAAGGTCAAATGAACATCTTAGAGATTATGTTCTTCAATATAAGACTATTTTGGCTAAGATGACTAGCTCCATGGTCAATCAAGAGTTATAAGATCTCTTTAAATAGAGTCTTTTACCAGGTTTGCATAAATCAATCATGTTTAAAAGATTATTTTCCTTCACTGAATTATGTCACACACTAAAGGAAAGAGAAGTGAAACTAATTTCAATGGTAAAACTCAAGTATACAATTATATTAGACACAACAAATAAGATTAATAATAAAGTCCCATAAAAAATTAAGTTCAATGATAAAAAGATTCAGAATCAACTGATAGTTAATGTGACTTCCAAGCCCCCTCAACATGTGGTTTTATCAACACCTCCTCAGTAAACCTTCACCAATCTACCAATTTCTCTAGTCAGAGTTTTACAGTATCTATTAGAATGTAAAATAATATGTCTCCCTCCTATTTGGGAAGTTGACCCAATAAAGCATCTTCAATGAGGATATGATCAACATGCATTTTACAAGTTTCATAGGGCACCAAGCCATAATATAAAAAATAGATGCATCAGTTTGAGACAAAAGATACATGATTTAATATAAGGAAATCATATTGATCTTGGTACTTTAGTTGAGCCTCTTCAGACAAAATAGACATAGGATAAAGCTTTGAAAATATTCTTAGATCCTTTCCAAAACATTCTAAACAAGAGACAAGGGACACATCAAGGGTTCATTATGCATATCATGCACTTCCACCACTAGATACATACATAACACCTTTAGTTGAGACACATCCTTTGAGCAATATGATTGATGTATACAATTTTAGATTTCTAGCTAGACCTTCCATCTCCTCAGAGTAGGGGATCATCAAGGATGATTCATATCATCATGTACTCTTTATTAGAGCTTACATCCATAATCATCCTATTCATAGTGATCTCATAAACAATGAATCCAACATGAATATGTACATTATGACATTATTACTATATTTTAGATATTCAAAGTAGGATATTACCCTAATAGAACAAGTTATCAATAGATTGAGTGGGAATATACATAGTACATTCGGTGAGATAATACTCTATCTATAGGTTGGTATAACACACATGGCCACACCATTTACTATAGTTCCTAGTGAAAGAGTTTTTGATATGTTACTTGGTTGACCATGGATTCAAAAAATATGAATAGTACCTTATACAATTCATATATGCATGAAATTCATTCATGATAATTAGATTGTTAAAGTTGGTATAGCTACATATGAGTTACCACTCCCCACTTTAGAGTCATCCTCTATAGTACAGTCACCAGTTTTAATTTTTCCATTAGTTCTAATCTTGCCACCAGTTATAGTTCCTCCTCCAGTTCTAATTTAGACATAGTTGAGGCATCTATCACCAATACAAAGAGTTAATACACCTCCATAGCTCCAAGATTTTAAATAGCTACCATCTAAAGTGTTCACATCCAGGGTAGTGTCATTGATATCTCATACATCTACTCATAGAGCACATGTTTAAAGAACTCCTCCTATTACCAGATGGGTCCCTAAGAGCCCTATAGTTACATACACTTCTCAAAGTTACAGGGGGACCCCACACTTAGTTTCTACTTCAGATATTTTATATAATTTATAGCATATAAAAATTTTAGATCCATAGTCTCATTGTTTCCATCATGCTTCACGATCATGCATGATTTTTCTCTTTGATATAGGACACCATGAAAGGGAGTCTCCCCTGATACTCATCGGTTAGTATCATCCTTTCCAAACTTACCTATACATATTTTTTTATGTTTTATTGTACATAACTTATATAAAAAATACCAGAAATAATGCAAAATTCAAAAATATAAAACATTCAAATATTTCAAAATACAAAATCATGCAAATAAATTTAAAACTCCAAAAATATTTTGATTGTATGCATTATCCATGCTTTAAATTTTGACAACTATGCTAGACTTACATTTCTTATTATATGCTATTGTTTGTTGATTTATCTAAATTACCATGCTTCGCTTTATCTTCTTTGACTATGTGCAGAGTGACATCCAACTCTTTGACTACTTCACTCTACCCATTAAGGAGGCATCCTACTTTTACATCGATACACATGTTGATATATATACCCATTGGGGTCATCTTCTACATAACTACACCATCTAGGTTATGTCATTTATACACCATAGACTCTAGTTATCATGTTGATGTACATTATTTACTAACTTATACAGATTACTCTATTGACACTCACTAGTATATAACACTTATGTATTTATTAGCATATACCTAGTCTTATACTAACATGTTTTGCATACTTTCCCTCTTGCTTTAATTAGTTAGATGAAATTATATTTCAAGTTATTACATGCTTTCCTTTTTTGATTTGTGTAGTTAGATATGAATTCATTTCTTAGTTCCTATTTATCTCATGTATGTTCTTTAAAACATTTTCCAATGTCCTTTACTTTTATTCATGTGTGTGCCTTAGAACATTTTCCAATGTCCTTTGCATGTACTCTTCTATGTGATTGTTGCTTCTATGCTAGCCTTGATATTCTCAATTATATGTGTATGTGGAATTTGAACATGACTTGTATGCTTGCCTTCCAGTATGAATGACATGTGACCATGTCCCTTGTTTGTGTGGCCCCTTGGCCACCCTTGTATGCTTCTTACTTATTGCCTTGTGTTCTTATTTCTTGTTTGTTTCTCATTGTTTTCAATGCCATGATCCACATCATGCATTTATCTTGATTTCTTGGATGCTATGATAGGATTAATGTTCCATCCCTCTAACTAACAACTAAAAACTAAAAACTAACCAAACTTTAATTTCTATTTCAATACATTACACATGTTATTACACTATTATATCCATCTAGGCATACCTTTGTTGATATAATAATCACTCAATATAAATCATGCTATATATTGAGATATATTATATATTATCATTGATATATCATGTATATTAATAGGATAACACACTTTCAAGGCTATTTATTCTAAGGGAAGTCATTATAGGGTCTTCATTCCTACCCTCAGAAGAGGGGGAATTAAATAGGGGTTTTGTCATAGAGATCAGAACTCCTAACAGTAAAAAAAGCAACATTCATCACACCTAGAACAACAACCAAACATCAAAATAGTTAGAATAGACCATGAAGATAGTGAGAATATTAGAACAATTACTATATTTGGCCTAAGATAATAGCATCCAACTTGGACTATAATACCAATGCCATTAGTTTCCACTTTCGATGCTCCTATCTAAATAACAAAAAAATAGACTTTTTAGAAGTAGGAAAAAAAGCAAGTTTAACCATAATTTTGCATAGCTAGACCAGTTCAAAATCAACATTTTTTAGTACACTTTTGCTCAAATAACATAGATATAGGGGGAATCATGCATGACATGATGAATCTCACTTCTAGTTTTAGACATGGTAGTTGATATAACTTCCATATCAAAATCCATGTTCTAGACACTAGTGATTAGGGGTAATGTGTGTAGCACATTTGTTTTCTTTTCCTTTTTGAATTTAATATTACCCAAGAATTCTTACTAGTTACATGAATTATTCCATCTATAGGTATTTGGCATCATTTTGGAATGGATTTCATACAACCTAACTTCCACATTTTTGAGTTCATGAGTTCTCGAGTGGATTCCATATAAGCCTAGTGCACCAGTTTTGGAGTGGCCTTCACACAAGCCTAATCTCAATATTTCAAAGTGGCCAAGAGTGGCCTAGTTTTTATCATACATTCAACTATCTACACAAAAAAAATTAGATCATAGATCATTCATGGGATTTAGGATCCATCTCATATAACACATACTAATAATAGTTTATAGCTTCACTTCACGAGGCAAGGATGGAGCCAAAGGACTAGCCAACCTTTGTATTCTTGACCCACCTATTCAAAGGGATTGGACACATAGTCCAAACCATGATCAACACATGCATAATCAACTAACTTCACTTAGTGGGAGATGATGGAGCCAAAGGGATAGCCTTTGCATTCTTGAGCCACTTTTGAGGAATTGAGCATTCAACTCCATTCACAATATTACACTTGGTATAGCTTCATCTAACATCATCCAACATTACTCAACATCATAATAATTTTTGTATTAGTCCACATACCTAGTGAGGTGTATTTGTTCCTTTCTCTTCCTCTCTCTTACCCACCTTTATATGTTCTTATTTTAGATATAGTGTATCTAGTAATAACTGATCTACTCCTTGTTTTTATTTTAGATTCATACATCATAGTGTTCTCTCTCTATGCACACCCAACATCACATAACTTTGTGAGATTTACCCTTGTAGGTAAGTTTAATTATTTTTTCTATTTTTCCTTTATCCTAGTATTTTTCTTTTTTGCATCACTAGAATAAAGGGAGGGGGGAAATGTAGTCATATAAAATATGAAAATTCATAACTTTAGTGTGGCTAATGACACCCAACCCATAGGTCTCTCTTACTTACTCTCATGATCCTCATAGTCATCTTTTCATTAATTTCCAATCATCTGTAGCCTTCTAGACTTGATCTCTACTAAGCTAGACCCCTCTTTCTATGACAAATCCATCCCCCTAGGTCCTATCTACTCATGACAATAACACCACACTAGGGATATAACACTAGTTCCACTCCTGTCTGCTTTCATCACTATTGTTCAAGTCTATTTCTAGCCCCAACGGTCAATTTATTCTAGTTCCCCATCCTTATCCTTGTTGGATTAATGTGAGCATATTCAAACCATGACCAATAAATCCCTATAAAATCCCATTCAAATATCATTTGGAAAGGGTTAGAAATTACCATCAAGCAAGTAAGAATACAAGTAAAACTACTCAATCAATCTTCCTTATTCTCTGCATACAACTATTTGAAACACTTACAATATTATCCAAATATTTACACTAGTCCCTAGTCACCTCAAACACATCTAATTTAGTATTTTACATCTTAATACACACAATTGCACAAATCAGATCAAGTCAAAGAACTACATATGGCTTGATCCCTCTTCAGAGTATTGGTATGTAGGCAGTGTGCCCACACAGGGGTTATGAATCCACATTTAATGAATCTTACACACACTAACCCCCCCTCTTTCTCAAGTTTGACCAAAGCACAATGGATCATAGGGTTTGAAGAGAAAATTTTCTCTATAAGGAGCTCTACAGGCTTCCAACTTCTAAAACTTAATGGACAAGGTCACATAGACCTGGTAAACAAAACCCAAAAAACTTAGATCATTAGGACAATAGTGACATAGGTAGACTAGAATGTTGGTGCCACTCCTATCGAGTTCTGAGGCTCTTGTCTAATCACCAAATGAAGTTTAGATCTCAATTTATGATAGTGTCCCAATTCTACATAGTAAATTCTAACCTCTATCTTTGTTAGATCAATTAGTTTCCAGCTAAGTCTTCTCTTCCATCTCTTATTACTATTCTTATAAAGGTCAAAATTACAATTTAATTTACACAAATTAGTATCTTAATTATTGCATATTTATTTACTAATTTTACTACTCATACCCTTTAACTAAATTAGGAATAATACCCCAATATTCCCAAAATTGTTAAATCACTTGACCTATTTAAAGATGCCCATAAATGGGTGTAGAACTATCATAAATATACCTACTTTATAGGAAATTAGATATTATCATCTCTCCCTCTCAAAAAAATCCAAGTTGACCATCTATTTACCTAGTGGGGATCAGATTTCATTGGAATGATCAATCCACTGTTGAATGTAGGCCACAAATAGGTCCTTACAATAACTAATTATTTCACTAGATGGACTAAAGGGGTTACATTAAAATATGCCATGGAGGCATCTATCCCAAAATTCATGGATGAAATTGTCACTATATTTGGTATTACTTACACCATTATCTTAGACAATGCCATAGCTTTTATGGGCACTCAGGTGAGAGAATGGGTGGTAAGGCACAATGTATACCTAAATACCTCATCCAATTTTAACCTTAAAGGTAATGGCTTGGTTGAATCTACCAAAAAATATCTCATAAGGATTATCAAAAGTAAAATGGATGATAACCAAAGGAAATGGCACACTAAGTTGAAATTAACACTTTGGGATGATAGTATCACTCCCAATAGAGCCATTGGTAATTATCAACTAATGTTGGTTTATGGAAGGGAAGCTATAATTCCAATGTCAATAGAGTTACATCTATAGAAATAAATAATCAATTAGAATTGATTTAAAATGATGAAATTATAGTGTGGTTGGAGGAAATAATAGAGTTAGAATAAGTTAGGAACCAATCAATGCAAGTTCTGGAAGCAAATCAAGCTCAAACAAAAAGAAATTTTGACAAAAAATCATCTAATAAGAGATTTAACAAAGTATACATGGTTATAAAATGAGATGATAAAAGATCTAATCTAGGTAAGCATACAAAGTGTGATGTAATATGGAGTGGTCCATACATCATAACTCAGTGTAAAGTAGCTAATGCATTCTAGCTATCCAGGCTCAATGGATCAGAGCTACATATCCCAGTCAATGGGATATACCTCAAAGATTAATTTTGAGGTTGGAATTTTTTCTAAAACATTGTATGGATTAGGTTTAGTTGGTTCCCAAAATAAGTGCTTTTACACAAGTATACAACTCATTAGGAGTTTATGATTCCCTAGTTTGTTTATATTTTGTTTTTCCCTATTTTGCTCTTGTTTAAGCGTTTCCTAGTTTTCTTATTCTCCATTTAAAGTGTGTTAAAGCTTATAATGACTCTATGCTCAATGAAATATAAAGCTACTAGAATAAATTGATTAACAGGCAATCACCTTGTCAAGGTCACCAAAATTATTGATATTTTGTTCCAAAAATATCAAAACATCTTGTACCCTAAGGGAGACCCATTATTTTTTTGGAAAAAGAGATTTAAAGCGACTAAAAAACCTTTTTAATATACCTAGAATAATTTGGAGATTTGGGTGTAGTTTACATCTTATAAATTTTTAAAGTACACCCAAACCTCTACTTCTTACTTTTCATATACTTAACAGAAACTAGAGATTCAACTGAAATTTTTAACTTGTAAAGTCTCAAAGTGAACCCAAAACTCCACTTCTTACTTACTCAAATCCTGGTAGAAAGTAGAATAGTGGTTGAACTTTGTAACTTTATAACTTGTAAAATTCAACTAGAATCCCACCTTCTTCTCTCACCTAGTACTTGTGCAAACCATAACTCTGATTGGACATTAAAACTTTGTAAAATTTCAAAGTGAAACTCAATTTTTGATTTTTTCCATGTTTTATACCATTGGGAATGAGAACTCTGATTGCACTTTAAAACTTTGTAAAGTTTAAAAATACAATTTAAATTTTGCTTTCCACTATTCCTCCCCACCCAATAAACATTAGAACTTTTCCTATAATTTGAAACTTTTAAAATATTCAATTTAAAAATAAAGGCTTGATACCCTCTTCCATGGCACCAAGTCACTTCGTAGAAAGTGGAGATCCAAATGTAAATCATAAATTTGCAAACTTGAAAAATTGCTTGATAACTCTAAACCATGATTTCTTGTCATTTACCCAAACAACACTCTATTTAGTATTAAATGCAAGTTTTATTAATAAATTTAGGTTTTTTGTCATTATTTAACATTTTTAAATTTAATTGGATCTTTATATGCCAAGAAACCTAAAAACCAAGATGCCAAGTGATGGAAAGCAATGCTAAGCAACACCACACATGTCAATATACCAATGCCATCCCCTACATGCATAAAAATGGTATTCCTCTAGGTCATTCACATTTTATATCAAATTAATGCTATTATTTGAATCATCAAAGCATATATTTATTTTAAATTTGTGTAAGGATTTTAGCTATGTAAATATAGAGTTTTACCATTTTCCTCACATTTTTTCTCATTCCTTGTCTAAAATTATATAAAGATTGTTAAAAATCATCTAATCATTTACCATTCATAGTAAAAATATAGGGGTTTTAAAACTACTTAATCTAGAATATTCCCTAAATATTTTCCACATAAACTCTAGTGGAAACCCCTCTTACTTGTGCAAGATCAAACCCTGTGGAGATCCTAGTTGTTAAAGCATACATAAAACCCCAGTGAAGATTTCCTTTATCTTGATATCTATAATTTCCCATCAAAAATATAATATGCCTCTACAAAACAAAAACCCCATTATAACTATCATTGGACTTTGCAAGTTCAAATTTCAATTCAAAACCCCATCAAACATTATAGCTGTAATTTAACATTATATCTCCAATGCACTTTTTAGCTGCAATTACAAGTCTAAACCCCACCAACTCTATAGTTAGTTTTCCCATGGAAATTTTCCTAGAATACTTATCTAGAAAGGAAATGAAGTTTAAGTCAAATGGACCTGGTATCGCATTTAGCCTAGACTCAAATAAAAATGAGATCACTGACATAGATCTAGGTCATATAGACCTAACATATTTATAGGATAAAATAAATGTTAAATTCAAGAATGATTAGATTTAAAACATCTATAATAGTGGGTTTTAATAGGAAGAAAATTTAACACTAATAGTATAGAGCCCTAATCTTATTCTCATAATGGAAAATCATTATGATGTTGAGAAGAGGGAGGTGGTGAACAACAAAGCAGATAATATTCTAAATATGGACCCTAATTTCATATATACCATGTTCTTGATTCTAGAATATGAAATTTATCTAGATATAACTCTTGACTCTTCTAAAAAGTTATATTAAGCTAATATATTGGGTATAGTTCCTTCCCCTAGCAGTCATAAAGGAAGTCAAGTGCTCAAGGGAGATCATTAGGTGGTTCATTAGCTCCAAAAGTAGGTTATTAGTGATAATAAAGTATGCATGGAGATAAGGGGAGCATGTTTGTATGCTATTTCATAAACTCATTATCCTATGTGTTGAGTGTTTTGGTTCAAAAAGGTGTGATCCAAAAACCTGAAGGAATCTATTTATAATTTATGTCAAAGGGGAGAAATTTTATAATGAGGATGAAAATTCCTATTTAGATAATTTTCTAAGATTTCTCTCCATCAATGATAAAGGGGGAGATTGTTGAGTATTATCATTGATGTCAAAGGTGCATCTTGTAAAAGTTGATGCCAAAGGAAACTAAGGTTGATGTAGAGTGTTGTCATGGAATCATGTTGTCACGAGAGATAATTTTAAGGTAAGAGAGAATTTTGAGGAAAGAGATAATTTTAAATCAAGAGATAATTTGAAGGAAACTAATGTATTATGGTTGCATGAAGGTACAGGTCATTGATGTCAAAGTGCATAGGAAGCCTAGTCATGACATGAAGTATGTGTATGAAAGTGAATGAACATAGGAATGTGAAGGTTTTATCTCAATATTTTTTCATGTATGTGAGGAATTGAATAATTAATTATAGTTTCAAGGTGAGACTATAAGGGTAGGACCTTCAGTCTATGTCTACACCTAGACCTCTCTTAGACCCTACCTAGATGAATGAGACATGAAGATCAGATTTCAATGTAAGTATGCAAATGTGAGCATGGAAAGAGGTGATATAACTTAATTTTTTCATGTTCACAAAGTTTGAGTTCATGGTTTGAAGGAAATTACATGAGTCAATGTTTTAGGCCTTCTCAAGTTCACAAAATGAGGTCTCAAGACCCGAGAAGCAATTTCAAAAATTTATTGGCATGTGTAACCTTTACATGGGAACCTAAGTTTTTAATTATATATGGGTAATGGTCCTAGATAATATCTCTAGGAATTAGTTTTTGATTAAAGGGGAAATTATTTATGAATAATCATTAATACCAAAACCTATGTTAAACCTCACTAAAACCCTAATAAGGACCTGATATGAAATATATTATTAAAGTCAGATCAGGATGTATTAAAATGTATAGATAAAATATTGTATCATGTATTAAACTCTCCCAAGTACCTTTAGGTGGTGTTGGTTAGTTAGATGAGAGAGAAAATGCATAGATATATGGTTATTTATCTAAAATTTATATCTCTCAAAATTTGTATTGGTCAAGAAAATAAAATGGATGGTATAGGAATTTATAAACTCATTTTACATGTCCATGATTATTTATGGATAGGTTATAGTCTTAAAATTTTCTAATTTAGTCATCAAAGTTAGCCAGTCATAGACAGACCTAATGGTGATAATAGTGTAAAACCAAAGCATAGATGAAAAGATAGATTTAAAGGTCTATGCATGATAGATTGGTTAAAAAAAGTGAATGAATAAGTTATTAATTAATTTTAATTCATGTTAATTCTTTTGATAATATTTGAAGGTTAGTGTATATGGTGAAAATGTTTCTCACAAATGACTTGTTTGGTTCAGATAAGACTATGTGACATAAGGTCAAGAAATTAATTTGCAAGACTAATATTTGCCATTAGACCATATAATTTTTATATATAAATATGTTATTTAGATATCATAAGACCATTTAAATTCATAAATATTCATGAAAAGTGTCTACATAAGTGTCATATGTCTAATTCACCATGACTAGTTATTGAGGTGAATCAATAGTTCTGAGTGAGTGAGTTGCAGAGATGTTCTTAAGCCTTTATCTCCTAAGTGAAAGCATTACAAGAATTTTATGGTGACCTTGAGGTTATGTATAATATTTATACGTGTTTATTTTATCATAATTGAGTATATTAAGGGTGTTTAATCTTAATTTTTGTTATACAAACTTTTGAGGTACATAAGCCTAATATGATAGTTTGTCCTAAAAGAGATTTCATGGTATGAACGAAGGATACAAGTCTAATAGATCATGTATTAGGTCATTATATTACATTATATAATTTATTTAATGTTTTTTTATTATTTAATAAGGCCAGCTGGGCCCAATATATCATGTTTTGGTGTTAAGAGGATAGACTTAATATAATTAGGTCTCCATGAGACTTAAAAAGAGAAATGAGGCCTAATTGAGTTATTTCAGAAAAAAATTGGTTATAAGTACATTTTAATCATGTTTATAATATTATATAATATATGTTATATGGCCTACATAATATGTTGAAGTTGTGTGGTTGACCAAGTGGTGGGTGACCATGGGACTTGTATATATACAAGGTAATTTAGGCCTATTTGGCTGTATGCAATATAAGAAAATAAAATATTGCATGGTTAAGCATGAGAAGGTCTTGAAATGAGACCATAATAGTAGATAAGAGGTGTGGTGATAAAAATTCATGAGGTGGATAATTAGGGATTTGGTGCTTCCTTGCAAGTAGGTGCTTGTTAAAGCCTAGCCAAGTGGGTGCATAACTTCATTGGGTTTGGTGCTCTAAGTTGAGTTGATGATTAACAATTTTTTTTATATAGGATTATATTCAATTTGAAAATATAATTTTTTTTTCCCCTTGAGGGTTTCCTAATCATATATATGTTTTCTTGTGTTATTCTCACCGAAATGGTTCTTTATGCATTACTATAACACTGTATTAATTTCATGGTTCAAGGAAAGATTAAGTATAATTTATAGAAAGTTTTAAACACTGATTCATCCCCCATAATTATTTTGATTCCAACATATAATCCTTGGTAAAATAATAGGGTAGGTATGATATTAATAAGTACCTTGAGGAGGAATGAAAGGGTTCATACATGAGAGAATGTTTTATCCCAAATTCATACAATATGTATTACCAACAAGAGATAATAAATCATCATTATTAATGTTATCCTTAGTTGTATTATGCATATACTTGGCCCATTTAATTACATGGATATGAAATATATTACATGTTTCATGGAAGAACCATGTAATTTTTAAAATCACATCAATAATAAGAAAGTATAAACTATGTATATCCGTGATTTATTTATGTGAATAAGGGGATATAAAAAATCAAATCTAAAACCCTTTACATAAATTTGAAACCTCTTTAAGGTAGGATGAAACCCTAAGTAATCATAGGGTTTTCCATGATCTAAAAGAGGTTAGGTTCACTAGAATGTTTTAACTTATTTTGGATTTTGTGATAAAAAAAGTAAAACTTGGATAATTTAGATTATATAAGATATAACATAAATTAGGTAGATATGAATGTAAAAATCATATTGAGATTGATATTTCTAATTATAAAAATTACAAGAGGATAGGATTATTAGCATATTCATTATTATGTTATGATCTCTTTCATTAAATAGTCACTCAGTAAAATATGAAACATATCTATGGTCATTTGACTCAAGAGACTAATTGTCATAATCTACCTAGATGGTAAGACTTAGATGCATATGGTGGCTAGATATGTCCACTATCTACCAAAAGTGTCCCCTCTATTTTTTTGATCAACTATAATACATGTTGTCATGATTTCTTATCAATATGTTTTCTATGTAAAATTAGTTGCTCAATCCTATACACATATTCATATTTGTCCTCCTTCACCTTGAAACCCTAACTACACTTTTTTTTAAAAATAGCCTACAAAAATGTGTTCTAAATATGGGCTATATAGTTTCAACTACACCTTGATAAGTGGTTGACATTTTCCTATGTTACAATAATTTGAATAATAATCAAACATCATGTATTTATCCCACATATGTGTATGTGTGCTCAATAATGATCTGATATAATATGAATCTTGTTTAAATTTTTACACTTGACAATATGAAACTTTGACCTTGATTTAGGTGTTTAGACTTGGATTAAGGATTATTCCCTTAAGGAACTTTTATATTTGGATGAATTAATATAGATCCTAAAAGATGTGAAAACGTATATCTCAATGTGAAAGTATTTTTCAATGTGATCCTTAGGTGAGAGATAGATAGGATTATCCTTAGGCTTGATGTGTATAAATAAAATACTCTTTAGGTAATTTTAATTTGTAATTTACATGAGAAACATGTGGACCAACCGAAGGGAAGAGTTTGAATATAAAAAATATACATTTAGAGAACTTAAGATACTCTTAGAGAAGGTGGAGACTATGGGTAGCTAATAATGTCTAACTATTTTTGGAACTATCCAAGATGGAGAAAATAGTGATATAAAATATGATGATAACTTGCTTAAGATAGCAAAATAATTAGGCATAGAATAAGAAGATATTGTATATGAATGAAGAAAAATTGGGAAGGCCAAGTCCATATATAGATGAATGTCTAAGAGAGAGAGTAAAAATGAGTCTATGGGTGTCCATAAGTCATATATGTCAAGGATAGGTCAGAAATAACATTGTTAAGTGTCTAAGACCAATTTTATGTACCTAAAATGGAATAATGTGAGCAAGAGTAAAATGTATATGCAAAATTCATGTATGTAAAAGATAGGTCATAAATTGATGTTTCCAAGTGACTAATACCAAATTTAGGTGTTTAAAATCCTAAAAATTTTCTAGTGTGGTTTCATGTATTATTGGACAATGGGATATATGATGTATTACTTGGACACCCATATATATGTTAAATTACTTAATGAAAACCCATCCACATTAAATATATGCTTAAAGTTATGCATGATAAAAAGTTTATTTCTATTTAAGGCTCTCATTATGAGTTACCCATACAACATCAACATGAGGTATTACCTAAAGCACTATGAAGAAATAAATACAAGATCAAGTGAAAATGCTTAAAGATTTAGTAACCACTTATCTACACATGAAAGTAATTACATACCAACCTATTATATCTATTCAAGATAAAGAATCTATCAAGGTTTCAATTACATGATTCAAGAAAATTTCTTCTTTACAAGATAATAAAACAACTATTGAAGCTAATCATAATGATAATGATTGAAGTACTAGTGATGATGATTATATTTATATATGACTTATGATTATATTTGTATGCCACTAATAACACATCTAATTCTCTAGATTCATGGTACTTGGGATTTATGTATATTGATCATGAAGATAATTTGGTAAATTATTATGTGCAATATGGTCATTTGAATTAGATTATTAGTTAGCATCATTTGTTAATCTCATGCAATTATATAAAAATATAACATACATAGATTCTTTTTTTAACTCTCTTAGATTTTTCATGTCTCTCTAGTGCTTGATTTCTCTCTTGTGTTTTGTATGGATTTTTAGTTCATCATATTTACTTCTAGACTACTATCCTCTGATGAGTTTCTTATTGATTCTTAGTTATTATATCTTGTTTAATTTCTATGTTACCTTATTCTTTCATATCTTTAGTTTGATATGTCATTATTCTAGCTATTGGTTCATGTTGATTTTAATTTTATTTTGGCCCATTAATTTTACTATTGTCTCCAATTTCAAAAGCTTTCATAGTATTCCCAATGATGACAACACATACATATAAATTCCTTCCACTCTAGTGTGCACTAATTTTTTAGAGAAGTTGTAGGTTATTAGGGATTCTCCTCTTCTTGCTTATTACTAATTTTTATCCCTTAGTTTGTGTGTTTCTTTATTAATCATTACCTTATTTCTTCCTCTTTATTTTTTATCTTTACTTTTTTCTCATTTAATTTAATTTTGTGCCTCTTAATTTGTCTATTGATCAGTTAAATTCTTCTTAAAAAATGACAAAACAAAAAAAAAATCTTTAGCTTTATTGGTGTTGGTTAGATAATTTCAAATTATTACATATCATGATTATTACCTATTAATAAAAGTTTACATATATAATATTATGCATGTGTTTCTCAAGGTATTATTGAGTTAGATGAAAGATATACATATCACATATGATCTTGGACTTAGATTTGCTTCACAATTTAATCATTCTTACTTTGGGGGCATGCTTATATTGGGGGAATTTTTCATTGTGATTTAGGTTCTATCTTTCTAATTTTGAATTATCATTTTGATTTTTATAGTTTATTAGACATATTTTGTGTACTTTATTAGTACATATAATGCATTGATTCACATGTTTGGTACATTGTGTGTTCTCTTTTTTGATCTATTATTGCTCATATTTTTTGTGCTTGTGTTTTATTCTTGGTGTTCTTACTATATTGTATCTATATACGATCCTATAGTTTTATATTCCATATCACCTATGTTTGATTGATTGTTTTTTTCTTATGATAACTTTGTTGCATTTTTTGTCTTCACTTGATTTTTGCTATTATTTCTTAACACCATGATCTACATCATGAATTTTATTTCTTGTGGTATAATTAGTTCCATGCCTATGTTGTCATGGTTTCCACCATGCATCCATGTGTACATACTATTATTGTACCTAATTGTTATATCTTGTCCATATTAAGGAAAATATTTACATTGGGGCATACAACTTATCCCTCTTTTCTTGTTACATTGGGCCATATCATTTGTCCTTCCTTACCTATTACATTAAGGTATATTATTTTACCCTCTTTTTCATTTTCTCAATTATATTTATTCTATTTTGGCATATTAGTATTGGGTTATCAATGAGCTTTGATGAAAACATGTCTATATGATTATACACATGTTTACAAACGTGATCTCAAGTTTATTATAACTTTTATTTTTATCTATGTTACACATAGTATACATAATCATTTTATACTAAGATGAGTGATATGTAGGGACATCCCACACTTATAAAAATGGGCATATAGTCAGCTTATTTTATATTCAATTACATTAATCAAGTGGTTACAAGATAACTAGAGGTTAACAAATTATGTCAAGTAGTTATAGTGGGTTTCAAATGTTTGATTCTTTAGCTAGAGAGCATATTTTTTCATGTGATAGGGCCACTAGGATATACATTTAGATTTTTTTTCACATGGAGGGGGAAATTGAGACCCATGAAAATTTGTCTTTTTTAGAGATGGAAATGTGGTCTGTGCACCACCAAGTGTATTTGTTCCATTTTCTCATTTTTAAATTTTTATTTTGGTTAAATTATTATCAATTTATTAATATATTGATCTACGTGTAAACATTATCATTTTTTTAGGTACATTAAAGATGTTTAATTTGGATCATTCACAAATACTTAGTGTAAATCAAGACAATCATGTAGATAATGAAGAGACATGGTTTTCTATTTTGTAGTGTCAGGACCATATTATCTTAATAATCTATTATTATCTTTAAATTATAGTAGTATTAGTTAATTATCTAGGGCACCTATTTATATTTAAGGTCAACCTTTGAGTACTAATCATAGTCATTTAAATAATTTGGTTACCTAATTTGTCTATAAGGTCGAACCTTGCATATTAGGGTTAACATTGTAATGCCTATATATTGATGTTATAATGAAGGAAAAACACCATATATATTTTTAAATCTAAAATATACCCTCAAGGATGTTTTCCCTTTGAAGAGGATCATGATATCTAAATATAATAAAGGTTTTTAGTTAGTCAAGATTTCATTGAGTAATCCATTATTTTTTTCATATTATTATTTTGTTTGTTTAACTTTTGAAAGTAGGATCATGACAAGTGTATTAGATATATTTATAAGGTCATTTTATATAGTTCCATTAAGAGTTTAGTGAATTACTAAAATAACCCACTATATGATCTTACCTCTCCCTCACATAATCTTGATGAATAAAAAATGGTGATAATAGTGGGGAACTAGGAAGTTGGAACCACATATTTTTTCTTATTTTTAGTATTTTTTAGAGTATAAACCCTATACCAGGATTTTAAAATAATATAAAAACTATCATTTTTGGCTAAGTATGCCTCAACATGTTAAGTGAGATGATAAAATTTTCAAAAATACTCAGGCCTTTAACAATATTATTTACAAATTTGATCTTTTACATACCTTTCATATATTATAAGAACCCAGGGTTTTACTTATCCATAGGAAGCCATCAACTGTCTAAATGTTTGGTGTACTAGTAAGTGGTTAACCATGAAAAATAATTATCTTTTTACCCAAAATAAAAAAAAGTGTGGGTATGGATAAACTTAATTCCTCCATGGTTATAGATCTAAAATATTAGGTTGAATCACTATTTATGGATGGGATGATTATTTCAGAGAACATATACCTTAGCCAAATCCTAGCCGAGTTATCCCTTGCTTAATACTAATCATATTTTCATTGTTACAATTTAGGTAAAATATGTACAATGAATATTTGAAATGGGATATTGGTATGGAAATTAGATTTGAGACTTTAACATTGAGTCTTTGATGTAAATTATTCTTAGAAATTAAAAGCTAAGGTTTTAATTGATTATTATCCAAAATTAATTTTATATTATTATCACAAATTTATTTTATTTTATTATACCTAATTTATTTTCTCTCATTATGCCAAATTTATTTTCTCTTAATCATAAGTTGATTTTTTGTTTGTGCTAATCATTTTGGTATAATTCTCCATAAAGTAAAAAAGTTATAAGCAACCAAGTAGGTGGATTGTTATGTGTCTCCATGTTTTTTAACCTAGTTTAGATTAATGTAATAAAGATTAACCATAATAGGATAAAAACATATAGAATAATTTAGATAGATAGATTTGGAATTTAAGCATATATCTAAATGTAAAATATTGGTATTGATTGCAAACATTTGATAAGTGGAACATGCTAAATATATTGAGAAAAATAAAGGTACGAGTGATTAGATTTTTTTTGAGTGACTGTATGACTATGAATGTATTCTAGAAGTGAAAGTTAGGTTAAATTAGGCACACCATTCATTTATTTATTGAACTGATTCTCTATTTGTGTACAGTCAGTTTCATCAATCTGGGTCAATTTCATTGGTCAATACTAAGTTGTATTGGTTAGTGTTAATCTTGGATGAAATGTGGAACTATGAACATATGATCACTTTTGCCTATCTTTATATGCTTTTTATTTATGATCCCAAAAATTGATAATATTCACAAATTTATAAATTAATCTCCTTTGCATTTAAATCCTATATGTGCTTGTGAGGGATAGAAACCTACTAAAAATAGGAATGTGTAATGTGTTGAGCTAACCCTAATCACCCCCATTTGATCATTGACCATTTCAAATTAATAATATACAACTTGATGTAGGAGCATCATTGTCAAATGTAAGATTATACTTAGTTGCATTAGTATAGAGTCTTAATAGTATTAATTTTTCGTAAAATATAATAAAGGACATTGTCTAGGTGGTTTAGGTAAGTTTTAAGTTTTAAATAAGTTTTCCCTCCAAAATTCAAATTTAAAAATTCAAATGTATTCTATGTAAATACATGGGAAATTATACTTATTTATATGTCATTATGAGTTGTTATAGGTATTTTAGGTATGTGCAATGTGGTAAAATGTCTTTTATATATTATAGAGGTCATTATCATCTTTAGATGTCATAAATTCAATGTAACTATAAGATAATCATTAGAAGTCAATTTACTGTTATTAGTTTAAGCAAGTATGAGATAATATTAACAATCTTAGTCAATTATAAGATTAGTAAACACTTCAAGAACCTAAAAATAATTGATTATAACAAGGTGGAGGTGAAAAAATATACAATAAAGCATAAAAGGGTAATTTTCATTATCTATAGGGTTACATGGAGTTAGTTTAAGTCTGTCATGTATAGGTGTGCAAACATTTGATGTACTTGTCCTTGAAATATATTGGAATTTTGTTTTTTTAGTGTATTTGAGTTTTTTGTGTCTTAAGGAGTCCAAATTTAGTGGTTTAATAATCATTTATGTGTTTATTTTGATTTTTTCTACTAAATAAACCTTGATAGTCTATTTTTCCTTCATTTAGTCATACACAATGCCATAAAAGTACATGTAAAATTTTGTATGGGATTGAGTTTTTATTGGATAATGTGAAGGAATTAGTTAATCTCATATTAACATATTTGTACTAAAAAAATATTTAAGTAAATTAATGAACAATAAATAAGAAGATCTCAACTTATGGGAACACAAAGAAACCTTAAAATAGGGTTTACAATATAAAAATGGTTATAAATCCAATTTGAACCAAAAAAAATTCACCATTTTATTTTTAAAAATGGATAATAACATGTTTATTAATATTTAAAAGTGTAATTTTGTTGAAATAGGGTCTATGAAACAATAAATAGCTAATTGTGTATATAAATTTCTGTAGGTGCTTATTTAGAAGATAATCAAGAAAGGTTTTGAATGGAATTACTTGTTGATGAAATAAAAATCTTATTTTTAAATTTGAAACACTCTTTTTACCTTTTATTAACCTTTATAAATTAGGTTTCAAGTTTTGAAGGAGACTTGTCTTAGTTTTGACCTATTAAAGATCAAATAGATCTACACAAGCCTAGTAGAATTAAAATTGTTTTTTAGTTTTTTTTTAAGAAACCAATAAGTGAATATTAGTTTATTATCAACTAAGGTAATATATAAATATATTAATATCTTTAAAAAGGATACATATAAAATTAAAAACACTTGTCTTAATACCTGACAAACCTATACTTAGTCTTGAGACAGAACTAGTCTTAGTTCAAGGTTCTTAATTGTTTATGGTATAATAGATGTGTTTTTGAGCCAATTTGAGAACCTTAATAGGTCAATAACATTTCATTAAGTTTATTATAAATCCAATTAATTTAAAAAGTGGAAATAATAGGTTGAGGTTAAATTACTTATTAGCAAAATTGTAGGATTCTTAATAGAGAAAACATCAAATAAGTGAGTTAATAGTGTCAATTCAAGATAGAGTGTATTAGATCCACTTTGATATTTTGGTATTTTAGTTTGAGTATTTTATAATAATTTTTAATTATTCAACTTAGGGGAGAGAGAATAATTTGTGTTTAAAGCGTCTTAATCAAGGTTAAAATAGCCAGTACTATGTAAAGATGTCAGTTTCATCAGAAGATTGAATTGAAGAAGAATCATTTGTCTATTGGCATCAATTTTGGGTATTAGAACATGGCCTCAAATTGAGATCTTAGTAAATATATTTAAATCAAGAATACATAGAGAGATAATATGGATATAAGATAAATAAGAGGAAGAGGTCAATGGAGACAACCTACACATGTAGTATTACTTGAAGAAATAAAAAAATCTCAATTCAAGGATGCATACCATGGAATTAGAACAAAGGAGAGGAAATTATATGGGTGATATCAGTGATAGAGATTATAATGGACCTTAATAATAAGTATCATCAGATATGGAGGAATACTCAATTGAATAAATATTGTTCAAGGAAATAATGAGTGTTAGTGAAAAGCCCAAAATAAAGGTACCTATATATGAAGGCAACCTCAATGTGGAAGATTAGATTGAATATATAATTAATTTAGATAGATAATTTGACTATGAAAATTTTGGTGAGGACAAAAAAATCAATTTTTCTATGACAAGGCTCAAGGGTAATGCATCCCTATCGTGGGATGGTGTAAAAGAAGAAAGAAGAAGAAGAGGTAAGCCTAAAATCAAGAGCTGGGATAGGATGGTATCAAAGATAAAAGGTAAGTGCATGGATAAGTAATATCAAACCAATATTTTTAAGAAGCTAAAAAAATGAAACAAAAAAATATGTCAGTTAAAGATTACACTGTAGAATTTTACAAGTTAACAATAAGAGCAGGACATATTGAGGAAGACATAGAGAAGTTGTCCAGGTATGTAAATGAATTAAAATTTGTTGTTAAAGACAAAATTATTCTTATCACACATAGATTAGTTGAAGAGGCATATTAGTATGCCTTGAAATTAGAAGAAAACATGTTGATAAGGTAACCATAATACTTAATGGGTATTGTTGACCATTTTTTGCCCATCAAGCCAAAAAATTGGTCCCCTTATGTCCCTGCTATTCTAGGCCATTTCATTTTTCAATTTTTCATGAATCTATTCATTTATATGGACTCTGTATATTTTCTATGAACTCTATAGGTCTAAATCTATGGACTTTATAGGTCTAAATCTATGGACTCTTCAGGTTTTGGATTTCTATGGACTATGCAAGTTAGTCCTTTGGCACATGGAGAATTAGTTCCAGAGAGAGTTTTGGGTTTTACAAGGATTCTTCAAGCTTTTGTCTGAAGAAAATCAAGAAAATTTGGCATGGTTGAACCATTAAACTAGTTCAAGGCCTTGGTTCAATGTTTAAGTTCATCACTTCATTTTCAGGCCTTGGTTCAATGTTCAAGTCCATCGAGATTTGTTTCATCGCTCAAGTTCAACGCTTTGGATGGTTAGTCAGCAAAGTTCAATGTGCTAGTTCAACCATTGGTCCAATCATACAGTTGATTCAGGATTAGTTCAAATGCAAGGTCCATCACTCAATTGAATTCAATTAGTTCAATGTGTTGGTTTAATGCACTTGGTTCACTCAATTAGGTCAATGCCTAGTTCAATTGGTTCAAATGCAATAGGTAGGTTCATCAGTGCACAACTTTGAACCATTGAACCAGTTCAACCAATTGGTTCATTCAGTTGGTTTAACATGTTAGTTTAACACAAGGTTCATTAGCATTGGTTCAACATCATCAGATCAGTGGCATCAATTCAAGAAGCTTCTAGTTCAATAAAATGGTTCAATGCCAAAGTTAAATGGGCTCGGCATGCTTCATTGAACTGTTGAACCGGTTGAACAAATTGGTTTAATCATTTAGTTCAACGGTAGGTTTAAAGGCTTGGTTCACTTGGCATTGGTGCATAGTGGTTGAACCATTAAACTGATTGAACCATTAAACCAATTTTGGTTCAATAGGTTGGTTCAAGGGTGTGCCCTACAGTTGAATGGTAGTTCAAGACCTAAAAGCCCTTGCAGAGGGTAGTTAGAGTTCAAAGGCCGCAACCAAAGGATTTTCAAAGAGTGAAGAAGACTAGGAAGCTGAAGGACACAGCCGAAGGTTTAAACGCCCTAGCAGAGGGAAGTTCAAGTCTAGAAGCCCTTGCAAAGGGTAGTTCAAAGTCTAAAAGCCCTTGTGGAGGGCAGAGAGAGATTTAAAGAGCTTGAAAGACAAAGACAAAGACTAGGACAATTCTTGCAGACTTTTTGTCTGTAGGAAAAGCCTGAAATAAAAGACCCATGGAAAAAAAGTTGTAGAAAAGCTTGATGACTTTTGCCGAGGATGGTGACATCCTGAAAGCCATCAAATTTAAGTAGAAAAACTATTCATTAAGTGATAGCTGTGTGAACATCAATTTTAACGCAGTGAAGTAGCCATTTGTTTTGAACTATAAAGAGCGCCAAACCATGGAAATAGCTTGAGGAATGCAGCAACCCACCAGAAGATCACCCCTGAGGGATGAAAGAGTAGGAAGATGACAAGGAGTAGAAAAGACAAAGCATCCAAATGGCAAAGGGAAGGTGAGTTATTGTAGATGAGCAGTGCGACCTATTTTCTATAGTTGGCATTGATGAGGGGACAAACTGCAGTCTGTTTAGAAAAAAGAGGCACGACCATACTCTTATATTAATGTTTGAATGCCAAAGTCAATTTTGGAAATTATATAGCATGGTTCCAATAGGCCTCCTCTGAAGAATGACATTAGTAACAGTGGTTCCCTCTTCCTAAGATTCAGAATGCACATGGGCCACTTGCAGAAATGAGCACCAAAATATTTCACAGAAAGTGCCAAGTTTCTCTTCCTGTTTCTATAAATTGTAAACTTCTCTTTTGAGAAAAGGATTTGCTCTCAACCTGAAGGCAAAACTCTACCCAAAAATCTCTTGGGCTTGTAAGGTAGAGCTCTACCAAAATTTTTACCTTGAATCAGAACTTAGCTATTTTTACCTCCATTCTATGTTTTGCATTTTTAGTATGTGTCTATGCCTTGATTTTGTGTTAAGTCATTTTATTAAATGCTTTTGTAGAATGTTTTTAGCATGTTTGGTGCATTTTTGAGTTTCCTTTTACAGGTCTGTCAGAAGTGTCCCTAGAGGAGTGTAGGTGAAGTGAATAGGCTACTACAGTGTGTCCCAGAATGCCTCTAGTAGTTATTTCTTCCCTGTATCTCCACGGATCCCTAAACCACTGAGGCAAAAGGTTTTCTCACTTCAAATGAAGTGTATAGGCACTTTTGGTGAAAAGTGTAAATTCAGGCTGGGTGGATCAAATTTTTTGGTGTATCACTTTTTCTTTTTTAGGCTTAGGCTTTGTTTTCAGCATCTCTCTCTCTCTTTTCATCCCCCCCTTTTTACATTTTATTTGTTAGTAGTATGAGAAACTAGGGCCTAAATGCTACATCAAAGGGAGCTAGCCCTTATCTAGAGACTCTCCCCTCTAGCTTCACTAGTCCCACAGGCGAGAGGGGAGTTTCCATTATTGCGTGAAGAAGGCAGGAGCTCGGCCTCCTGCCAAGGGTACAATCTTCTGCATCAACAATTTCTAGCATGCCCGGTGGGACCAAATAGGACAAGTTGTGTCCAAAGAGTTGAAGAATTTTTGGTGTGTTCTTTAATTGACTAGCCTTTGGAGGCTTTTGCATTAACACCAATGGTGACTCTAACTTGAATCAGTTGGTTAAATATCTTGGTGCCATCAAAAATCATCAAAAATCACTTTTGTATGTATAATCCCTCTACACAAAATCATGGGCCTTATATTCCTTCATATTACCATGATCAAGCTCAAAACATTCATGTAATCCCCTCAAGTAGCCCTCCTAATTGCCCTTCAACCAAAAGGGCAAATTCCAATTCTGAGATCTTTCGCCATGATGGCAACCTCTTGACCCTGGGAGAAATAGTGGAATCATGGGGCAGGAAAGAGGAGAAGAAAGGTTTTGCTCAAAACCTTAGAAAAGATAAAGCTACTCCTACCCATGATTCCTATGATCTCTAAGAAAGGATCTTCTAAGAAGATCTAGCCAAGAGAATTATAGAGTTGGAATCCAGAGAGAGATTCCTTAGCCAGTGTGTGATGGATGGTTCAGACCCAACGGCACATTCCATGTCTAAACACACCCCATCCACACACCTCCAAGAGAGCTATTAGGCATTACTTAATATAGATGAAGTTTTGATCAAGTGGAAGGAGGAGAATCATTCGATTCTAGCTCAAGGACTGCCTCCTCTTCCACATGGTTTTCCCACTTCACCCCTTCTCAAGGAGGAACCTATTCTATAGGAGGCAAGTGAGGAGCAAAAGATCCAAGCTATAGTATTCCAAGAGGCTATCATGAGTGACAACAAAGGTGGAATCATCATTAATGCTTCTTGTGAAGACACCATCAGCAATGGAGAAGATGTAGGTCTTACATATATGTAGATGTTCCAGCAACACAAGGAGGAATAAAAGCATGGATCTCTCTTCCCCCTTTTTCGATGAACTTCCTTGTTGCTTCGATGAGGAGGATGACTATGCTGAGGAGCTAGAGTTGGAGGAGGATCAAGAGGATACCTTTGAACATCTAGAGGTCCTGATCATCAAGGAAGAGAAGGAGAGGTCTGTCTCCTTGGAAGAATGCCTTGAAGAAGAAAGTTTTGAATAGAGAGGCAATGTTCTGTGGGATGAGCAATCATTTTGTGAGTTTATTTTAGACATCACAATTGTCACCCTTCTTCAAGAAGGCCAAAAGGAAGTAGAGGATGAGTCTGACAGAGTCTTCAACAAAGTAAAAGGAAATGGGTCAGACCATGATGCATTACAAAGGGACTATACAGATCAAAGGGCTTATGGTGATGAGCTAACAACCATTGATTTCTTGGTGATAAGGACCAATATGAGGGACCAAAATTCAATAAGCTTCCAAGGACAAATAAGATACACATATGTCAGAAGCATGTTCGAATCTAATTCACTTAGATACCAGCCAACCTAGGTGATAGGCAAGAGGAGTAGGTCACCAACTCTCCTTTTCATTTAGCTACTTGCATGACACCCTAAGTCTTCTTGCTAGGAAGGGGAATTAATAAAATTTCCCTTTGATCTAGGAGGGAGGTGAACATTCTTGGTTAGCTATATATAGTATTTTGCTTTCAGTTTCTTTCCTACTTTCCCTAAGTGCAGTTTGCACAAGTAGTGTTTTTAGCCTTGTGTGTTTCCCTTTGTGTGTGGGGTAAAAGCTCTATGTTTGATTCTTGAATATTTTAGGGCTATTGCTGATCTTTTTCAAGCTACATCTGACTCTATGTCCAATATACTGGACTACAAGGCAACTAGTCTTTAAGCATAGTAGGCATGCTTCCCCTGGGAGTCACCAATCTATTGACCATTTTTTTCCCAATAGGCCAAAAAATTGGTCCCCTTCTGTCCCTACTATTTTAGGCCATTTCATTTTTCAATTTTGCATGAATCTATTCATTTCTATGGACTCTACAAATTTTATACAAACTCTACAGGTCTAAATCTATAGACTCTATAGGTCTAAATCTACAGACTCTATAGGTTTTGGATTTTTATAGACTATGCAGGTTAGTCCTTTGGCACATGGAGAATCAGTTCTAGAGAGAGTTATGGGTTTTACAAGGCTTCTTTGGGCTTTTGTCTAAATAAAATCAAGAAACATTGGCATGGTTGAACCATTGAACTAGGTCAAGGCCTTGGTTCAGCATTTAAATTTATCACTTCATTTTTAAGCCTTGGTTTAACGTCTAAGTCCATCGAGCTTTGTTTCATCGCTCAAGTTTAACGCTTTAGATGGTTAGTCAGTAAAGTTCAACATGTTGGTTTAACCATTAGTTCAATCATATGGTTCAATCAGGCTTAGTTTAAATGCAAGGTCCATCGATCAATTTAATTTAGTTAGTTCAACGTGTTGGTTCAACACACTTGGTTCACTCAATTGGTTCGATGCCTAGTTTAATCAGTTCAAATGCAATTGATGGGTTCATCAGTGCACAACTTTGAATTATTGAACTAGCTTAACCAATTGGTTCATTCAGTTGGTTCAACACGTTAGTTCAACACAAGGTTATTTTGCATTGGTTCAATGTCATCAGATCAGTGGCATCAATTTAAGCAGATTCCATTTTAATCAAATGGTTTAATGCCAAAGTTTAATGGGCTCAACATGCTTCATTGAACTATTAAACCAGTTAAACAAATTGGTTCAATCATTTAGTTCAACAGACTGGTTCAATGGTGTGGTTCAACACTTGGTTTAGTCAATTAGTCCATTGGCAAGTTCATCAATGTGCTTCATTGAACTTTTGAACTAGTTCAATGAATTAGTTCAATCATTTGGTTCATCGGCAGGTTCAAAGGCTTGGTTCACTTGGCATCGGTGCACAGTGGTTGAACCGTTGAACCGATTGAACTGTTAAACCAATTTTGGTTTAACAGGTTGGTTCAAGGGTGTGCCCTATAGCCAAAGGGTAGTTCAAGACCTGAAAGCCCTTGTGGAGGGTAGTTAGAGTTCAAAGGCCACAACCAAAGGATTTTCAAAGTGCAAAGAAGACCATTAAGCTGAAGGACACAACAGAAGGTTTAGAATCCCTTACGGAGGGTAGTTCAAGTCTAGAAGCCCTTGCGAAGGGCAGAGAGAGCTTCAAAGAGCCTAAAAGATAAAAACAAAGACTGGGACAATTCTTGTAGACTTTTTGTCTGCAGGAAAAGCTTGAAACAAAAGACCTGTGGAAAAAATTTTGTAGAAAAGCTTGATGACTTTTGCCGAGGATGGTGACATCCTGAAAGCCATCAAATTTATGAAAAAAAACTAGTTGTTGGGTGATGGCTATGTGAACGTCAATTTTAACATAGTGAAGTAGCTATTTGTTTTGAACTATAAAGAGTGCCAAACCATGGAAATAGCTTGAGGAATGTAACAACCCACTAGAAGATCACCTCCAAGGGTTGAAAGAGTAGGAAGATGACAAGGAGTAGAAAAGATAAAGGTTCTAAGTGGCAAAGGGAAGGTGAGTTATTACAGATGAGTGGTGCAACCTATTTTGTACAGTTGGCATTGATGAGGGGATAAACTGTAGTCTGTTTGTAGAAAAGAGGCATGGCCATGCTCTTATATTAATGTTTGAATGCCAAAGTCAATTTTGGTGATTATATAGCATGGTTCCAGTAGGCCTCTTCTGAATAATGAAATCAGTAACAGTGGTTCCCTCTTCCCAAGATTCAGAATGCACATGGGCCACTTGTAAAAATGAGCTCCAAAATCTTTCACAAAAAGTGCCAAGTTTCTCTTCCTCTCTCTATAAATTATAAACTTATCTTTTGAGAAAAGGATCTACTCTCAGCCTTAAGGCAAAAATCTATCCAAAAATCTCTCGGGCTTGTAAGGCAGAGCTCTACCAAAATTTTTACCTTGAATCAGAACTTAGCTATTTTTACCTCCATTCTAAGTTTTGCATCTTTTGTATGTGTCTATGCCTTGATTATGTGTTAAGTCATTTTATTAACTTCTTTTGAAAAATTATTTCAGCATGTCTGGTGCATTTTTGAGTTTTCTTTTACAGGTCTGATAGAAGTGTCCCTAGAGGAGTGTAGGTGAAGTGGATAGGCTGCTGTAGTGTGTCCTAGAACGCCTCTAGTAGTTATTTCTTCCCTGTATCTCCATGGACCCCTGACCCACTGAGGTAGAAGGTTTTCTCACTTTAGATGAAGTATATAGGTGCTTCCTTTTGGTGAAAAGTGTATATTCGGGCTGGGTGGATCACATTTTTTGGTGTATCACCTTTTCTTTTATAGGCTTAGGCTTTGTTTTCAGCATCTCTCTCTCTTTTCATCCCCCCTTTTTACATTTTATTTGTTAGCAGTAGGAGAAACTAGGGCCTAAATGATACATCAGAGGGAGCTAGCCCTTATCTAGAGACTCTCTCCTCCAGCTTCGTCGGTCCCACAGGTGAGAGGGGAGTTTCCATTGTTGTGTGAAGAAGGTAGGAGCTTGGCCTCCTACCAAGGGTGTAATCTTCTACATCAATAGGTATAAGTAAGCCTCTTAGAGGTAGAGGATAACATGTAGATATAAATTAGTTGTATGTATATGAGGAAGGAGAAAGAAACCTTTAAAAACCTAAAACAACCACAAGAGGAAACTATCCATATAGAGGTAAGAGGCCACTTGATATAGGTAGAGGTAGAGGATTTTTTGGTAGATGTTTCGAATTTGGAAAATTTGGGCATAGATCCTATGAGTGTCTTAAACATCCATATACAAACCAAGGAAGTTATCACATAGATCAAGTTGATGAATATAAGAGTGTTGCATCAATTATTTATGAATATGCCACTAAAATTAGTGAATCATTACTCATGAAGAGGTTTCTTCTTAAGCCTAATAAGGATATTTAATAATCACCTCAAAGAAAGACCCTTTTCAAGACTAATTACATATCACAAGGTAAGTGTTGTAAAGTTATTATAGATAGTGGAAGCACAAATAATATTGTATCTACTAAGATGGTTGATAAATTAATCTTAAACAAGACTACACACCTTACACCATATAAATTTTCATGGATACAAAAATTCTATCAAATTTTGGTCAATGAACAATGACAAGTTGAGTTTCAAATAGGGAGTTATAAAGACTAAGTTGTGTGTGATGTGATGCCTATAGATTTTTGTCATGCACTCATATGCATAAAATGGAAATATGATATGAAATACATTCATGATGGATAAATAAACACCTATACCTTTGTAAAATGACATGAGCATACACTTATACCATTGAAAGAAGAGGATGTAGTAGCAAAAGGAAATTCTAAGGTGATGATTACAGGTGATCAAAAATTCATAAAAAAATTCAAGGGAGATGAGTTAAGTAATATGTCATTTGATCAGTAAAAGGTAGATGTTATAGTACATAAAGAACCTAATTTATTCTTAAAAAATAAAATTATATAAGATGCACATGTGAATGAGTTGTTTGTTGAGTTGTCTAACACATTATATTCCATAAGAAGCATGGGATATCTTGAGAAGTTCATTGAGAAAGTTAGTTTTTTAAAGGAAATGGCTATGTATGATAGTAGAAGTAAAAAAATATTAAGTGAGTAGTAGATGTAAGAGAAGAGTGTAGTTTTCTTGAAAGACAACAATGAAATTTTCAAGGTTGGAAATCAAAACATTAAAAAATAAGGTAGTGATTATTGGTCTAAAGTGGAATACATAACCATGAGAAAACAACAAATAGAGGTTCAAGTACAGGGTGGTTTATATGGGGCAAAGACAATGCTTATAGTTGATGAGAGAGATCCTCAAAAGCATAATGAACATGTTGATTTCACTAAATTATTTGTCCTGTATGTAGATACAACAAGAGAAAATGAGGAGATAATGAAAATTAAATGTTTAAAGATCTTAATCAATGAAGATAGTTTATCATCCTTAAAAACATCTAATCATAAGAAAACAAAGAAGATACTAAAACTTGTATACTCAGTTAGATAGACCTTAGAAGCTAAACCACACCTACATTAGTTTAAAAAGTTATGGAATCTAGGAGGGTAAAAATTAAGAATCTTGGATAATAAAAAAAAGACTATTGAATCATCTACAACACAAAGACAAACACAAAGAGTAGCAATGATTAATGAATAGGAACTCATAGAAGTTTTCAAGGCTAGTAATTTAATGTAGGAGCATCATTATAAAATGAAAAACTATACTTAGTTGGGTTAGTATAGATTTTTAATACTCTTAATTTATATCTTTATATAATAAAATATCTTTTCTTGGTATTTTAATTTGATCTTGATAAGTTTTAAGTCTTGAATAAGTTTTCCCTCCAAAATTTGAATTTGAAAATTCAAATGTCTTCTATGTAAATACATGGAAAATTATATTTATTTATAAGTCATTATGATTTTTTATAGGTCCTTTAGTTATTTTAAATGTATCAAAAGGTATTATATATCTTATACAGGTCATTGTCATCTTTGGAGGTCATAAAGTCAATGTAAGTACAAGATAATCATTAGAAGTCAATTTACTATGATTAGTTTAAGCGAGTATGAGAGAATATTGACAATATTATTCAATTCTAAGCTTATAAAACACTTGAAATACTTGATAATCATTGCTTATAAAAATTTGGATGTGAAAAAATATATAATAAAGCATAAAAAGGGTAATTTTACTCATCTATAGGGTTACTCAGAGTTAGTTCAAGTATGTCATGTATAGGTGTGCAAACATTTGATGTATTTGTCCTTGAAAAAAATTGGAATTTGATTTTTTCAATGTTTGAGTTTTTTATTTCTTTAGGAATCCAAATTTAGTGTTTATAGAGTCCTTTTGTTTTTTTATTTTGATGTTTTTTTATTGAATAACCCTCGATACTATGTTTTCCCTTCATTTAGTCATACATAGTGCTAGAAAAGTACATGTAAAACTTTCTATGGGCTTGATTTAGTTATTGGAGAAGGTGAATAAGTTATTTAAGCTCGTATTCCAATATTTATATTGAATAAAGAGTTAATAAGCTTCATGAACAATCAATATGAAGATCTTAACTTTTGGGAACACAAAGAAACCATAAAAAAGGGTTTGCAATATAAAAGTGGTTATAATTCTAGTTTAAACTAGACAAAATTCACCAAATTTTGTATGAAGGTATAATAAAGTGTTTATGAACTAATTAGGGTATTATTTTATTGAAATAGGGTCTTTGAAAAATAAATAGCTAACTGTGTATAAAAATTCCTATAAGTGTTTATTTAGAAGACAATCAATAAAGTTTTTGAATGAAATTACTTATTAATAAAGTCAAAAGTTTTTATTTAAATTTGAAACAATATTTTTACCTTTTATTAACCTTGAGAAATTAAGTTTAAATTTTTAAAGTAGACTTTTCTTAGTTTTGACCTATTAAAGATCAAATAGGTCTACACAATCCTAATATAATAGAAATTGTTTTTGATTTGTTATTTTAAGAAACCAATAAGTGAATATTGGTTTAGTATCAATTTATATAATCTATAAACATATTAATATCGTTAAAGAGGCTACCTATAAGAATAAAAAGTCAAAAAACTTATCTTAATACCTAATAAACCTATACTCAGTCCTGAGATAGAACTAGTCTTGGTTCAACATTCTTTTTTCTTTATGGTATAAGAGATGTGTTTTTGAACTAATTTGAGAACCTTACTAGGTATAATACCATTTCATGAAGTTTATTATAAATACTATAAATTTAAAGACTATAATGAACAAGGTTGAGGTTAAAGGTCTTGCCAACAAAATTATAGGATTCCTAATAGAGAAAACATCAAATAAGTGAGTTGATAGTATCAATTCAAGAAAGAGTGTATTAGATCCATTTTGATCATTTGGTGTTCATTTTGAGTATTTTATAATACTTTTTAATTATTCAATTAAAGATAGATATATAAAGAGAGAGAGATTAATTTATGTTTAAAGTGTCTCAATCAAGGTTAAAAGAGGCAATACTACTCAAAGATGCAGGTTTCATAAGAAGATTGAATTGAAGAAGGATCATTTTTCCCTTGTCATAAAAACTCATAATTGGTATTTAGATAATAAAAATTTAACTATATTTATAAACCTACAAATAAAAACTATAATTGAGAATATGGTCCAAGAATTACTTCACATAAGAGTTGTTTGGCTAAATGTTAACCCATATTCCTCCCAATTGCACATTATTTAGAGAAAATACATATCTTGGAGGTTATTCATGGATCTAAGTGGGATAAATAAACTGATAATAAATTAAAAATTCCCCATTATAGTTATTTATGAATTACCAAATTAATTATATGAGTATCATATCTTCTCCAAGTTAGATTTTTGGTCCATCTGCCATCAAATTTAATTAGTCCAATAATATATCCCTAAGACAACATTTTAAATGAAATATGACCAATATGAGTTCTTGGTTATTATTTCCTCATTAATTATCCATAAAATTTTTAAATTAAAAATTAAAGTCATTATGGTGAGTGGGAAAGGGAGGGGGTGAAGGAGTTTGAATTTTGGTGTAGGGGAGGAGTAAGATGGCAATGAAGATGAGGGTGATGGTGATAAGGTTGAGGGGGTAAATTTTAGAGAACCTATGGTATGGATTTCATGCTCTAAGAAATTAAAAAATATTCATTTTTTCCTATATCATGAACCTATTTTAGAGCTCTTTCTTTTGGACGTAGTCACACCTGTTGAGCAATGATAACTGTCTAGTTTTGAAGATCCTCTATCCTAGGTCCTATGGGTTCATGTTTGGGTTTGGCTAGACATATGGGGAATGTGGGTCATATTTCCACTTTACAATATATAAAATTTCTCTAGGGTATTCTAAGATCAAGGAAGGATTTTTGGTCTTTAGCTCTATTACCTTGGTTTGGGAGCAACTCATTGAAGACTTTGGTCTAATGTGGAAGTGGAAAATATTTGGCACATGCCATGTATTTTTTTATTCATTGTATACTCTTCCAAACCAATTTGGATGTCTCTATTATATATATTCACACCCATTTCTAGGGTATCTCACTATTTTATTAGTTTACTTTCAAAAAATATGACTTGAAGGTTGATTTTCAACAAGGCATGGGATGGAGGTCACTCCTTGCTAAAGTCAAGCTATGGATTTGGCCTCCTTTGGAGGCTTTTGATTAATATTTTGACACTCTAAATGGTGTATTTTTTATGATTTTGAAATGTAAAACATATTTTTTAGCCCTAGTTAAAATGGAGAGAGGTAATGATAATGAATTACACTTGGCCTATTATGGCAATAGTGGATGGACTATTATTTTTAAAGGTGGTTGGTGTGTTGTTTTGCCCTATTATGCTATGCCTAACATGGAGATTAGTGAATGAAGGAATAGAAATAGTAGGTTAAGGAATGTTATTTTATTTATTTTATTTATTCTAAAGAAGACTCTTCTCTAGTTTAGCTATTTTAGGATTCAACTAAAATGGTTCCTCAATAGGGGTAGGTTTAAAGGTTTTAAGCTTAAAAAGAAGTATTTTTCTAGTACTAGTTATACTATATTTAAGATTTTGGTTATCATAGATCTGGGAGATAATGGTCATGCCATAATTTTTTGTTTGGTTTACCCTTTCTAGGCTTTTAGACCCATTTATGATTTTTATTGGATATTACCCTAGTGGATTTTGCTTATATGGATGGAAAGGATCAGTCTTGTTTCTCAGTATCATTATCTAGTTTTGGGCTTGAAAGTTTGTTTTTTCCTTTATAGGTAGATCATGCTCTATTTTTTTGGATATTTTTTGGGACCCATAAAGGTTTTTCCTCTGGTTAGTTATTCTAGAGACTTGGACCTCCATATGCCTAGGAAGGATCTTGACATAATTATTTTATTTTGGGGGATAAAAATATTGGGTTTCTTGAGCCATGGACCTCTTACTCCATTATCCTAGGGTAATTTTTAGTCCAACAAAAAATGGTTAAATTTAAAATTTTAGTATGTTGGTCGGTATGTTGGGTCCCATGGGGGATCAAAAGTGGTTTTTAAGAGACCTAGGCCTTGTGATTTTTTAGTCTAGGATGGTTGTTGGTCCATTCAAAACTAATGGAGGTTATTTTAATGTTAGATCCCAATGGGGATTTTTTAGGGTTTATACCTCTTCATTTGGCTCTAGAATAGAGATATGGACCTCCTTTTGTGTCTAGGTTGGTTCTCAATCTAGAAAAAATGGTTTACTAGTACCTAGGTGACCCTGATGGCATCCTGAGACTTAGGATTATTTTTAACACATGATGATTTATGGTCTAGCCAAAACCAATTAGTTTATACACCAATCAAATTCAGTATTAGTTCTTCCTCTCTTAGTTCCCAATCCATTCAAAATTGATAGTGGAGACCTAAACTGGATCTAGAGTGGAGACCTAGACCTATATTAATGTCTAGGCTAGTTCTCAATCCAAAAAATTCATCTCATCAGTCCCTTAGGGACCCTGATGGTATATTAAGACCTAGGCCTCATTCTATTCAAGGATGGATTTTGGCCTAGTGAAAACTAATTGGTTGTCATAATAGTCAAATGTAGTATTTATTAATCCTATGTTGGTTCTCATTATAAAAAAAATGATGGTATACTTTATCTCCAAAAAGGAGACCTAGACCTCCTTTTGTGTCCAAGCTAGTTCTCGATCTGGTTAAAAATGTATTATTGGTTTCTTATGGACCCTAAGGCCATCATGAGACCTGGACCTCATTTAATCCTAGGTTGGTTTTTAGTCCAGCCAAAATTGGCTAGTTACTGTACCAGTCAAATGCAACATTTTCTCTTCCTCTTTTGGTTCTTGATCTATTAAAAATTAGTGGTTTATTCATTCAAATGGGTTTTCATTTTACTCTTGATCAACTATTTCTAAATGGGAGGAGACTCAATTCTCTTGTGGGGACTTATATTATGGATTTTTTGTTTATATTGGTCAACTATTTCTTAGGGGAGACCTAGACCTCCTAATGTGTGCAGGATGGTATCCACACTAGTCAAATGTGGGGTTTACCTTAATATAAATTCTCTAAAGTTATATGAACTAATTTTTTTGGCCTTAACTTTAAGCAAAATTGGTTTTCTTAGATACCATTTTGATATACAACAAAACATGGGAAAAACATTTAGTACACTTGGACCAAACCTTACATCTCATAGCTAATAATATATTATATGAAAAATGTTATCAATCCTTCTTTGGTACTACAAAAGAGGAATACCTTTATAATATTGTCTCAATAAATGGGGTTAATGTGGATCCAAATAAAATTAATGACATGAAAAATCATTTAAACCCTATTATTGATGTGGGTTTGATGCCTGTCAAGGGTTCTTATGGTAAGATCCCTAACATTTTAGGATGAATTAAATATTTAATCTAAATCACAAGTTGTAGGTATAAATTTTATAAATAACCATCTGGTGGAATAATTGTGATTGGATTAGTTATTAACCACATATGGTTCAGATATGATGGGTGTCTAGATTATGTAGACACCCCAATCTGGCCACTATTGGTTTTTGACTGAACTTCAAACTGATTTCTACAAACATTGTAAATTAAGCCTACATATCACTAAACATCTCAATTTTATTTAAAAACCATTCATCAATGCTCAAAATCATGTTGAGGCATCCCTATTTTGGCTACTACCCCATATTCAATAATAACCTCTCATGGATTCATCCCTAATCACCTTACAACCTAAAAACTAGAATTTTGGCCTATGGACCCATTAAGTGGGGTACTTGATCAAATCTTAAAAGAGATAATATTATAATAAAAAATGAATCATCTGATTAAACAATATTAAATTCTTAGTTTAATTACCCATTTAAAATTGATGAATATCTAAAAATGGAAATTTTAAAAATCTAAATATCAAGCCTTTTCCTCATGGCCTTTATGAGTTGTCAAACTCTTCCAAAATATCTCAAAATATCTAATTTGAGATCCATTCCTGAAAATTGAAAACCATAATTATATGACAACTTTTAACTCAAGTAGATTTACTTTTAATTCACCTAGGGTTATTTAGAACTCATTCTATGTTTAAACTCAACCTTAACTCACCTTAAATGAGAGTTACCTTTTGAGGCTATAAATACAAGACCATACCTATAGATATCTAAGCTCTCATAAGCCAAAGTTATAATGATAATTTTTAGAGAGACAAGCCTTTCAATTAGTGTTTCCATGAAAAATTCATAAGCCAAGAAACCAATCCAAGGTGTCAAGAAGAGAAGGATAAAATAAATATTCATTGTTAAATAATTCATGATGCACAAATTGAGCAAGGCACTTCATCAATCCATTTAGAGCTCCAAGTAAGGTAAAAGAGTGATTTATTTTGTGTTCTAGTTGTGTTTTCATATATAACCTTGTTAGTTATGCTCTCCCTAGTGTCTAAGATAGAGGTTTTAGTATTTTAGTGTGTTATTTTGATTTTTTTTATTGGATTAACACAAGACTAACCTCCCATTTATTGTATTCCTTATTCATAGATTCTACTTAAGATGGATGGGTAGATATAACCTAAGGTGATTTTCAAAAATATAAAAAAATATAGATGATTTTAAAAAAATAGAAAATAAAGTGATTCATGACTAAATTAAGGTCGAAATCCATTCAAGTAAGCCATTTTTATATCCTATGATAGGAAAATGACAATAAATAATATATTATGCAAGTTTCTATAAGCAAAATATACACACAAAAATAATTAATCATCAAAGGAAATAATTATGACATACTCATTAACTATAATCAAATATATGATTAGACTAGATTGCATAACACATCTTATGTCTCTAACCAATAATATGTATGACCTATAAGTAAGAGCACTCAAACTAACAATTTGACTAATCTAAGTACTTGAAAATAAACATTCACATAGTCTATTCTACATTTTAATTACTTAATGGAATTTCTCATAAGACATATTTTTTGGAAGAGAATTATCAAAAAAAAATCCTAGTTTTTAATATAAAAAAAAAATTCCTCCCTTTATAACATTAAAGAAACATATACTTATAGATTGGGATGGGGATGTCCTATCCTCAAAGTTCAATCTAATTTTATAGTGTCTAAATTAGGACTGTGTGTCAAAATCATGTAAAATGTTCATGAATAAAATATATTAAATATAATCAAAATTTAGGCAAAAAATCCTTTTCCATATAAAATAATTCATAACTAAAAGGTAGATCATAACTTGCATGAAGTCTTAGTTATAACTACCAATACACTTATAATTTTAACTCAAAGAACTAAAGTATCACCATGGAATCTCCTGTTGAAGTAGCATTCACAATTTTTGTCATTGGAGTTTGAATAGAAGAATCAGTCATTGTTAAAGGTGTAACTATAGGCATTGTAGTTTATGTAGTCATTATCAGTAATGCATTTGGAGTATACACTATATTATATCACATAAAGATAGATTTAGTTATCGAAGGCTAAACCTGAGGTGATGAAGTCTTAGCTTGAGATAATGAAGGTTGAGCCAAATGGGATGACTCTCTTTATCGTTGTAACTTTTGTTATTCACCCATGCTCACTATAATATCCATCTAAATAGTCCCAAAATCAGTGATGGATCTTTTCAAAAACAATAGAATTTTTTCCATCAATTTCTTATGTATAATCATAGAATATTTAAAAATGACATGCAATATCTCTATCAAAACCAACTTATCTCTATTATATGTGATCAAAGGTATTATATACACATTAGTTTTCTAATTAATTTCCACTTATACCTTAAAGCTACCTATAACAAACTCTCAAAAAAGGGTTTAGTGATAATTTGTTTCTGTGGTGTAAATATAATTGTAATCCTTATAAAACTGAGAAATTGAATAGTTATCTTATCTTGATTTGTAAATTTTTGAGCCAGCCCTTGAATTTATTGGTGCCACTCTACCAAATTATCCTTATTTATAATAAAATAATTTTGGGATATAGTTATATCAAGTTCAAGAATTAAATTTACCTGTTGGAATGTCTTCAACTGAGTAACTTTATCGATGAAAAATTAACTTGGTATCCCAATATTTCATTGATTCATGCAAATTGATTTAAATTATAAGGGATTTATGAAATATAAAACCCTAGGTTGCTAAAGTGTTTGAATAATAAATTAGGGAATAAATATAGAAATATCAATAGCCTCTTATTTGTACAATAATTTATCTATCTAATTATTCTATAAATAGTAAATTAACTAGAATAGATGATCTTAGATAGAAAATGACTAAGACTAACAAGTGATAGGATGAAAAATAGTACAAGGATTGTGCAAAGTTTCATGAATAATAATTAGGATTCCATAACCCTCTTGGACAATATCTCTACAAAATGTGTTAGGTGGAGCATATATGATAACTGCATTATACTCCAACACAATGTGCAAACATAAAATTAGAATTTAAAAGAGTCTGAACATAAGTATTTAATGTAAGATATATGTTGTAATCTAAAATTTTACAAGGGTGTCAAGATAGATTTAATTAATGTGTATAACTATAAATCTAAGTAGCTACCTAGGGGGATGGGGCATGATGTCCATCATATCACCCAAGTAAGAAGAGTAGATGCATTAGGTCCCTCATGGAATTAAAAACTAGTGGGTGTAACAAGAAAATACAAGTATCATGGTGGTGAAGCATAAAATAAATCATACATACAAAACACATGAGGCACACAAAAGTAGGTCAAGGGGCCACAATATAAGGTACATGGGCACATGTCACTAAATTTAAACATAGTAGACATATAACGACATGTTCAAATGTACACATATGTAAGAATAAAGCAATTTGAATTACATTAACATAGAAGGACATGTTCAAATTTCCACATATATAATCAAGAAATCACATACGAGGGACATGGGCACGTGTCTAAGGCATACATGAATAGAAATAACATAGAGAAAAATAAAAATGGCATATTCAAATGCCATCAAAATGGAATGAGTATAGGAAACACAATCAAGTCTAAACGAAGAAAGCTATAAATGAAAGTATGTATAAATATTCAATACAAATATATTTAAATTTTTAGGATGTACATATGTTAAGTCTAAACTAGTGATAGTTGGTAAAAAATTTGAGTATGAGTAGAAATGATCAATAGTAAAATATGCCAATGTGTAACCTAGAATATATTGAATGTAAGGATAGAACCTGATAGTATAAATTATGTATAAGATACCCATGAGTGTGGATGTCGTAAATGAATAAACTTGGATCAGTGTATATGCTTCCATTGGGTAGATGGTATAAGGTCTAGATTAGTATAATAGATTAGAGTCATATATGTAATTTGTAAGCACTCAATAAGAACGAGTAAAGCATATATGTATGATAAAATTGATTATACTAAGATAGATAACATATTTAATATCTAAAAATTAGTAGAAATATAAACATAAAAATACATACAATCTATAAATTTTGTGTTTTTTGAGTGATATTTGATATTTTTGTGTTTTGACATGTTAAATTATTTTTGTATTTTTTGATTATAATTTATGTACAAGTAAATGAAAATAAACTAAGTAAAAGGAGTGAGTGATAAGTATGTACAAGAGGGTAAGATCCATACCACCAATGAGTCTTATTCGATACTCATTATCACTATGACCTATGTTGAATAAGGGAACTATGATCATGCATATTTTGTGAAAGGGTAACTGTGATCTTATAATATTATGTGAAAAGTAATCTATGTTTGAATCTACCTATTTAGTGATTTTATGAATCTATGGCACTGACTGTGATGCCTTATGAATTATAGGGGTCTTAAAAAACCCATTTGGTAGGAGAAAAAGACGTAGGTGATGTAGGTTCCTTCTATGAAGAACCCAATAATAATTATCTTAACCTAAAGTGATTAGAGTAAGGTCCTCTAGAATCTATGACATATCTCTAACACAAGGGTCTTTGTAATAATGATCTCTGTGGGAGAGTATGCATGCATGTTAATACCATAGATGTAGACCTCACCTAAACTGGTGGATCTACTAATTTTTTTGATGTATGCATAGGATATGTACTCTTATATATAAATGATAGCCAAGAAATATATGGTAATGGTAATGGTAATACTTATGTCTATGATAGAACTATCTATGGGATGTGTAGAGGATACTCATGGGAAACCCTCAACTTTGACAACCTGATTTACATGTATGTAATTCAAACATTAGTTTAATATAGATGGGATAACTTAAAGCTAATATAAATATGGCCTACCCAATAATATATCAAATACACCTACACTAGGTACTACTAAGAATTGAGTGCCGATGTGTGTTGGTCAAAATTGTAATGGAAGCACAAAATCCTTGATGGAGATTTAAATTTGGCCACTAAAACCACTAATGACTATATATATGGGGAATATGTCTTGATCTATGTAGCCCAGATGTTTTAAGAGTGTCATAGTGCACATGTTTATGCTTAACCCATTGTCAACTATGACACTTTGGATATGATGGTGGTCTATATATGCTCATATGAGGAGTGCATGTAGATCTATATCATCATCCAAATATCATGCTCAAATAATATGATAAGTGGTCTAGGTGGCACTATAGTATATTACATGTCAATAATTTTATTTAATGGATGATCCTCTTATGTAATAATGTGATATAAAGCTGGTGGTGGATGTGTCTGATATGTATAATGAACACTTGATATACCCCCTACATCATTCATTATATGCTTTAGGAATGATATGAAAATATATTCAAGGTTTTAACCTCTATTTTCTATGTTTTTGGTGCTTTTGTGGGTGTTCCCACATAAATAATATTAGCCTCAATGAGATCTTGTATCTTGTACTTTAAGATTATGCATCTATTTGATATGTGGCTTGGTGTCTTGTGATACTCATAGAATGAATTTGAATCATAGTTATTTAGAAAAGGTTATTTCATATCAACATATTTAATGGGAAGGAGATATACGACATTGCATTCCAAAAGATATTATAAAACCCATGATGGTGATTTTTAAAGGTGAGTGAAGACTCTACGCTAAGGAGCAGATAAAACCAATCTAAGAGATGGTTATAAAATTGCATTGACTATGTCCTTTTGATCAATTTTGTTCTTTATGGCCCTTACCTTGTATGGAGGTTTGTGTAGACACCAAAATCACATCACACACACACATTCTTAACTCCTTGTGTTGAAACCCCCTAAACCCATTTTAATAATAATAATTAATCTCACTAACGCATACTTTTACCCCTCACACAATTAATTTAAAATATTTAATTAAAATTATTTAAAAACTCCTATTGCCACCTTACCTAGCCACCTCACCCTATTAGTAATTCTCCTCTGATGAGTCACCTTAAGACTTGGTCCCCTCATCCTAACTATGCAATACTTATTCCCACTTCTAAACTAAATTCCTAAAAAGCTAATTTCTTCCTAACCTCTTATTTTTACCATTTCATAATGGGTGTCACACCTGGCACACACAACAATAGAAAATAGGCCAAAAATAGAAAGGTTTACCTATTCTAGGGCCACTAACATTGGTCAACCCATGGCTGACATCAAAAAGATCCCAGTTGACATCCGTGGGATCGTTGATGTCGGTAATATAATCCAAAATCCAACCTATAGTTTTGGTCAGTAGAAATTAATAAAATCAATTCTTACTCTCTTTCAGGCTCTTAGCATTCTATTTTTTACATCCAAGCTTACAATCACCCTACGTAAGTCAATCACAATCAACAATTGAGCTCTTGAGGACCAATAATATCCACTTTTTCTCTCTATTTAGGCACTTAGGTTTAGACTCCTTGATAGGGACCATCAACTTGGCACTTATCATTTAATAACCACCATAACTAAGTATATCACTGATACCGTAGGACATTTAAATATTTATTCTTCTATTTTTTTATATCTACCCTGTATTGCTTTATGCACTTCTGGCCGTACCCCCTTGAGGGAGTTATAAATATTCCTTGCTTGTTTCCCCTTACATGCATACCAAACCTCTAACTAGAATTAACAAAGCCATAACCTCCTTCTCCTAACTCTCTCAACCTCCCTGACCTGATCCAAACCATTTCTTAGACCCAAAAAAGCCTTTTGCAACCTCCCAAACAATTATTTCCCCTACCAACCTTGATAGCCTAACCAACATTAGTCACCTACTACCAACCTCAGTAGCATAACTAATATCATCCACTCCCATGTCAATGATGGTGACTATGGATTCACTAGCATGTTTAAAACCTACCTAGACAACTTCTAAAACACTAATAAAGCACCTCACCTATACCCTGTCACTCTTAACTACATACAAGTTGTTAAAAATGTTAATTTTATCTCTTTTTTACTCTCTATTAACCTCTCTTTCAATTAGTTATTATTATTTTGCCTCTCAAAATTGGACTATCATCTCTAGGGAGGTTTCACACTTCCTAGAACAAGCGCGTAGCTTGGTAGCCCACTCATTTATCTGCTAACAAAAATCTTATGGTAGTGTTTTCTTATTTGTAGGTAGTCTTCCCCACTAAAAGAGGAGTTCTCACAACATCTAGATACAATGCATAAACCAAATTTGGGTTCATTATAATCACTTATTCCCATCCTTATCTCTAATTTCCTTTAGACTTAAAATAGACAAAAATTAGTGAAACATTTTTGGCACGCCTAGTGGGACCCTAGAGTTTTATTTGGGTTCATTTCTTGATTTAAACATTTATATAACTGAATTATAGTGAAAATTTCATTTCTTTCACTTCTTCCTTCCCTTTTCTCTTAAAAATGAAAAAAATTAATATCTTATTCTCTGTTTAAAAGGCATTAAAACTGAGATTTCCTTTCTCTTCTCCTTGCCTCTAAAAGTAATTTGTTATTATTTTACAAAAAAAAAAGAGAATACATTCTTTAATTCCTCTTGTATGCACATTAGGATAGTCAAATTCATATTCTATTCCTATTTCCTCTCTATTTTCATTCAAATCTAAACATTTTAGATTTGGGTTTAAAAGTTACTACATTTCATAGTTTGCTTGTTGCATAATAACTCACCTAGTTAATTAAAAGAATTTTAAATAAACCGTAGTACACCTATGTTACAAAACTAAACCACATTCACATAAAAAAAACATCTAAACTCACTTGAGAAAAGGCCCATTAATATTTCATCACTTGGTGGATCACCTTACCCTACTTGGCTATCCTACTTGGATTTCACCACCAAGGGGAGAACCCACTCTATTCTCTAGTTAAGTATAACCTCTAGACAGAAGGTATATTTTAGCTAAGCACCTGGCTCAGCTCTAGGTTCATGAAGTGTAAAGAGCAAGCTCCTATAACAAGCCATGTACTTGGTCTAACATAGATTTCCTCTTGAGCACCAAAACTAATTTGAAACTAGCTCAAGATTGTTTTCTAGTACCTTCGATAACCAAATTCTCTTCTCACTATCTGATTAAGGCATAAGCCAACATGAGATTAAAATTAATCTCTAGGACTTAATAGTTGTTGGTTGAATGTTATTTTTCTACTTTTTAATTACCTTTTGTACTTTTGAGTTGGTAAGGGTGATTTTATATTGATTCACAAAATCAATACTATTTTAAAATCTTAGTTTGTATAACCTATTATTTCAAGTTTTTTGAGTGTTAATCCTTCTTACACAGAGCTTTTACATCCATTATTTTACCTATTTTTAGCTTCTAATTTCTTAAAACATCATATTTTCCATTCCTAGGACTTTACAGTGACCGACATCAGTTAACCCTACTGGTATCAACATACTTTACCTATCAACATCAGTTATTCGACTGATGTCAACAAACTATTCCTACTAATATTGGTCATCCCTATCGACATTGACAACTATGTAGTTTTATTTTGCTCAAAACAATAAGCTAAAATAACCCATTTACCTATATTTAAACCTAGTTTTTATTTATTCTATTTCAAATATAGAGTCATAAACCATTTTATACCACCTCTTATATGTTATCGACACAAGCTCAGGCCAAAATTCTTACTGATTATGCAACTTGGTAGCCACTTCCACCTTCCCCTCTCACTTCTCATTCTATCATGGAACATACTTTAGATATAGAGCATACTCCTAACCCTAACCAAATTCCCATTGTGTTTGAGGGAGATCAAGATTTTGATAAGTTTCTTAATTGCAATGTGGCAGCTCTTCAACATTATCTTGGTATGAGCCAAACCCGTAATTCTTTGGGTGACTCAATCTATGGTATTGTTGACCATTTGTTGCCTAACAGGCCAAAAATCAGTCCCCTTCTTCCCTTGCTATTCTAGGCCAATTCATTTTTTTATTTTGCACAAGTCCAAGAATTTCTACGGACTCTACAGGTCTATTTCTACAGACTCTATAGGTTTATTTCTATGGACTTTACAAGTCTATTTCTATAGACTCTACAAGTCTATTTCTACAGACTCTACAGGTCTATTTCTATAGACTCTGCAGGTGGAATTTCTATAGACTCTGTAGGTGAAGTTTCTATGGAATATGTAAAGAAGTTTTTCTATGGACTCTGCAGGTTAGTCTTTTGGCACATGAAAAATAAGTTCAGAGAGTGTTGGGTTTTACAAGGATTCTTCGGGCTCTTTTCTGAAGAAATTCACAAGGAAGGTTGGCATCCTTGAACCATTGAACCAGTTCAATGCCTTGGTTTAATGCCTTGGTTCAATCGGCAAGTTCATCACTTGATTTTAATGCAAAGTTTAACAGCCGAGTTCAACGGTTTAAGTTCAACACTTTGGTTCGAAGCTCAAGTTCATCAGCCTTGGTTAAATTTAGTTGGCTCAACGCTTCAGTTTGGTTCAATGCTTTGGTTTAATCACTTCAATTCAATCAGATGGTTCAATCACTCAATTCATTGGAAGGTTTAATGATTTTGGTTTAATGCTCAGTTCAAAGGCTCATCTCAACAAATGTTTGAACCATTGAACTAGTTCAATGGATTGGTTCAATGATTGGTTCAAGCGAACGGTTTAAAGGCTTGGTTCAATAAGAGAGTGGCACACAGTGTTGAACTATTGAACCGTTGAACCATTTTTGGTTCAATAGATCAGTTCAATGGCTTGGTTCAAGGGAGCATCCTAAAACCGAAGGGCAAGTGCCCTTATGGAGGGCAGTTCTGAGTTCAAAAGCCCTTGCAGAGGGTAGGGAACACTTCAAACGCAACTGAAGGATTTTAGAAAAAATGTGAAAAGACTTAAGGCTTTGAATTCTTTTGGACATTTGTCTGAAGGATTTCCTTTAGACAAAAAGTTTGAAGGAATTCAGAGGAAGGCCACCAGCATAAAGAAAGGGACAAAGGACTGAGACAATTCTCACAGACTTTTGTTCACAAGAAAATTATCTACGAAAAAGGCCCGTGGGGAAAAACTTGTAGATAAAACCTATAGAAAAGGCCCAAAGGAATTTTCCAAGGATGGTGATGTCTTGGAAGCCATCAATTTTAAGGAGGTAGATTAGCCATTATTTTTTAAGTGATGACGGGTATGCAGGTGTCAATTTTAAGGCATTGAAATAGCCATTTGTTTTTGAATTGCCTAAGTGCCAACCATGAAAAGAGCCTAAGGAACGTAGCGACCCACCAGAAGACCATCCCTGAGGGCTGAAGGAGCAGAAGGAGACAAAACTAGGATGAGACAAGGTGCATAAAGAGAGAAAGCATCCAAGTGGTGAGAAGAGATTTCAACTCAGTGATTTATTCCTGCAGTTGAAATGCTTCAAGCACATAAGCCACGCAAATGCCTTGAAAAAGAGTAGTCTATTTGTAGAAAAGAGGTGCAGCCATGTTTTTTAAATTAATGTGGAATGCCAAAGTCAAAGCAAGAACCGACAATCAAATGGCTCCCTTTTCCCAAGGCTCAGAGCACACATGGGTCAGCTTGCAAAAAGAGTGCTAAAATCTTTCCCAAAAAACACCAAGTTCTCTTCCTCTTTCTATATATTGTAAAGCTTCTCATTTGAGAAAATATCCAATCTCTTAGCCTTAAGGCAAAACTCTGCCCAAAAATCTCTCAAGCTTGGAAGGTAGAACTCTGCCATATTTTACCTTGAATCATGACTTAGCATTTTTACCTCCATCTGGACTTACACTCAAGCAAATGTCTATGTTTTCTTTTTTTGTTAAGTCATTTCCTTTTATGCCTCTCACAGATCGATTCTATCATGTCCAATGCATTGTGAGTTTCTTTTTTGTAGGTCTGCTAGAAGTGTCTATAGCAGGAATATAGGCACATGTGAATAGGTTGTCAAAGTGTGTCTCAAAACACCTTTGATAGTTCCTTCCTCCCTATATCTCCATGGAACCCTGACTCATTGACATAGAAGAGTTTTCCCACATCAGATGAAGTGTATGGGCACTTCTTCTTGGTGAAAAGTTATGTTTTAGGCTTGAGTGGATCAAACTTTTCAAGTGTATCACCTTTTCATTTTTTTAGGTTTAGGTTTTGTTTCAGCATCTCTCTCTCTCTTTTCATCCCCTCCCTTATTTCCATTTTATTTGTTAGCAGTAGGACAAACTAGGGCCTAAAATATACATCAGAGGGAGCTATCCCTTATCTAGAGACTCTCTCCTCTAGCTTTTTCAGTCCCACAGGTGAGAGGGGAGTTTCCATTATTGCGTGTGGAAAGGCAGGAGCTCAGCCTCCTACCTCGGGTGCAATCCACTACTTTAACAGTTTTTGGCACGCCTGGTGGGACCAACTAGGAAAAGTTGTGTCCATAAAGTTGAATAATTTTTGGTGTGTTCTTCAACCAACCAGCCTTTAGAGGCTTTTACATCAAGACCAAGGTGACTCCGAGTTAAATCAACTGGTTAAGTAGTTCTAGTGCCATCAAGAAACAGTATTTTGGTATGTATAATTCCATCGTTTAGAACCATGGACCCTATTTTCCTTGGCCAATCTAGCTATGATCCTTAGTAGCCTTATGGTGATCCTTATTAGATTCAATATGACCAGTCTCAACCCTATCATAAGCTATATCAGCCTTATGCCCAGTCTTCTCCATGTGTCACTTCTCCCACCTAGCCTAGTCTCTTTGCCAATCAACCCATTTCCACCTTCAAATGAGCACTGGTGGGATACAAAAAGTATGTAATAGATCTAGACACCAGAAGGGGATGTGGCCAAGAAATTCTTGATCATGTCATCCATCAAGTGAGAAATGCACTAGATCAGGTTAAGAGTGAATGGGCTCCTATTGAAAGAGCCAATTGGCAAAGGCTTACAAATGAGATGCTGGATGTGAGTGGTTTGATTACATCTTTGGAAGAAAAGTTGAGTATTCATGAGAGGCAACCTTACCAAGTCTATCAACCTGCATACTTGCTACCCCAAGTATCATATTAGTCATATACAGCCCCTACTTATGAGTCGAGTCAAGCCTGTCAAAGTCCTTTCCCTAATCATGTTGAGGAGATTTCCAAAATAGTAAATCTTGTGTTTTAGGCTAATATTGAAAAACAAATTGAATTGGCAAATCTTCAAATGTAGTAGTCTATTTTGGTAGAAAGGTAAGTGGAATCCAAACCCTCACTACCCTCTCACATTGTGGCCCCATCACCCCAAAAGGAGATGCTTAGTCTGAATATATTGAGTTGGAACAAAGTGGTTGAGTCATGGAATAGCAAGGAGGAGAAAGACATTGTCCAAGAGTGTGAGGTACAAAATGAGGTTATTGCTTTTCAAGTCCCTCCCACCCTTCCTAAGGAAGCTTCTTGCATTTCATGGCAACCTTCATGCACTCCCCATCTCTATAATGATTCCTATGATCTCTAAGAGGTAAAAAATGAGGATAATTTGGCTAAGCAGATTGAGGAATTAGAGGCTAAGATGAGACTACTTGGAGAAAGAAAGATGGAGTTTTCAGACCTTGTAAAGGAGCTGACACCAAAAGACACCTCTTCTACCAATCTACAAGCTAATTTCAATATTGATGAAGTGTTGGTAAAGTGGAGGGATGAAAATCAATAAATTTTGGCCCAAGGTCTGCCCCCTCTTATTCTAGAGAAAACTCCCTCTTCTGTGCCAAATCCTCTCTATCAGATGGCACTTGCTCATTCTGACTCATCCAATGCATCAATCAATCCTGCCTTTAATCCTATATGCCTAGCTTTTCATCACACCTCTTTTTAGATAGCTCTTCCTATACATGAGTAAACCCTCCCAAATCTTCCCCAACCTCCTCAAGTCTTTCAACATGATCTCCAAATTCCAAGCTAGAAGAAGGAACATCATGCACCAGCTCAGGACTTTGAGGAGGAGGAAGGTTTTGCTCTAACCCTTAAAGAAGATGAGGCTGATCCTACTCCTAATGATGATTGTGACCTCTAAGAAAGGTTATTCCAAGAAGATTTAGATAGGTGGATTGTAGAGTTGGGGTCCAGGGCAAATTTCCTCAGCCATCATGTGATGGACGTTTTAGACCAAGTAGCAATTTCCACATCTAAACACACTCCATCCACACACCTCTAAGAAATATATCAAGCCACACCTAATATAGATGAAGTGATAGCCAAATGGAAAGAGGAGAATCATTCATTTCTAGCTTAGAGACTACCGCCTCTTCCACATGAGTTCATTTGTTAGCCTTCCATTTCCCCCTTCTCGAGGAAGAACCTGTCTTGAAGGAAGTAAGTGAAGAGGAGTATGCTCATTTTATGACTAACCAGGGAGACTTCATGAGTGTGGATGAGGAAGAGATAACCTTAGATGTCATGGAAGAGCATGGAAAATCTCTTGTTCATGTTTTTAATGATTCATTTGAAGTCATTGGGGCAAGCCGCACTATTCTTCAAGGGGGCTATGAGCTAGTTTAGAGTGGATAAGGTAGAATTGGGACTCAAATAAGTATGCAAAGGGGTTGCATGCTTTCAAATTTAACCCTTTAGGAGGTTGGTGAATCTGAAGATACTTTCTTTGAAATCATCGAGGATGGTCATACCTTAGAACTCGAGCATGAGGCAGAAGAAAACAAGTCAGTCAATGATACATATCAAGGGGCTTATGGTGATGAGCCAATAGTGATTGATTTCTTGATGAGATACACCAACATGAAGAACCAACGAGAGGTAAGCTTTTAAGAACAAAAAGAATACATATATGTTGGAAGCATGTTTGAATCTGATCCACTCAGATACAAGCCAACCCAGGTGGCAGGTAAGAGGAGCGGGTCACCAAATTTACATTTCATTCAGCCACTTGTTTGGCACCATAAGTTTCCTTGCCAGGAAGGAGACTTAAGAAATTTTCCCTTTGATCCAGGAGGGAAGCAAATGTACCTAGTTAGTTATATATAGTAGTTGTTTTTTAGTTTCTTTTCCTACTTTACCTAAGTGCAATTTGTACAGGTAGTGTTTTTTAGTCTTGTGTGTGCTTTCCCTTATGTCTGGGGTAAAAATATTCATGTTTGATTCTTGGATCTCTGGGGCTGTTGTTAACTTTGTTTAAGCTACATATAACTCTGTGCCTAATGGACTTCAAGGCAACTAGTCTCTAAGCATAGCAGGCATGCTTCCCTTGGGAGTCACCAATTTGTTGACCCTTTTTTACCCAATAGGCCAAAAATTGGTCCCCTTCTTCCCCTGCTGTTCCAGGCCAATTCATTTTTTGATTTTACACAAGTCCAAGAATTTCTATGGACTCTGCAGGTCTATTTATATAGACTCTATAGGTCTATTTCTATAGACTCTGTAGGTATATTTCTGTGAACTCTGTAGGTGGAATTTATATGAACTCTACAGGTGAAGTTTCTATAGATTTTGCAAAGAAGTTTTTCTATGGACTCTGTAGGTTAGTCTTTTGGCACATGAAGAATCAGTTCAGAGAGTGTTGGGTTTTACAAGGCTTCTTTGGGCTCTTGTCTAAATAAATTCACAAGGAAGGTTGGCATCATTGAACCATTGAACCAGTTCAATGCCTTGGTTTAACACCTTGGTTCAATTGGTAAGTTCATCACTCGAGTTCAATGCAAAGTTCAATAGCCAAGTTCAACAGTTTAAGTTCAATGCTTTGGTTTGAAGCTCAAGTTCATTAGCCTTGGTTCAATTCAGTTGGCTCAACACTTCAGCTTGGTTCAATTTCTTTGATTTAATCAGATGGTTCAATCACTTGGTTCATCAGATGGTTTAATGAGTTTGTTTTAATACTCAGTTCAAAGGCTCAACTCAACAAATGTTTGAACCATTGAACTGATTTAATGGATTGGTTCAATGGTTGGTTTAAGTGAATGGTTTAAAGGCTTGGTTCAATAAGAGAGTGGTGCATAGTATTGAAACATTGAACCATTTTTGGTTCATTCAGTCAGTTCAATAGCTTGGTTCAAGGTAACGTCCTAAAGCTGAAGGGTAAGTACCCTTGCGGAGGGCAGTTCTGAGTTCAAAATCCCTTGTAGAGGGCAAGGAGCACTTCAAAGGCAGCTGAAGGATTTTAAAAAAATGTGAAAAGACTTAAGGCTTTGAATTCTTTCAGACTTTTGTTTGAAGGATTTCCTTCAGACAAAAAGTCTGAAGGAATTCAGAGGAAGGCTGCCAACACAAAGAAAGGGACAAAGGATTGAAATAATTCTCGTGGACTTTTGTCCGTAGGAAAATTATCCATGAAAAAGGCCTATAGGGAAAAACCCATAGAAAAAGCCCACAGAAAAGGCCTAAAGGAATTTGCTAAGGATGGTGACATCCTGAAAGCCATCAATTTTAAGGAGGCAAATTAGCCATTATTTTTTAAGCGATGACAGGTGCACGAGCGTCAATTTCAAGGCAGTGAAATAGCAATTTGTTTTTGAATTGCTTGAGTGCCAATCATGAAAAGAGCCTAAAGAATAGAATGACCCAATAGAAGACCATCCTCAAGGGCTGAAGGAGTAGAAGGAGACAAAACCAGGATGAGACAAGGTGCATAAAGAGAGAAAGCATCCAAGTGGTGAGAAGAGATGTCAACTCAGTGATTTATTCTTGTAATTAAAATGGCACAAGTAGACAAGCCATACAAATGCCTTGAAAAAGAGTAGTTTGTTTTTATAAAATAAGTGTGGCCATGTTTTTCACATTAATGTGGAATGCCAAAGTCAAAGTAGGAACTGACAATAAAATAGCTCCCTCTTTCCAAGGCTCAAAGCGCACATGCGCCAGCTTGCAAAAAGAGAACCAAAATCTTTCCTAGAAAATGCCAAATTCTCTTCCTATTTATATATATTGTAAAGCTTCTCATTTGAGAAAATATCCAATCTCTCAGCCTTAAGGCAAAACTCTGCCCAAAAATCTCTCGTGCTTAGAAGGCAAAACTCTACCAGATTTTACCTTGAATCAGGACTTAGCATTTTTACCTCCATCTGGACTAGCACTCAAGCACATGTCTATGTTTTATTTTTGTGTTAAGTCATTTCCTTTTATGCTTCTCACAGATCAATTCTAGCATGTCTAGTGCATTATGAGTTTCTTTTCTGCAGGTCTGCCAAAAGTGTCTACAGCAGGAATATAGGCACATGTGAATAGGCTATCAAACTGTGTCTCAAAACACCTTTGATAGTTCCTTCCTCCCTATATCTAAATGGACCCCTGACTCACTGACACAGAAGAGTTTTCCCACATCAAATGAAGTGTATGGGTGCTTCTTCTTGGTGAAAAGTGTATGTTTTGGGCTTGAGTGGATCAAACTTTTTTGGTGTATCACCTTTTTGTTTTTTCTAGGTTTAGGTTTTGTTTCAGCATCTCTCTGTCTTTTCATCCCCTCCCGTTTTTCCATTTTATTTGTTAGTAGTAGGAGAAACTAGGGCCTAAAAGATACATTAATTGGAGCTAGCCCTTATCTAGAGACTCTCCCCTCTAGCTTCACCAGTCCCATAGGTGAGAGGGGAGTTTCCATTGTTGCATGTGGAAAGGCAGGAGCTCAGCATCCTACCCCAGGTGCAATCCACTACTTTAACACATATGCAAACCTCTTTAATGGAGATGACCTTAGTTTTAATTGCCTCCAATATTTTCCCCATGGTTACCCAAACCACCACTTTGATGAGTAACCCAAATATAAATAATGTCCAAAATGTGGCATCTCCAATCACCCAATCCCACCTAAACATTGGTATAACTTCCCTACTTTCACAACCACAACTAGTTCAGCTCAAGTCACACCCCATTCTATAATTTAGTGGTACCTATTCAATCCACCCTCATGATTATAGTTACTTGAGTTACAACTCACCCTTTATTTAGTCTAACCATGCCAATAATTCAACCTATGGTAACAACAACCAACTAAGGCATAGTCTCTAGCCAAATGGGATAAGTCCCTCTTCTTTATGCACCTTAGCCTATGACTCATTATCCTTATGTTTCCTTGACACAACCTTAGAAAGCCATGTCATATGCTCTATTTTCTTCTTATCAACTTCCCTATAACTTAAGAGGAATCCATTAAACTAATCCCCCCCTAAACCTCATTAAGATGCTAATGGACAAGATGTCTAACCTAGAGACATCCATTTCTAGTTTAAATAACGTATTATCTTATGATTAGATATGCAATAAACCAATCCATCATTTTATGCCTATTTACCCTTATCCAAGTCAATGTGAACTCCCTAAATTCACTCATTTATAGAGTAAAGAGGACCCACAATATCACTTGCAAGCATTGATAGATGCTTGTTATTTAATAGGAAATGATCATTTGTTACTAATTCACACTTTCCCTATGTCGCTTTTAGGTGCCACCTTGGATTGGTATAGCTCTATACCTCATCATTCCCTTTGCTCATTTACCCAACTTGTATATATATTCCTAGGCCATTTCTCTATTAACATTTCTAAGAAAGTTTCTATAATGAACCTATATTCTATTAGACAATTTGATGAAGAGTCTATTGCTAATTTTGTCACTCATTGGAGAAGCTTGATTAATTAACTCTCCTTCTCCTTACCCCAACCTGAGCTTATTGATATTTTCTCAAGGGCATGTGCTAAGCACATCTCATCCACACTTTAGGTACAAACTTTCTATACATTTGATGAAGCTTTTATGATGGCACAAAAACTTGAGGTGCGCACTATTGATGAGGGTAAAGTCAAGTTACGTAGTAAGAATCCTAATACCAAGTCAAATGAATCACCCTCTAAAACTTCTCCCTCTAACCAAAAGGCTAAAGGCTCTACCAATGCAATGGTCATTAAGTCAGCCTCTTCTACAACCATAAACTAATCAAATTCTTTGACTTATTAAAATTTGACCAAGCAATTGCAACAATGGTATAATCAAAGATAATACACTACCATTAGGGAGTCATATATACCTATTTTGGAGAAACTATTGTAGTAAGGTGTCATAACCCTTCCTTAGATTAAACCTCCTATATATTTTGACCCTTCTTGTCTTATCCCAACTTGGTATAAGGACGATGAGTTTTGTGGTTACCATCGAGTTAAAGGTCACAACTCTAATAATTACAAGACACTCAAGAACATTGTTCAAGATATGCTTGATATAGGTGAGCTCATCTTGGATAATCTTAACACACCTAATAAAAGTATGGATGTGTTCAAACACCCCTATCCTAACCATTTACCAAATCAAAATATTGTCCAGTCTAAAACTAACTCAGGTGATCATAATATCTATATGGTTAATATGGTCTTTTTTTAAATCTTTAGTTCAACCTACCCCTCAATAGGAGACACTTATTTCATGGACTCCTCCCCCAAATTTAGTGGCATATATTTTACCCATTCTTCTTCCTTAGGTAGAAGAGCCTATTTCACCCATTCCACTCCCTCAAGAGGAAGAGCCTCCTTTGCCACTCATTTTACCACCTAAGGAGCCTGTAATCCCAATTTTGTTTGATATCCTCTTACCTCTTAAATACCACACCCTACCTATTCCTCAACCACATGTTGAAGGTAACATCATTCCTAAATTATACCCTCTTGAGAAACCTTCTACCCCTACTTCTCCTCCACTTATAGATAGTGGTACCCCACCTACTTCACCTTTACATCATGAAGAGTCCATATCATCTACTCTTATAATAGATGAGAGACCTATTGTGCCTAATCTAATTACACCACTCTTAACCCTTCTTTTACGTATGGAGGATCATACTTTAACCATGCCTCACCCATATGTTGAGGGAACCATAATACCTATGATTTACCCTCTTGAGGAACCTACTTCACCTACCTCCCCTCCACCCATGGTAGATCAAGTCTCTTCTCCCATTTATGTCAAAGAAGACCCCATTATGGTTCTTTCTCATCTTTGGCCTGAAGTAGCAGAACCCAATAATTTTCCTCTTTCCAAAACACCATATCTTTCTAAAGACACAACCGTAAGGCCTACGTCAACTTTATTAAAATATTTCTCATGTTTGGTGAAAAGTCTATAATTTATTGACTCCATGAAGCTTGAATATGTGACATTTTGGGATCAACTTAATACTTCATATCCGCCACAAAGAATGTTGACCTTTATTGTCAATCCCCTTACTACCCTTTACCCTAAGGTCTTTAACAAATATATAATTCTTCACCAAAATCACCAGAAGTTCAGCCATCTATGTCATAACCCTCATCCTCATAGGAATTAGTTACATTAAATTAGATCAAACCCTTAGTTGTATGCCCCATTTCTAATTTAATTCATCCATAGGTGAAATTAGATTTAACTCCTCAACCACAAGTTGGAGTTTCTTTCCCTAGAATACAAAATAATGTTAAGCCTTCTAGATCTCACTGATCCCTTCTTTAACCCTCAACTTTAACATCCATTTTGGGACTGCACCCTTCCACTTTAGTTGGAATATCATCTAACCAAGCCAAAAAAAAGGTTAAGCTACATCGAATCCTACCTTTACCATTTGGTAGGCCTCTCACATCTAAAACTAAGAAAGTGACAACAAAAAATGTAATTCCACCATCATCGAACAAGACACCATGTAAAATTACCTTTCCAACATTGAAATAAAAGAAGGTGTCTACTCCTATTACTACAACAAGTGCAAGCCCACTTGTAAGCTCTCAAAGATTTTTATTAAATCAGTTATTGAAATATTTAGTAATAAATATTCCTCCCATTAAGCCTTATAATCCTCTTGGAATGAATCCATCTTAGTTTGATGATACACAAGTTTGTTTATATCATCATTCACCTAGACATGATACTGAGAATTGTAAAGCCCTCACAATAGTTATTCAATAACACTTTGATGTTGACACCCTTTTCAATGACACTATTGTTAACCTTCCTATTATTCCACCTTTGACATCTACTATGCCTCCTACTATTCCACCAAAATTTAAACCCAAAGATGTCATCGTAACCCCTTTACCACCTCCTTCACCAACTTTTCAAATCAACATAGTTAATGTGGCCACATGTTACAAAACTAAAAGGATAAAGCTAAGGAAAAGATCACTACACCTTGGACCCATCCCTTCACCAAAAACACTCCCCCTACTAATCCTAATATTTCCATCTTGGGTGTTCCTAAAATAACATCTTCAAACATTATTCAAAGCTCAATGGTGAAGTAGATTCATCAAACTCCTATGAAAATGTCTTTGTATGAGTTAATCCAAAGCTCATCCCAATACCATCAAGATTTGAGTAGTGATTTACAAGTGATTGAGGTACAATCATATGATCCACAACCTCTTGTAGCTTTGGTTGGCTCCCTTAATTCCATCTCCTTGATTTCCTTTAGTAATTTAGAAATTCCACTTCAACACCCTAAAGATCAGGATTCTACCCTTTTTATTACCACATATATTGATCAAACTCATATCAAGAGAGTTATGATCGATGAGGGAGCCATTATTAATATTATTTCCACCCATGCCTACAAACAACTAGCCCTTCTTGACAATTTCATGTCTCAAACTGATGCAGTACTCCATTCTTTTAATGATACTATAGCTACTACGGTGGGCACTATTATCTTACATATTTGTGTAGGTCCTTGCAAAATTCATGAGCTCTTTTATGTTGTGGAAGGAGAGTTATAATATAGCATACTACTTGGATGACCTTGGATATGTGTTATGGCATGTGTACCATCAACTTTTCACTTATATGTCAAATATGAACATGATAGACAAGTACATGTTATACCTATTGACCCACCTCTATTTAAGACATGCAATATGACCTATATTCCCAATGATGTTCTCATCCCATTGAAAACATTATCCTCCTCACATGATGCTTTTGAAGCTTCCACAAGCTCCACTCCCACAGTTACACAGATACTAGAAACACAAATTCTTAACAAAGATCCCATGGAGAAGACCTTTCAATGATTATCACTCGATGAATATCATTTGTTGACACTTGACATGTTCTATACTCCACAATAATATGGAAGGCTTCACATGCACCCAAGTTACGATCCTTGTATTGGGATAGTCATCCCTTATGGCCCCCCTAACCTTTAAACCAATTTCACATATGGGGGAATCGATCAAGCTCTCACTGTCAGCAATCCATCTTCTTCACGACAACCATTTACCTGTGAGTTCTCTTTCCTAAGTAACCCTAGATTTAGTCACACCTATCTCTATAGGTATTCATCTAAAAGATTTAGTTTGGGTCATTACAAATATTGAATATCCTACTAGCAACACCATTGAAAATGCCAAAAAGAGGCATGGGGTGGGATATGATGAATTAAATAAACTCACTAAAATCTCCCATGAACCAATTATTGAAGATCCAATCTCTCATTCTCCACCTTATTTTCTACCATCACCTATAGAGTCAGAGGTATCTATACCTCCTAACAATTTTTTTCAATAAATTTCATCCATTTGGGGCCTCTCAGCTATCATTAGGGTAAGGAAACAAGGCCCCTTCCTCTCATTCATATTGAAATAATCAATGAAGATTATCCTACTATTAATATTGTCTAATGTCAAGATGATGACACAATTCTCACTTACATGGGTGTGGATGATTCCTATATCTAATGATCACTCCTATCCAAAATGCAAGAAATGTTAAATGAATCAACCATTGAAATCAACTTTCCCTCCCATGATAACCCTCATATCCTCAAGATTAGCCAATATTTATATTCCTCTGAGTAAGTTGATCATGCCACATTTCTTAATGAACATATCAAATCCTTTGCTTGGTCTTACAAAGACATGCCCAATATTGACCACTCTATTATCACCCATAATATCATCACCAATTGAGATGTTAAACCCGTTATGTAGAAGCTTCATAAAATGCATCCTCATATCACTCTCCTTATCAAAAAAGAGCTCTAACACCTCCTTTCTAATAACTTTATCCAACCCATTGACTACCTATAATGGATTTCCAATATTGATCCTATCATAAAATCAACTAGGGGAATCTATATTTTTATAGACTATCATGATTTAAATCTTGCTTGTCCAAAAGATAATTTCCCATTGCCTAGTATTGACCAACTTGTTGATTTAACGATTGGTCATGAGATGCTATCACTTATGGATGGATTATCTAGATATAATCAAATCCTAATTTCTCTTGAAGATAAACACAAGACCACCTTTATTACCCCATAGGGGACTTTTTGTTATTAGTTCATTCCTTTTGTCCTGAAAAATGTTGATGCAACTTACCAACATACTATGACCTACATTTTACATGATCTCCTACTATAAATTATGGAAGATTACGTGGATGACTTACTTAGTAAGTCTAATCATCAAGAACACTGGATAATTATCAAAACTATATTCACTCATCTCCTCCAATATAACATTTGACTAAACCCAAAGATATGTGTCTTTGGTGTTCTTTCTAGTAAACTCTTAGGTTTTATTATTTATCTCCATGGTATCAAGGTTGACCTTGCTAAGGTTAGAACAATCCTATAAATTCCTCCACCTACTAATATCAAAAAAAATTACATCCTATAAGGTAAACTTTAGTCAATTTGATGTTTCATTTCTCAATTGTTAGATCACTACCAACCGTTTCACCATCTCCTCAAAAAGGATGTCTCCTTCCAATGGAATAAAAATTGCCAGGAAGCCTTTGACACACTTAAACAATACCTCCTTTCCCCACCAATTCTTATTCCACCTAAGGAAAATCAGCCTTTTTACCTATACATCTCTGTAATAGACCATTCTTTAGGTGTTAAAATTACACATCAAGATGACCAACATTGAGAGCACATGGTATTTTACATAAGCCACACACTTATTGATTATGAGACTTGATATACCCACACTAAAAAACTTTACCTTGCGTTGGTCTTTTCTACCTCTAGGCTTTGCCATTATCTCCTAAATCACAAAACTTATGTGGTCACCCATACTAATCCTCTCAAATACATGCATTCCAAACCATATCACAACTAATGTGTAGCTTGGTGGCTCATGCTTCTTGCTGAATTCAACTTAGAGTTTATTAAATGAAAATATATTAAAGGGAAAACAATCATTGACTAGTTAGCTACTACCCCTTTACCTGGTAATCAACCTTCAAACCTTGAATTCCTTGATGAATCTATTACAACACTCTCCATTGATGACATCTCCTATCAAATGATGATATTATTTGATGGACCTAAGTGCCAATATGGTGAGGGTGTAGGGGTCATTCTTATTCCTCTAGATAGTGGGCCTATGCCTTTGTCATTTAAAATAGATTTTGATTGCACTAATAATATAGTTGAATATGAGGATTTGATTATAGGACTTCAAACATCTCTCTTCTTGGGTATTAAATCCATAACCATTTTTAGTGATTCTCAACTAGTGGTTAACCAAGTTAATGGTCCTTACCTATGTAAAAACAAATTTTTTTAGTGGTATAAAAATTGTGTAGATACGCTCTTGGGATCATTTGAATCTTAGCTCTTCCAAACTATTCCTTGATCTACAAACATGTTTACTAACATGATGGCTTCACTTGTATCACACATACCCTCTTCATCCTCCTCTTCAATAATCTATGTCACCATGCATCACTTAACATTACCCTCCTATGTCTCAGCTAACATCCTCTTTGTCATAAATGTAAAAACCAACCCATAAGACTTATGGTACAAACAACTCATGGATTATCTTTCCTTCTCTATTACCTCTCCTGATCTTTCTAATAATAGGAAGTGGGCCTTTATAAAATGCGTCTCTTATTACACTATACTAGGGGGACTTCTCTACAAGCAAAGTTTTGATGGTCTTCTCCTTATATGCCTTACTAGTATTTAGACTCCCTTTGCTATTAAGGAAGTTCATGATGGAATTTATGGTGGGCATTTCAATGTTCACATAGTTGTTAAACATATTCTTTGACTTGGCTAATATTGGCCCACACTTCATCAATACTATGTTGATTATGTTCAACATTATGTCAAGTGTCAACAACACGCTAACCTCCTTCATGTTCCCATTCATACATTATAATTTGCCAAAGAATTTTAGCCCTTCTCCTAATGGGGCTTAGATCTAATCAAAAATATTAACCCTCAGTCGTTGCTCTATCATCACTCCATCATTATTGCCACTAAATAATTCAACAAGTGGGTCAAGGATATCCCTCTCATCTCCACTAAAGCTGAGAAATTTTTTGATTTCATTAACCACCACATCATATGTCATTTTTGTGGACCTCATAAAATAATAACTAATAATGACAAGTCTTTCAAAAATAAGACTATTTAGGGTCTTTGTGATGCATTTGGAATCAAATTAAGTTTCTCATCACCATAATATCCACAAGCTAATGGATAGGTAGAAGCTTCTAAAAAAACTTTGACCAAGATTCTCATCAAGAAGCTTCTAAAAAAACTTTGACCAATATTCTCATCAAGGTAGTCAATAATATAGGCAAATATTGGCACACACACATTAATTTTTCTTTATAGGCTTACCGCACTAGCATTTGAACCCCTACGAGTGCTACACATTTTTTATTAGAATATGGGATGGAGGTTATTTTACCTCTTGAGGTCTAGATTCCTTCTCTTTGAATTTCTCAACATGACATACTAATGATGACTTTTTCCAAGAATGTTTGGCCCAATTTGAACTACTTGATGAGTAACATCTCATAACCCTCAACCACCTCCAAATTTATTAAGAGCGTATCAAATGTGCTTATAAAAAAAACCTCAAAGAGTGAGATTTAAATGTAGGAGATCTCATCTTAAAATAAAATCAACATGTGATGAACATGGAAAAAATAAAATGGGGTAAATTTACTCCTAATTGGCTTGAGCCTTATATCATAACACATAAGTATGGTTCAAGAACTTATCTCTTGTCTTCTCTTGAAGGAAGGCCAAAACTTGAGCCTTTAAATGCCTTACATCTATGACCATTCTTTTTTTAAGCCAGCATCACTTTATTTCATGTTTAACTTAATCTCATCCCTTGAGCATCCCTATTACATTCATTTCCCTTCCTCTTCACCCATTCTCCTATACACTTAGATAAGTTACACAGTGGTATGGTTTTATCCTCACAATGGAAAACTCCTAAGCCTCTATAGTCTTATCCATGACTAAAAGTAAAAAACAAAAAACAAATGAGATATTTAAAAAAGTTATAAAATCTCAAGTCATGCTTTTCAATGTAGACTGCTCCCTTAAGGGATAGCTACATAACTTCCCTTTCTTACTATCAATCGACTTCTCACTTGAAGGAAAACTATTTAAAATTAAAAACAAATGCTTAGACCATTCCCTTGAAGGATGGATAAGCCAAGATTTTTTCTTAAAGGGAAAAAAAATAAAAAAGGCTTCTCACCTCTTTGCATGACCTTAACCTATACAAAATACCATTGTAGGTTTCTTGCATTGATCAGCTTACACATAAAAAAAAGCTTTAAGTCATGGATTTGCCTATATTAGCTCTTAGGTCACCCATAAAAAAGATATATCATTTTTACTTGGTAGGTTATGTTATATAAACATTTTCCCTCATTCTACCCATTTTCCCCTCATAATCTTTCAAGGGACCATGAAGCTCACTTAACATGAGGTAAACACGATGCTTCTCTAACAAAGAAAATGGTTTAAATATATAAGGCATGAAAGAGGCTCATTTTTTTGAGCCTATTTATGTTCTAAATTATGATCTTTTCCAATGCATGAGCATTTTACCTTTTTATTTTCCCATCTAAATCACATGTCGATATATCTATTTGAGATGAATAAAAAATGTCATACCAAAGTTAACCTAACCAAGCTATTTATTTTATGCATACATCACAAATATGGAAAAATTCTAAAATACACTAATATAACCAGCCTATTTATTTTATGCATACACCATCACAAATATGGAAAAATGCTAAAATAGATTAACCAAACCAATATATTCCTTTTATGCATACACCATCACAAATATGGATAAATGCTAAGATGAAACTAACCAATCAACTATGCATATACCATCACATATATACGGGAAAGGCTAGTCTAACATCACATAAAATGATCAACATTAACATCCAAATTAACATAACATCAAATCAACATCATCCATATCATCATCATAATCATAAGAAGCACATCTCAAATAAACACATGGAAATAAATTAACATCTCATATATAATATGTGATAAAAATACATGTTCATCATCTACATCATCATAACATCATAAATTTCTCTCAAAATATACATCTCACATCTTCAGCTCATAGGCCAATATACATATAACATATATAAACAAAAACTATCATTTGATAATAATTAGGTTCCTTGAGGCTCTCCCTAAGGTCATGAGGATGTAGTATTATCACCACTCTTTATCCATCTACGTCGATGTGAACTAGAAGCTATCGCATGTGAAATTGACCTCTTCTACTCTCTAAACTCTGAATATCTATGTATCTAAAGAAACTCTATAATCAACCTCTCATAGTAATTAATCTCATCTAGGGTAGTCAAATACCTCACCATTGATATTGTTTTTAGAGGACCCATGACACTTGATGATGACCTAGCTTGTACTAGTCCTTATGGTGGTGGAGGAGGACGAGTGGATTGGCTTGACCCTACTCTTAGACTGTCTCTCTAAACTATCACTATAGTCACCTGCCCTTATAAAATGACCACCTAACCTTGTAATGTTGCAACCTAACCCTACATAACCCTAATTTGATCCTAAAACATCACCACCTACCCATGTCAAGCTAAAACCTCTACTTGGTCCATCTCTTGATCTTGCACCACTACATCTTGGGCCTATACTACTATATCTCATGCTTGTAGTGCTACATCTCTCTCCTTGATTAACCCTTGTAATTCTACTAGTGGCCTCCTAACCTCCATCATTATATTTAACCCTACCCACCAAGCTATATAGGTAGATGTATACCCTGGGTCCTTAACACCTGCCCTACTAGTGGCTCCTCAAAATCTAGCCTGATAGTCTCCTAGGGTAATGGTAAATATTCCTCTATGTCATCCCTATTATATCAAGGGAAGGTAGGTGAAATATCCTACAATTTCCCAAACTATCTCCTAATTTGTGCCATAGGTACCATCTCTAGCTCACTAACCCATCTCCCCCTAACCCATAATGATCTCTTCAACCCAACAATTTACTTTGCCTGATCTCTAAAAATTGGATATGTTAGATACAGTCTCCACATGATATCTACAAGGATCAATCCCTCGATCATAGACCTATAGTAGGCAATGTCTTACACAACACCATCCACTTAGGTTTATGTCATCCCATCTCTCTACCATCTAAATCCAACCTTGAAGCTGACCAAGATAGTGGTAGGTATCCCCAATGGTCATGTCACCATGATGTGCTTATATGCCCAAGAATATAATATATGGCTGACACATAGATTTTATCTCCATCATAGCATTAAACCCCACATCTCTTTATATAATTATGCTAAAAATACTAGACCCTAGGCAAAAATGGTTCACTACTCAATCATCTACGTAATCACACTAATTAGAGTAATTAGAAATCTCCCTCTATCTATATCAAGTAATGCATAAACCATGATCCCAATCATCATCAGAATGCTCAAATGATGTTGCTCCTCATTAGCCATGTAGAGGGGCTCATATGAAAAACTCATAGAGTGGTAGGTCACCTCACTAACATGCACCCCATATAAACTAACCATGTGTATATCTTACTCCTCTCATGAGCATAAAAAAAGCTCCTCACCCTGAAGTGGTAGCCATAAAATCCTATATACATCCTCCTATGTCACTATCAACTCTTTATTCAGTAGAAGGAAGTTATTGGTGGTATGATCCCACCTCTCAATCAATGCTATCATTAGTGACACATCCCACATGACATGATAGTACCATCACTCTCCTAAACTGATAGCTACCATATGATCCCACTCATTTAGAGTAACATCTCTCCTCATGCATGTTAAGAACCTCAGTAGATGATCTTGTAGTGTATGATCTATCCTTGCCTACATCAATACACACATAAATCAAGTCACATCCCTTTTAATCTACTCTATCACCACTTTTTTCCCTTATCATTAGGAGAACTACATTGGTCTAACACCCTAAATCAAGTTATGTAGGTAGAACTCAATCGACATGGGGTCTTCCAAGGTTAACTCAGTCATATACCCACCTTATTAACTACCCTAGGATTCACTGCCTCTCTCTCTACCCTAAGCCTACCTACCTATTCCAATTCTAGGCCTCAATACCTATATTCTTGACTTTTGACACTATGCCTTGACTTTTAAGACCTAGACCTCTCAACTATCTTATTTTACCTTTTTCCCTAAAACACACCTTTTTAGATTTTTTTCCTAGGTTTTGGGAGAACTACATTGGTTTGAGGCCCTAAATTGGGCTATATAGGTATCACTCAAATGATTTAGGGCCTTCTAAGGCTAGCTCTACCATTAGGCTAGTTGGCTACTTCCATTAGAGATCAAAAACTCACCCTTTCTCTTGTTTGCTACTTTTTAACAGTAGCTAGCATCAACATTAATACTAACATTGGTGCCTTATCAGCCTATGTCATGGCTGACATCAATAGAAAACTACCAACCTTAGTGCTATATCAACTAAAGTTAATCAACCTCAATGTCATGTTGGTTGATGTCAATCAATCTCATTGATGTTAGTCACTAGTTCATCCTTGAGGCTAAACAACCCAAACCCAACCTACCCATTTCCCCTAAAAATCTACCTCTAAACTCCCCTTACTTTATCCTACACCTATCTTAACCTATTTTTTACCCCCTAATCCTATTTTCTAAAACACCACCTCTAATTTAACAAAAAAATTGAAAAAAACAAATCAAACTAGTGTAGGATCTTACCTCATCTCATTGTCTCTTTCTAGTTGGCATTACTAGCTCCTGTGGTCATACACCTCCCACTAGGTCCCCTCCTTATGTTGCCATCTCAAATCACTCTCAAGCTCTATTTATTCTCTCCAATCACAAGGTTATAAATGAGTTTGGTCAGCCACCAAACCCCCTTTTATTGGGTTTGGTTGGCCACCGACATCATCATTCTTGACCTAACCTACTAAAATCAATGCTTATGCCTACCAACATCAACAACATTTCCCTTGTTATACTGACATCAACACTTTATATTATCAATATCAGCATATATAACTAACATCAACACCTTTCCAATACTATTTTCCAAACACAAAACCCCCAAATTTGCATAACCTTACCCATACATTAGGGCAACTAGATATCATATATATCTCCCCCTAACCATGGTACAACAACATTGAAGATCACTTAAATATTCACCTTAGATGGCTATGCTTGGAGATCACAAATATTTCCTTGTTCATTGACCCTTTTACACCAGGAGTGCATTTCTTGTTCTGACTGCTTAGGCTATTATGTTGTAGTTGGATATTATGCACACACATGTATTTCAGGTGTTGTGGATGGTAACCAAGCCCATCCTATCACCTTAAAACATTTTGTGTTTCTTTGGGGCACTTCATACCTTAAATACTTGGGACAAATTAACCATTAGAGTTACAAATTTGATTGATTTGACCTATCAACTATCACTTACAAGCTATACTTTGGTTACTTATATCTAAGTCCTCCCTAACCTTGCATATTCTTGATGTTGTCAACTATAGGTCATTGTGGCTTACACATATGAGGTGATGCTCAATTCACCACCATTCACCTAATTACCTTTCTATCAAACTAGTACCTGATTCTAATTTCTCCTCTATCGATTCCTATTTTGAGGGGGGATACCTCATCTAATACTTGAAGCATCTAACTCCTATTTTTGTCTTGTAACATGTTAATATAAATTACAAGACAAAAGGGGAAAAATGTAGACACCAAAATTACATCACACACACATGCATAACTCCCTATGTTGAAACCCCACTAAACTCATTTTAATAATAACAATTAATCTCCCTAACCCATAATTTTAACCCTCACATATTTAATTCATTTAAAATACTTAATTAAAATAATTAAAATCTCCTATTTCCACCTTACTTGTCCACCTTTCCCTATGACTTATTCTATCTTGATGAGTCACCTCAAAACCTGGTCCCCTCATTCTAACTACCCAAGACTTATTCCCACTTCCAAATTAAATTCCTAAACAACTACTTCCTTCCTAACCTCTTATTTTTACCATTTCATAATGGGTGTTACACTTGGCACACATAACAATAAAAAATAGGCCAAAAATAGAAAGGTTTACCTATTCTAGGGCCACTGACATCGGTCAACCCATGGTCGATAAGATCACTGATGTCAAAAATATAAGCCAAACTCTAACCTATAGTTTTGGTCAGTAGAAATTAATAAAATAAATTCTTACTCTCCTTTAGGCTCTCAACATTCTATTTTTTGACATATAGGCTTACAATCACCCTACGTAAGTCAATCACCAACTGAAATTGATCTCTTGAGGACCAACAACATCTACTTATTGTCTTTATTTAGAAACTCAAGTTTAGACTCCCTGATAGAGATTGTCAACCTAGTACTTATCATTCAATGACCACCACATCTAAGTATATCATTGATACTATAGGTAATTTAAATATTTATTCTTTTATTTATTTATATCTACCCTACACTACTTTACACACTTCTAACCATACCCCCATGAGGGAGTTACAAAGCTTCCTTACTTGTTTCCCCTTACATGCATACCAAACCACTGACTAGACTTAAACAAGCCATACACTCCCTCTCCTAACTCTCTCAACCTTCCTGATCTAATCCAAACCATTTCCTATACCTATAAAATCCTTTTGTAACCTCCCAGATAATTATTTCCCCTACTAACATTGGCAACCTAACTAACATTAGTCACCTACTATCGACCTTGATTGCATAACTGATATATGTTACTCCCCTACCGATGTCGGTGACTATGGACTCACTAGCCTCTTGAAAACCTACCTAGACAAATTTTAAAATACCAATAAAGCACCTCACCTACACCTTGTCACTCTTTACTATGTACAAGTTGTTAAAAACAATAATTTTATCTCTCTTTTATTCTCTATTTACCTCTCTTTTAGTTATTTATTATTCTTTTACCTCTCAAAAGTGGATTGTCATCTCTAGGGAAGTTTCAAACTTCTTAGACCAAGTGTGTAGCTTGGAAACCCACTCATTTATTTACTAAAAAACATCTTATGGTAATGTTTTATTATTTTTAGGTATTCCTCCCCAGCCAAAGAGGAGTGCTCACAATTTCTGGATACAATGTGTAAACCAAATCCAGGTTCATTCTAATCACTTATCCCCATCCTTTTCTCTATTTTCCTTTAGACTTAAAATAGACAAAAATTAATGAAATAGTTTTTTTAAACTCTTAATAGTTTATTTTTATCCATTTTTATTCTTGAGTTTTCCCATTTATATGAGCTTAACCTCTCTTTCCTTGACTATGTGGCACGAATTGGAAAATGTAAGAAACTTCTTGAATAAGATAGATTTATGTAATGATGGTAAGAGACTTTGTTTAAATATGTCCTAAATCTCTTTGTCTACCATGGGGCTAGTCAATTTGGATAATAATACATAATATATGATAGGATTATTTAGATTTTGCTTTAACTATGCCACTTTTTTATATGATATCTTATCACTGATGTTGATAGAGAAGTGTGTTATAAACATGTTAGCTAAAGGATTAAATGTTTTGATAGGTTGATTTGGTAAATCATAGAACCATTAAAGGTAATAATCCTTAAGATTGAATGGAAATAACTTCATGAGAATCCAATCATTAGAAACATAGTCCAAGCATGATGCATGAAAAGCTCTAAGTTGATGCTCTAGGTTACCCTTTCCATCATTTAATGTAGTAAAAAGTTTCATAAAACTATATGGAAAGGGATTTACCACTATGTGATATGCCAAAGGTGTATGTATGATAATTATAGAATCCAAGGCATGGGATGGCCTAGTGTCTCCCTTATCGAGATGTAACACCTTAGACTATAGAGTTTGAATCTCATGCGTAAGGGATTATACATCTAGAGTGTAGGAACTAGCCAAAAGAGGTTTATCTATCACTAATGGATTTTGAATTACAATCTTAGGTTGTGCTAGTTGAGTTGGTTGATTTTTCCCCACTAGAAGTGTAGTAACATTATTAACTATGGAAGTTGAGGAATGACAATTATTTATTTTATTCTTTATTTTTAATATAGCTTGTAGGATTTGTGCATGATCAAGGGGATGTTCCCAAATTTTATATCTAAATATTTTCAATACCTCATCTTTGTTCATGATTATGCTATCACTTTTATGTTTAGAGAGAGTGTATTGATTCTTAATGTGTATATCATTTTTATCTTAGTTGTATTCTTCATTTATGGATACATTATAATTGAAATACACATAATAAATGTGTGAAGGATATGTATCTAAAGTTATTATAGGTTCTTTATCCATGTTATAGGCTCGAATATAAAGAATCTAAATATACTCTATAGGATTACCACCTAGTTTAACACTTCTTCTTAATGGAAGAGAGATATATTTTTAGATGGCATATAGTAAATAAATTAGAATAGAATTACTAAAAAAATATGAAATCTAAAAAATTGAAAGCAACTAATGAAAATAGAAAAAAAAGGATACAAACCCTCTGAGCATATAGGGTTTCTTTGAAATAATTAAATTATATTTAAATAAATTAAAACCATAATATTAAATTGATTTAATGAGCTAGGTTATGAAAACAAAATTAGAAACAAAGAAGTATGTAGCCCTAATTTATTGCACACAAAATTGTAGAATGTAAAATAGGTTTTAATCAATATTCTAAGTAAGTCAAGTTCACCAAATGATTTAACATTTTAGGGTTTCACTATGTAAATACTTAGATTAAGGGGCCAAGTCATCTAAAATAGTGATATAATATGCAATAAATAACCATTGATTTGTTATATATTATAACTTGATTTAAATTTCTAAAACTATTAAATAATATGGGAAAATAAAGATGTATCTAGAAAGTGACTATCATAAAATATATGGGTACTAAAAACTAGGTTATATATAGGTCTAAGTGTTGTCAATAGGGTCTCTAGGTCTGATTCTTCAATGGATAGTAGTGCCTCACTTGGATAGTATCACCATATAGATCTAGTGCCTTAAAATGGTGCTAGTCTCATCTTTGTAAGATTGTTCCTATTTTTTTGGAGCACCTGTACCTATGTTTTTGGGTTCTATTCTTATGTGCATGAAATCTATAACTCTATATTGTGTTTAAAATAAATTATTAGTATGTAAACCCTAATCCTCCTTATAATTATGGCATGAGCTAAAAATGTGTGTTCATCAGTAGGGTATGATAGACATCCTCAACACCCCATTGTGAAGAGAGTTTCTTACATACCAATACTCTAAGGAGGGATCAAGCTCAATTTTCTCCCACCTATTCCTTGGTGAAAGTGAAAGTGAATGTTAGAATGATAGTGGTCTTCAATGCCTTGAGTTCTATTGATATTCAAAATATTTTAAATATGGGCTTAGGGAAACTATAGATGGTAGTATGAAGAAGTAGGGAAGAATAGGGATTAATAAACTTGATTTTTCTCAACTTATTTCTTATTTGAGTAGTATTTTTTCATTTATCTTCCATATAGTGGATAGAGGTCTAATCATCTTGTATTTTTAGTGATCTATAGCTTGTGTGGATAATAAAATGTACTTGACCTTAAGAGGGGCATATATTTGAAAATATATCCATTTGAGAGAGTTAGGGCAAGGGACACTAGAACCAAATTGGGGACACTAGCACCATGTGGCTCTAGTGTCATTAATGTGGTTCTAGTGTCCAAATGGTATACTATTGGGAATAATGGTTTGGGGTCTACGAATGTAGTTTTGGGAATGTGTTTAAGCTAATAAAATATGTCTATGGTCTACACAATGGTTGGAAAAGTGTGACAAAGGCTATATGATAGGTCTAAGGATAAGCTAGGAATAGGTTGTCTCAAGTAACACTCTTAGCATCAAAATACCACTTTTAGGTGATTATAGAATGTAAAACCCTAGATTGCTAAAGTATTGAAATAATAAATTAGGGAATAAATATGGAAATATCAACAAACTATTATTTGTATAATAATTGATCTATCTAATTATTATGTAAATAGAGAATGAATTACAATAGATGTACATAGCTAGAAACTGACAAAGACAAATAATTGATAGGCTAAAAACTAGTACTAAGATTGTACAAGGTGTCATGAATAGTAATTAGGAGTCAGGAACCCTCTTGGATAGTAGTGTAATCCCCTAAATAATAGTGCATCATGTTAGTACCCTTTATATCATAATAGTGTCCTTTTAGTAGTAGGGATAGTGAGCTTCTAGGTGGATCTTCACCTAGTTTTAAGGAGTCTATGCTTATGTGTATGAATGTTGGTTCACTGTATGTTCCCTATTTTGACTAATTCAATATGAAACCTTAGGCCTCCATGTTTTTTAGGTTATTTAAGGAGCACAAGTAGAAAAATAATGGCATTATCAGGGTGGGATGTATGTGAATAAAACATCCCATGTGTTGAGTGTTGCCTACATACCAATACATTAAAAGGGTATCAATCCCAATATAATTATCCCAATTTAAGTGCTAGTGAAAGTGAATGATATCATGAGTTAAAATTTGAATGGTTTGAGTGTGACTTGAGACTAGAAATCTGAGTCATGTGAGCTTTGGGATGTTATAGATGGGTGTATGTAGAGTAGGGAAGAATAGGGATACATGACCTTTTCATAACAATTTATAAATATTTGCATTTGATTTCCATCTAGTGGATAAGTGATTAAAAATGTTATATATATAGAATTTTGGTGCTTGTTAAGATGTGAAATAGGTATAGGCCAACCCTAAGAGTCCTTTAAGGAATAAAATATATCCATTTGTGGAGTATGAAGCAAGGGGACATTATCATTACCATTTGGCTAATAGTGTAGTGAATTATAGTTCAAAGGACTGTGCTAATGTCTAGGTGGTAGGAATAGGCAAAAATTAGACTTGGATGCCTAAGGGGTGGCTTAGTGCTACTTTTGTTATATCTAGGAATGGAGTGGACTCACACAAAAGTTGTATAATGATCAAGAGAGGCCCTAAAATAGGTCTAAGGATAAGATAAGGACACAGTGGTCTCAAGTGACACTTATTACACTCAAATGACATTTTAGATGACTACATTCCACCCCTTTATTCTATAATGTATAAAAAGTGAAATGACTAGGATAAATGAAAATAAATGTACCTAGACTTACCTAAGAGGTGAAGCTTATGAATTTGGGTGTGAGTATTGGAAATTTAATCCATTACATGTTTTGAAAATGAAACATGAAAAAATCAATCCTTAAGAAAAAATAAAAGAAAAGACAAAATTGAGTAAAAAGATGAGAGAAAGAGGAAATGAATGAATACACCTCATTAGGTATATAAACCAATGCTAAAACTTGGTGACATCCTAAGTGTGCATGTAGATGGTGATCAAATGGTGAATAAATTAAATTTAATTGATGGCTTACTCAATCCCCATGTGTGGGTGGATCAAGAACTCAAGATGGACTTGACTCCATAATTTACCACCCTTGTTTGATGGATCATAATTTGTGAATAAATTATATTATACTGATGGATTGTCCATCCCTCCTATGTAGGTGTCTTAAGAACTTAGGTAGGTTATGACTCTGTCATTTCTTACCCATGTGTAGTAGATGCATCTAAAAAAAATATGTAATGTAACTAAAGTTATTTAATGTAACTAAGACTATTTATGATGGATCTAGGGCCACTCATAAACTCTAAAATATAAAATGGCTCAAGATCCACTTGGGTACTCAAGATTTTAGCTTAAGGACTAATCAAGAATGATAACCATTAAAAATGGAATAAGGCATCAATCTAGTGTAAACATGTTGAAAATGGTGTCTAGAGTAATAACATGGAGAATCACATGGAGCTACCATTCCATCTAAGAGTATTGGTGTCAAACCAAACATATGAGAACAATATGCCATGCGCATGCCCTCAAATCTGATATATGTGTTTATGGACTCTAGATTAAGTTATAATAATATGTGTCCAAGTATCTAAAGATAAAATAAGATTTATCATGCCATTCATGATGTAATCTAATCAAACCTATGTAATTATATGTATAACTAAGCATATTTGATGATCTATGATCAAGACTATGTAAATCTAAACTGTAATTACTATAATTTTATGATAATTCTATAATTTTCTATTTCTATGCATACTAGATAGTGGTGTGGTCCCCTAGTAAATATAAAACTATGTTAGTGTCTTCTATGCCATGGTATTGACCAAATTTGTTATTTCTATGTAAAACTAAGACTAATCTATATGTGACTATTTTTCACTATGTTTTCCTAAAGCTGAACTTTGTATTCTATGTATGCATGATCAAGAAGTCACACATAAGGAGATGGGCACATTTCAAAATTATATACATAATGAAAGAAGTGTCTTAGATCCATGGAACAATGCCATATTAAGATACCCTTGAATATATGTAGAATCAAAGAGACACAATCAAATCTAAACTAAGAAATCTATAAATGAAAGTATTCATGAACATGTGGTACAAATCCATATAAAATAAAAAATGTACATAAGCTAAATATATGGTATTAATAGTCACCAAAACATCAGTGTAGTGTAGGATGATTAATATCAATATATAACCAATGTTAAATTAGTGATTTTGAGTATATAAATATGTAACCTAGTAAATCAATAGTTGTCTATATTATGCCCCAAATGGGTTGATGTATCAATGTTGAGTTTGTGTATCTGTGTATGTGCCCCTAGTGGATAAATAGTATTAAAATTGGGTCTATGTGATGGAATTGAGTCCTATAATAATATGAAAATACTCAAAATTAACAAGTGAATCATGTATGTATGATAAAACTTGACTACACTAACATAGATAACATATGTATTACCTAGCAAATAGAAGGAATGTAAATGTGGAATTGCATACAATCTAAAATTTTGTATTTTTAAAGCAATATTTGAATGTTTTGTAATTTTGAAAATGTTATATTATTTTTGTTTTTTTTAAGTATAAGCTATGTACAAACAAAATGATAATGAAACTATATACAAGGATAAATATAAGAGAAACTATGTACAAGTAATGTGTTAGTAAATGAGATTATTTACAAATGAAATGTAGTGACTCTATAGAATTAAAAACACATCCATAGGATGTGAATAGTCAAATAGAGGATCTTATGGGAGGTCATCCAATTTTGGATACTAAATATTAACAAAGTAAAATAAATCATCATCATCATCATCATCATCATCATCATCATCATACCATGTTATGGATATAAGTATATCCTTATCCTTGGTGTTAGTCTAGATTTTGTGCATCTAAATAACATGTTGCTCTACTATGTAAGAATCATCCCATGTGGACCCAGGGTAAACCACATCAGACCATGGGGTATTTATATTAAATATATGATTCTCATTTATGCCATAATGTATAAAGTAAATTATGTATCCCCCAATACTAAAATTCAAACATATATTTATTTAATCAATAGTGGAATCCTTTGCCTGTAACCATGTACTACCAAGTGTAACCTATATATGAGTACCTATGCTCATGATAAAGAGTATCAGGTTGAAAACCTTTTGGACACATGTAAATTGTAGTATGATATGTCCTAAGGAGTCATGATAATTTATATCATGTTGTATCTCAATCTCTTGATGTTTTATGTGTTGTAAGAATGCCAATGTACAAGTATTAGGATCATAATCTTCATCTATAAAAATCAAAGGGATGTATTGGTTCTTGATGAAAGCTCAAATAATCAATGGATTATTAAATAAATTTATATATTAATTAAGAGTGGTTATGGATAATATATTGGTGGAGGTAGAGGATATTTAATCTGGATAGTGCCTTGAGCCTTGAATTTATTTAATTTATATTGTAACACTAAGCATGTATTTGTATCATGTCTGATAATATTATGAAAATGATAAAATGGTCTATCATCCTACTATGATAATTTGATATCAAATATATTATGAATTATTGGTAGTTTCATCAATATTATATCAAGTAATATTCCTAAAATCTAGTGTGGTTATCTTGTATGATGTCTACCGAAATCTGGATAGTTGGATCAATATCCATGTATGTAACCATATGTAATGAGTGTATAAAAGAATCTACCTCTAACTAAAAGTGAGTGTATAATCCTATATTTATATAGATATGAAATGGTGGTGATGGATATGTAGGTAAAGGTATGAGTACCTTGGAATAATCTCTATACTCTCTAGGGCCTACTAACGTGAAGCTCAATCCACATAAATAATCATCAATATACATGGGTGCTATGTTATCCCTTTTTGGTCTTAGAATTTATATTTGAGTTTGTGATGTATACTTCCTCTAAGTTAAAAAGTAATGGTAATTATGTTATTTGAACCTCATCAGCTATCATGGGTAGGGATAACTGTGCTATAGGAGGATCATTATCCATCATGGGTGAAGGTAATGGTGTTATAGGAGGATATATAGTTTGAGTAAGAATAGTGGTGCTAATTCTACAATCTCATCTTTTTGAATTTGTTTTATAGGAATCATATGAGGTAGAGACTCTATGATAACATGAAATGTCCCATCTAAAGATATACTTAGGGTAGTAGGGCTGGTGATTGTATAATATATGAATGGTTGGTTATCATTTGGATAAGTGTATAAATATCCCTCATGTAAAAACTTTACACATATATGGAAGGTAGATGGTATGTCTTCCATGGCATGTATCTAAGGTCTCCCAAGTAATAAATTGTAATACAAATGATTCAACATCACCTAAAACTATGTGGATAGGGTTTTTGTGGAAATCATGATATCCAATGTAATGAAACCTACTACCTATAGAGGAATATCAAAAACTTGAATTTTTTTATGTCTTATAAATGGATTATATATAAACACTCATAATCTATAGAAATATGAGGTTGCATAGTTAAGTCCTAAATTAGTGGTTTTGATTTGTGCATGAATGAAGATTTGTAGATTCTGATTGATAACTATCTAAGAGGGAAAATACTCATTTACAAAATAGATAACATCCTCAATGTCTTTGATAGTGTTCATGGAAAATGAAAAATAAGATGGTTTTGTATCTTGAGGCAAAGATGTATGATTGAGTTTTTGAAAAATAATATCTTTAAATATGGTTACATTTTTAAGTAATTCCAATATATAAATCTTACTTGGTGTATTTATCAACTAATCCATAATATCATTTACTATGTGTTAATCCTTAGGTCCAATTATATTTTTTTGGGGATGAAGAGGGCTGGTGGGATTATGTTGTTCTTGTATAGGATGAAAAGGCATCCAATTCCATTTAGTAACAACTCAAAAAATAAGATCTACTATTTATCAAGGGTGAGTAGTAAAGTTAAGATGAGAGTGATGGTAATCGATTGGTCTAGGTAGAGTAGGGAGAAAAGAGTCCTTAAATGTAATTGTCATTGAGTAGTAATTAGAGAAAGCTCAAAATTGGCCATGTAATAATTCTCTTCATATAAGGGGAGCTTAAGAGGAGGTGGAATAATATGTGGAGTAATCTTAATTCTAATGTGATCCATGAGAGGAGTGCCATACATGTGCATCATTCTATAAATTATAGGTATTAAGCATGCAAGACAAACCACCAAACTTTGTACCAAAAATTAAAAATTTAATTCCATCATAATAATCATGATGAAAGTATAAAAAATGAATGTAAGTAAATTATGGAAGTAATAAGGGAAAACCTAATATTACACTCAGTTTTTTAGGCAATATATTCAAATTAAGTTAGGTTCACAAAATGAGTTAACTTTTAAGGTATTTATGGAATGTAAGACCCTAGGTTACTAAAGTGATGTAATAATAAGTTAGGGAATAAATATATAATTATCAAAAACCTCTAATTTTTCCAATAATTGATCTATCTAATTATTCTATAAATAAAAAATAAATTACAAGAGATGTACTTAGCCAGAAATTAACTAAGACCAACCAGTGATATGCTAAAAAATAGTACATGGATTATGTAAGGTGTTGTGAATAGTAATTAGGAGTCATAAAACCTCATGGATAATAACACCATCCCCTAGATAGTAGTACACCATGTTAGTTTCCTCTATGTTGTGCTAGTGTCCTTTTGGTAGTAGGGATAATGAGCTTTTGAGAGGACATTTTCTTAGTTATAAGGAGTTTGTGCATGTGTGTATGAGTGTTGGTTCACTATCTACTCCCATTTTTTACTGATTCAATGTGAAATCCTAGGCTTCCATGTTTGTTAGGGTATTTGAGGAGCATAATTAGAAAAAGAGTGGCATTAATAGGGTTGGTTGTATGTGACCTCAACACCACATGTGCTAAGCATTACCTACATACCAATACCTAGAAAAGGGATAAATCCTTAAGTAGTTATACTAATCTAAGTGTTGGTGTAAGTACAAGTGAATTCTAGTATGACTTTTGGTTTGAATGCTTTGAGTGTGTCTTGAGACTAGAAATTTAAGTAATTTATGTTTTGGGTTGTTGTAGATGGGTGTATGTAAAAGTAGGGTAGAATATGGATCTATGACCATGATTTACACAACTATTTCTACGTTTTTTATGAGTATTTGCATCTAATTTACATCTAGTGGATAAGTGATTGACAGTGGTCTAAATATGGCATTATGGTGTTTTTCAAGATGTGAAATAGATCTAAGCTAACCCTAGGAGTACTTTGAGGAACAAAAGGATATCCATTGGGTGGGTATGGACTAAGGTGATATTAGTACTTACCTTTGGTCAATAGCACATTTCATTATAGTCCAAAGGATCATGCTAATGTCCAAGTGGTAGGAATAGGTGAAAAATAGACCTGGGCAGCTAAAGGGTGGCTTAGTGATACTTTTGGTATATCTTGGAATGGGTTGGACTCACAAAAAGTTGAAAAATGATCAATAGAGGCACTAAGATAGGTTTAGGGATAATCTGAGGATAAGACTTTCTTAAGTGACACTCATTGCACTCAAATGACATTTTAGATGACTACAAAAATTAACCATGTCTCCACATAATAGTTGGGACTATGCTCTTACTAATATAATGAAACTCAAAATGTGGTATAGAGTCATAACTTAATTTTTTACATTATCAATTATGTCTTTGGGAGCCTCAATTACATTGTGATATTCTAACCTTATGTTAGACTATTGTAGTCCATTAAACATCTACATGAACACCCCCAATCTACATCAACCATTGTAATATGATCTTATTAATATTCATATATATCTATAGGTCTTGATTTCCATTTATTTATCAATGCAAATAATTCCTATTATTTCTCCAATTAAACAAGCTTACCTTCGACCATCACTATCTTATTCCTCACTCTCGTCAATGAATTGGTGACTCTATCAAACTACATAGATTTTTTTTATATGATAAATAAATATTTCTTCATTTTTTATTTATTTATCCAATTTTTTTATCCATGTAAGGAGCACCATGAAAGTCTTTTTAGTATTCTAGGATAGATGTGAGGTAGTATGGAGTGAAGGACTACCTTATGGTCACATCAACATTGTAGGTATAATATTATCCATGGAAGATAGTGTGGGAGATGTAAGGGGTTCAAAAAAATCATAAAAAACCTTTTTATAAATTGTGTTCTTTATTGGTGGGGGAGTCTTTACAATATACTTGGTTAATTCTAGGGTCTTATGCATATAAAGTATTAAATATTCTATTTGGTTTGTTTGTGTAATGGGAATCTCCAACTGAGTGGAAGGCCTTACTAGTGTTGACTTGGTAGTAAAAATATTTTCAGACACTAAGTCCTCAGAACACACCCTAGTTATTTTGGTTTCTAGGATAGTAGTTGTGGAAGGAAATGAATAACTCAGTGGAGATTGGGTTGATGCTTGAAAAAATTGAGTAATGGAAGCATAAGAAATTATTCTAGTACAAATAACACTAGGAATATAAGAAATCAAATAATACGGACTTTTATAGCTTTCGTATGTTAAAGAATTATTATAAGGATCAATTTTCCCTGAGTCTATTGTAGAAAGAGTGATTATAGTTAGAGTTACAATTTTGACCCTAGTTATTGTAGTACATGTATTTAGATCACTATTCCAAATCAATTTAGACACAATTTTGGTAGTAAGGCACTCCTTAGGACCATATTCCCTAGTGGATGTTTGAATGGTGGAAAACCTTGGATTGACTATGTTCATTTCTTGTGACTCTTAAACATTTGGATAGGGAAATGTATGGTTAGAAGGGTGACCCTCAATCTATTCTTGCACTATATCCTCTCCAATATTACCCAACCTAGTATCCTCTATTAAATCTTATTCTTAAATCTCCACATAAAAAGGCCTTGATGGCACACTTGCATAATTTGGTGGTTTTTACCCCCTTATGATATTTGGATATTTTAAAGTGGTCAGGAGGGTTCTTCACTTCCTCTTATATGTAACTATTAAAGAAGGATAAATAGTAACTTACCTTTCTAGATAAGTAGGAGTGCTTATATGAGGTATCTATATAGGTTGGGTCTTTAAGGATTGTGAGGTAACATTAGTGGGTCTCTTGATAATTGATTATGCTTCCATATACAATGGTAAGGGTGGATAAATAGAACTTGGTGACCTTGGGAGAGCTATAACAATGTTAACTCTTATTTATTGGTATATCTTAACTAGTGTATCTTATGATCTAGTAGGCACCTCCTCATCTTGGTCTATCTCTTTGGCAACCTATGGAGTAATAGTTGGATCATAATATATCCTTTGTGTCACCCTCATAAACATGTTAACTAACTACATTAGTTTGTATACTTTTTAATTGTCAAGTACAATAAAAAATATTGGGTTAAGTAGGCATGTCTAATACCCATAATTGACCTTGGTCCTATTGCTATAATCCTTAAGAGCTTTGGCAATTACTATCTCAGATTCTAGTGCATAAATTTAGTCTTATTTAGGTTAAATTAATTCATGTGCTAGGAATTTAATGGAGTTACTACAATGTATATTATTACTTGACTATAATAAGAGGGGTTTTATGGATGACCCATAGCCTAGACGAATTCAAATATTATCCACACTATTGGACAATTGAGCTACTATTTTTTATTCAACCAACTTATTTTAGACATAATGAGGAAACATCAATGGGGATTTAAATGATCCTTCAATTATAAGAATGATATTCATAGGATAAATCTAATAATCTTCTATCTTCTCAATTATGCTTTTTATGTGGTCTAAAAATCTAGGCATAGGCTACCTATTTATGGCCTTATATATGGTGGGATAAAAGAGGTCTACTATCCTTTGAATTTAATTTGTGAGTCTATATATGTGGAAAATACTATGATATTCACAAATTTTATTCTTTAGATTATGTAATCACTATAGTGTTCATGAGAAGAGGAATTTATACCACCAACATGGTGTTAGCATATGAAGAGGCCATCAACATTGATAGGAAACTCAATCCTCAAGTTCCTAGCACAATTAACATCAAAAATGGCTTCCCAACATTAAATATAGTACCACAAATAAATCAAAATATTTTGGCATTCAATTAGAACTAGTTATACACACCACCTCCTCTGACACAGACAACACAACCATCTTATGGTTTCTTGAACAACCATGCACAAGGCAATGGTTAAAAATATAATAATTGATTTTCCATATCTTCTAATACTATTATATAGGCCATTGAATCTACAAAGGTGGATCTAGATGCTATTTATAAAATGTTTTAAAATCTAAGTAATGAATTCCTTAATATGCAAAAAAAATGGTCAATGTTAATGCCCCAAGTGGTAATCTAGATGCTAGATTCCATAAGTATAATATACCATTCAATAGGCCTAAAAATAACATAGATTAGCCTAGAAAGATTCCAAAGATTAATATGGTAGAGATGGCTCTACCTAATTGGTGTATAATCCATAATACTTCTCATCATGGTGAGCTTGATTATGATGAATTTTGTGTAGAATTTGAAATATTTCAAAGAGAAGTAGTAAGGTAGGACCAAATGCATAATCCATAAAAATCCTACTAGCATTTTGGCCCTTCAAGCACTACCATGTTCTTTGAGAATCACAAGTTTCCATTTTAAGTGATGATGACAACATGACAAAAGATAACACCAATGAGATTCATGCTTTCCAATAATTCTAGAAAAGTGGTTACAATTTAAGGAAAAATCATTCATTTACAAAGGCTATTTCTCCAAATATCATAATGATTCTACCCAATCATAAAGATAACAACAATCCACCTCCCATAGGAGGGAATGCTTAGCCTTAAAATAAGGAGGAATAGAGCAAAGAAGGATACAACATCATTGAAGACATGAAACAAATCAAATTAAATATTACTCTTCATGAGCTAGATCAGATCACTAAAAAAAAAGAGCTAGTATGTAAATCTATTATAGGGAAGACCCCTATGTAAAGAACTAAAGATTCTATAAATAAAGCAAAAGTTACTGACACCAATGTCATCTATAAAAGCAAGCTAGAATTTTCACCCTTTTTGTTGACTCTCAGATCATTTGATAAGAATATTCATAATTGTTTAGTTGATTTTAGAGCCTCAAAAACTATTATTCCTACTTATATATGTCAAAATATTGGTCTAACTTCAAGCCCTTCAAGAGAATAGTTTCATAACTCGATAAAATAGTGGTACCAATAGTTTAAGAATTGATGAATGTATATATCCTAGTGGTACCTAAACCATGAGTCTAGATGACCATTGATATCTTTATAGTAGATATACTTGAAGGCTAACAACTATTACTAAGTAGGGATTGGTACAAAATTCTCAATGCGTATCTCTCTATAGACTTCTCTCACATCTGACAACCATGGAGAGGCAATGAAAATCAAATCTAGATTGACAAAGAACATAGGATGAAATGTCCTATCATGGATTATAATGTCAATAATGAAGAGGTTAAGTAGTAATCTCCTAGACTTGGTATTTACACTTTCATTATGAAAAATCAAATACAAGAGCAAAAATATGAAGGTTCTAGTTAACTATCGACTTTACACTTTGATGGTTCAAATCCAAAATAGGAATGGGAATATGAATCAAATTAATTTATCCATAGGGGAAGAAGTTCTTGGTAGCATATAGGTTATAGTTACCTTACACTAATAGTATTGTTCAGTATGAAGTTTTAATTCTAAGATTACAATTTGCACTCAAGAACAATGTAAAGTAGGTGCTAGTATTTGGTGAATCAGAGCTAGTAGTCAACTAGGTCAGAAACAAATAACAATGCAAGCTATATTATTTGAGAAGGTGCAAACATTAATCATGGGACATAATTGAGATATTTGAAGCTTTCAATATAGTATCAAATTCCAAAGAGAATAATCAAGCTAAAAATTCATTAGCTACTAATACTACTAATTTGGAGTATCTCTAAGAATATAGAATAAAGAGATTCTCTATTGAATTAGTGCCTTGTCCTTATATTCCTAAAAATATAGAAAATTTCCAAGTCTTTGATGATGATTAGTAGATCATTCAGTTTCTAACTAATTTAGGAGAATTTAAGTCCCAAATCATCGATGATAAGGAAGTCGATCGTCTCTATCAAGAGGATTCAGATAAGGAAGATATTATCCATCTCAAAGATAATCATATCCCTAATGGGTTGGTCTCTTTGGAAAGTCCATTTTACATAGATCCTCAAGCTCAATAGCTTAAGAAACCCAAGGTCAATGAATCTAACTTCAAAAGGGAAAATTTAGGAGATGAACATAGCCCATGCTATGTTAACATTGGCCTCAGTTTTACACTAGAAAAATAACATTGAGTGAAGGATTTAATCACTTGGTATAGAGATGTAATTATTTGTACATATTAAGATTTGTAGGTTTATGACCCTCAGGTCATCACTCATACAATTCCTTTGAAGCTAGACCACAAGCCATTTAGATAGAGGTAGATACTAGTCAATCCTATCCTAGAGCCTCTCATTCAAAGAGAAGTGGATAATCTATTAAGTGCAAGAATAGTCTTCCCAATCAGACATTCCACCTACATGGCCAATTTGGTCCTAGTTAGAAAGAAGAACAATGAGAGATCAGATTGTGTGTTGATTTCAAGAACTTGAAAACAGATTATAAAAATGACAACTATCCCCTACCTTCTTTGGATTAGGTGATACATATTGTAAGTAACTCTAAAATGATGTCCTTATTGGATGAATTTTTAGGTTATAATCAAGTATTGGTACAATCAAAAGATAGAATGAAGACTGTGTTTACTACAAAGTGGGGGACTTACGCATATAAGAGAATGTTGTTTGGCCTAATAAACATAGGAGCCACATTTTAGAGAGCCATGGATCATACATTTAAAGGATTAATAGGTAAATACATAATCATCTATATGGATGATCTTAATATGTTGTCCAAGAATAGGAATGACCATGTAGGCCACCTCCAATCAATCTTTGAGAGATGTAGAATGTTTTATATCTTGATGAACCTAAAGAAAAGTATATTTGGAGTAACTGAAGGCAATATCTTAGGACACATAATCACCAAAGAAGGGATCATCATTGATCTAGATAGAATTCAAGGAATTTTGAAGATTACACCACCAAACAATAAGAAAGAGCTCAAATCATTCTTTGGGAAGATTAACTTTGTAAGGAAGTTTATCTCAAGATTTGTGGAGATTATTAGACCCCTAAATGCAATGCTCAAGCATGATGATAAAATAGAATGGATAACTGAGGCCCAGTAGTAGTTTCAAGACATTAAAGATGTAATATCTTAGGTCCCATCACTAATTATTCTAGATTTTACAAAGGATTTATATTTATACACATTTGCTTTAGAATATATAATTGATGCTATCATAATATATAAAAAAGATGAAATCGAGTATCTAATTGCATTTATGAGCACCAATCTAAAAGATGTAAAACTTAGGTACTCCATGATTGATAAATGGATTTTTTTCTCTTATCAAAGTAGTGAAGAATTTTGACACTAAATCTTGAGGAATAATGTTATTAACATTGTGCCTGATCTAGTTGTCGAGCTCACCTTATACTATAATGAATTAAGAGAATGTAGAAGCAAGTGGATGGAAATTTTGTAGGAATTAAACATAGAAATCAAGCCTACCAAGATCATTCAGGGTCAAGGCATCATTCAAATCATGACTAAACTTGATCTATGTATTACTATTGAAGAGTTATGTGAAGCCCAGGTGTCTAAATGAGAATGATATTCTAACATAATATAATATCTGCTCATAGGTACTTGTTCTTTAGAACTCAATAGAAAATGAAGAAGATATTTTAGGTTCAAATTTATTCAATATATGATTAAAAAGGGAGTTATCTATAAAAAAAGCTATGAATGCATCTATCTTAGATGTGTGTCTGCAAAAAAACATAAAAAGATTCTGGAAAACTTGCATTAGAAGATAGGCAATGGTCATCCATCTGGGAATACCATAGCCAACAAGATCTCAAGAATGAGCTACTACTAGCCAATATTTTTCAAAGATAATCATGCTCATGTGAGAACATGCCATGAATTCTAATATTTAATTAAGAGAGAAGTACATGCAATAATGCCCTTGCAACCTATTATTGAAGGAATGCCATTTTATAGTGGGGTTTAAACTTCATTGGTGTCATTAACCCAAATTCTTCAGTAGGCCATAAGTTTATACTCACGACCACAAAATATTGTACTAGATTTACTAAAGCCATGACCACTAAAAATTCTAGATCACAAGATATGATTCACTTCTTAGAGGAACACATCACAACTAGATCTGGTACTCCCATTTCTCTAGTTTGTGATAATAGACTAGAATTCATATCAAATAAATTCACTGAGTGGGGTCATGAAAATTAGATCACTATCAAGTCATATTATAACCATTAACCCTAGGGAAATGGACCAATTGAATCAATGAATAAGAACCTGATAGATGAAACTAAGAAATCAGCTAGGGATAAGCCTAGGGACTGACACAATATATTTAGGTATGTTCTTTAGGTAGACCAAACAAGATAAAAGTAGGACCTTAAATATTCACCCTAATTGTTGGTATATGGATGTAAGCCATTATTCTCAATAATTTTAAAACTATGAACTTATCAATTCATATAGGATTACATAGAACCAAATGATAAAGTAGAGTCTTGAATACTAGACATAATATAAAAGGAAGATTCAATGACTAAAGCCTTGCAGACTTTTCATAAACACCAAGATGTAGTTAAGAGGTGATTTGATAAAAGAGTAAAGGTTAAAGAATTTAAGATCTCAGATCTAGTACTTCTCTGGGATAAATCCCATGAAAAGAAAGGACAACATGAAAAATTCACCCCACTATAGATTGGACCATATCAAATTTTAGATATATTAGGCATGAATACATTCCATCTAAAAATCCTATAGGGTAATGAACTCAGATATCTAGTCAATGAACAAATTTTGAAGCATTACTTCATGGATTTACCATTTGAAGGTACCCTTGACTGGTGAAACAACATGGTAGAGGTAGCATTAGGATAGGTTTATTTCTTTTCTAGATTAGTTTCCTATTTTCTTCAATTAGTTGTTTTGATTTCTTAGTTTAGTTTTTGGTTTTAATAGGTTTAAGTTTTAATTATTTCTAGATTAGTTATTTTGTTACTTTTTGTGGTAATCTAATTTTTTTCTATTCTAGTGTAACCAAGCTAAAATTTAAACTAGATGAGTCCTTATCTTATGATTAAATAGACCTTTAGAAAAGGAGGAAATTGAAAAGAGAGTCACAACTTGGGATCTATTCATAACTTAGGTATATTTTTGTGTTTAGAGTCTTTAGGATGTAGGTATGTAATCATGAACCATTATGGATTGTGTCACAATTGAATACTTTTACTAGGTACGTGGAAGTTACTCTCAAGTACTTCATATGAATGTAAAAATGTTTTCTTATTTCATTAGATCAAACACACTTGTTATATTAAATACTTGTCAAAAGTGATATTTTTTGGTACATATGTAACTGGTAGGGATGTTCTGGTAATGATTTGTTTTATAACCATACCAACTCATAGGGGTTTTAGATCTCCTCTTTCCATTCAAATAAAAGAAAAAGAAAATAAGAAAAGAACCAATGAGTTCAAAAGAGAAATCAAGCTAAGAGAATATCTAAAGAAAATAAAAAGGCCCACATGATGAAATAAGGTCAATGTACCATGCATCATGAAGGAAAGGGAAGAGAAGGAACCCAAGGTATCTTTGTCAGGGCTATGGATATATGGTTAGCAATAGAACAATGCCTAAGATTCCATTTATTTTAATGAGATTTAAGATAAACCAGAATGAAACCTACAAATTCATCTAATACTTTTAAAATCTCATCACAATATGGGTTAAATGAACTTTCTTTTAGCACACATAGATCCAAGGATAAGAAGGAAAGTATGTTGTGTGAATATACTTAGGAGTCTCTTTTATATTTATGATTTTAATATTTTTCTATGCCATAATTCATGTTTAATTTGATATTGCTAACCAAATTTTGGTTTCTCAAATACTCAGGAGTATTCCCCTTATAAGTCATCATTTTTTTACCCAACATCCCCCTTTTCTTCTTGAAAAAAAGGGGACCCATTTTTTTAGATTTTGGCTTTATTTGTCAAGCCTTTCTTCTATATGTTTGTGAAAATTATTGAAAGGACCAATCCCTAATATTTATACTTAAAATAAATTAACATGGTATTATGTATTTTATGGACTAACTCTATTAATGCCTTTTTGAGAGCTTTTTAACTATGCAATTTTTCTGGGACTTAATTTATTTGGATAAATTTATTCATTAGGCCTTTTATTTAGGCATTTGATTCATATGTTTTATTTTATAAATTTGGTCTTTAGGTTTTTATATTGGATTTTATGTCCAAAATATTATTCTACATCTATTCATTGGGATTTATCTAGAAGCTTATTTGACATTTGTGCATCGAGCCTTTTTCTCAGGACTTTTTTGGTCTTCAGAACTTTTGTTTTGAATAGATTTGGTCTTTAGAGTTTTTTTAATGAACATTTTTTATGAAACAATTATTTTGAAATGACTTATCTTTTATCAAAAATTATATCTTTGGACTATTTTTTTTAGACATTTTGTTCAATGGATTTTTGGCCTTCAAGTTATTTTACATCGGACATTTTGTTCGATGGATCATAAGTTTTATATACACTTAGGAAATTAGGTCTTTAGAATTTTTTTGTAGTTATGTTTTTCACACATTTTGTCTAATGGAATTTGGACTTTAATATTTTTATTTAGATCTTTTGTAAATCCCTATCCCAACACAAAACCCAATTCTTGACACCTAAATTCTGAAAGCTTTCTATACTTAGTTGATAAAGCCAAAATACTTCCTAATATTTGCTAATTATGCCTACTAACTAAAAATAATGAGAGATTTAAAATATATATAAAATATAAAATAGATGAACATTGGTAATTTATAATATGTTAACTAGAATTCAATGCTAAAGATATATATGAGATGTGCAACCATTGAAGTCTTCATCACTTGCAAACAAAGGAACTCAATCTTGACTATTATCATGCATGAGAAAATCCCTAGCTACCTATGAGATTATTATAAAAAACTAGTAACTAACATAAAGTAAAATTGTTCACCGAGCATAGAAGAATACTATAATAACTCCAATTCTACATAATAGTAATGGCATATTCATACAAACCATTCAAGGGAGCACTACCACCATCACCTTTTTCTATTAAGGATTCCATAGAATTTACAGATATAGTATTCAATGTCACCATTTTAAATAATAGGTATGTGAATTACTATAAATTATGAGATGTTATCAATTTTATTGATATATTTTAATTGTATGGAAATCTCTCCCTTAGAGTGATTATTTGTCATAGACTTGCTAGAACTTAAGAGATATGGTTTACATTCTTCTACGACCAAGCCTGAGGTGATGTCATGCATTGACCTCCTCTAAGACCTATTATTTTTAGCCAAAGTTATGCAATATGATTCTATGCACCATATGGATAATCAACCAGTTATCACATACATCTTTGGAGCAGATTTTTAAAGGTATTTATCCTTACTAGCACCATATGCTTATTTTAACAAACACAGGTTGGTTTCATGGAATTAGGATAATATAATGGAAAAGGTGTTGAATTCATGGATTCTCCACAAATAAATCATGACATACAAAGGCAAAAATCCCACTTAAATCAATAATTTTTGGATGGGAATGTAGATGGCATGGTGTTTCTCAATAAACTCTATGGAATGACTAACATCCATTTCTTCAATTTGGACTGGGTACCATTGTTTCATATGATGCTAACTAATGATGGAGCATTTTCCTTAGGTGAGATTATAATCTACCAATTAAGAAAACAAATCATTCATATGGATAAGTAGACCACTCTAATGAGCCATGTTTATATGATGTCTTATTTTTTGGACACTTTCAAGGGAATAATGTATAGATTCCTCAATGAGCTATGGAGTTCGACCACAAACTAAATAAAGAATAAAATTTGTGACCATTTTAAATTTATACATATCTATTCTTATACCAATAACATGGTGAGGATTAATGAGGATGTTTATCCTCAAATTTGGCAAGCAGTCCATGGTTATCCAATGCCCAAGGTCAAAGAAAGCATTATGAAGATGTATCTTCAAGGGGTGATTATTTTTTTGTATCCTAATTACACTTTTATCATGATTTATGGACACAAGGTTCATCCCCTATTTCTCCCAAAATGTGTACCTAAAAAATTGGCTAAGCAAGAAATTAATTTCCAATTATGGTAGAGCATAGAAGAGGACCTAATAAAAAATAAGAAGAGCACATTCTATGGACACCAAATTGTTATTGGCATAATGGTTTACATAATGAGGAAACACTTAGGAGACATGGGTAGTAAAATTATTATTTACCATTTTCCCATAGTACCACATAGGGACTAAGATCCTCATGGTGCCATCCAAAAGCATATTCATGGCCTTAGCATCCCCCACCAACATGCCCATTATTATTATTATGAATTTTTATTCATGAAAGTATATAATGATGATGAGGTATTTTAAATGCAAAGGGTTGTTGGTTTTAATGAGGACCACTTAAGGGTGATTTAATAAGAACTTTAAATCACTGTGAAGGAATTACATAATAGAATGTCACTCTTTATAGGGTAGACACACTCATACTTTTGGAAAGGCCTAATAATAGATAAGTTCAAGGAGTAAGGATATCCATCATAGGATATTAATTTAAAGGTGAAGGTTTTTAAGAAGGAACTAGGGTTGAGTGAACTTGACCCTAGGGGAGATATGGGAGGCCCTATCAATATAGATTATTCTAATGAGGAATTACAAGGACAAGATATCCTTGTTTCTATTGTAATTTAAATGCCTAAAACTACCTCCTAGATATAATGATATACATATTCAAGGGTATTCATAAATGAATCAACTACCTCAGTTAACAAGGCTCCTCCTCATAGCCTAAGACTACCATTTGTTATAACAGGGAGCATAGTACTCCCCCTATAAGTAGTCTTATAATTGAGAAATCACATATCTTGCCTACCATGCCTCAAAAAGTAGTATAAGAGGAAGAAGAAGAATATTTTGATGGAGTAGAGTTATAGAAAGCTTAGGATTTGAGCCTTAAGGGTGACAAGGGGAAATTACCAACTATGGAGGAGACCACATGTATAAAATCTTTAGAGACCACTTCCCTACTCTCTTATTCTATTCCAATTTTTGGTTATGTGTCAATTTCATCTATCTTAAAAACCTCTAAGGTGTAAATTGTCACTTCCACCTCCAATGATCCATTCAACTCCTTCTCTTTCTTTAATTTCCCCCTACTCATACCAAAAGTTGAGAAGGATGCCACCACTATTTCTCTACCTTCCACTACCATTGATTCATCTTTCACTACCATGTCATCTACTTTTATCATGGCCACTTCCAGTATTCCTTCTAGTAATACCATATTTAGATAATTGAAGAGGAAAAGGGCATCTAAGAAGGTTGAGACTATGATGTCTACTCCTTAGCTCTATGTCCAATCCACCCAAATAACTCTCCCCATGCCATCCACCACTCCATTTCATGATACCATTGTCACTAGATTAGGAAAGGGAAAGAATTTAAAGACATAAATGATCATATTACATCCACTCCCCTAGTATGGAGGTTTGGATTGGTCCAAAATCATTTGGCCTTCCTTACTTGACATTATTGTCAATGCAATAAAGAATCATCAATTAGCTGAGGATGTTGAAGAAGAGAAAACTATGGTTAAAACCACAAAGGAAATATACCTCAACCAATTGATAATTCATCTATGGTCCATTTAATTCAAAGCTAAAACCTCTTAATTACCTAGATCTAAAATAACAGAGATCCCCTTTATCATGACCTTGTCTGACAAGCCATTTAAGAGTATTAAAAGGGTAAAGAAGAGGAATATAAAAGATGATGTTAGTTAGGAATTAATTTTTGAAGAGAGGTCAGAGGTCTTATCTTTTACCAAAAGACAAAATATGTAGTTAGAGAAATCCACCTCTAATGAATACTTAAGATCTTTGGCTGAAGCACAAAAAGATGATATGGTGGCAATCCATGAGGGCATAAAGCTAACTAGATAGGAATTGGAATCATAATTAGAGAAATTGAAAAATAAATAGAAGATGGTGTATAAACTAGTTGGAATTGAAGCTGAGGTCTAAGAGGTAGCTTCAAAGTATTATAATTATTTGGAAGCATTATATTTTATACAAGCTAAATTCGGCCCCCATGTTACCAGTATCATGAATTATTTAATTTTTTGAAGTTAAATGGTAATAAATTGAATATGGTAATTATTTATACAACTAATAAGGCTTATATCCATTTAGATCTCATGACACCACTAGAGGAATTTAATTCACTCAACCTAATGGTCATCAAGATGGAGGAGGCTAGGGAATGATTGATAGTCACTGAGGATTTACTCCCCAAGTATCAATAGCACAAGTCCCTCATTCTTCAAATTTTTAATGATATGAAATTATCCAAGGTAAAAGATGTTATAAGGAAGTTGATAAATAAGATTAAATTCGATAAAATTATTCAAGAGGCCTAAAAAAATTTCAAATAAAGTTTACAAGTGTTGTCATTAGAGGACATTGAGGTAGAATTGAGCTTTGTTAAAAAGAAAGTGACTAAAGTTGAGATATTCAAGATCAACTTCCAAATCAATAGGGTTCATAGGCCCCCTATTTTCAAAATTGAGATAATTCAAAAATATCATGATGTTTCACATAAGTAATGGCTTGAGATATAGGAGAATAAGATGCATACTCAAGCTGCTACTTCTATTTCCACATCAATAGCCACAATCATTACACTGACTAAAATCCATACAGCTATCTAGACATCAACATAGCCATGAAAGGCCAAGATTTTTTTGCATGAACATTACATAGAGGTTTATATTTATATATTTATAGTTTTATTATAGTTTAAACCATATTTTAAAGTTTCCTAACTCATTTTTGTAAACATGCACATGTTGCATGATTTTTGTAAAAGCTAACTTAGACTATTAACAAATATAAGATAACTCTATATGGTTCTTAAACCATAGTTAGAACTAAAGTCCTAACTATGAAATGTAATCTATTTTTCATGAACATAGAGGATGAGGTGACCCCTTCCCCAAGTCAATTTAAATAGATCTAACCTACAATTTTGAAGGGTCAAAGAATTTTTAATATACAAGATAAAAAGCAATTTTGGTTGTCAACTCATGTGTTTGTGTATTTTATATCCAATGTTTATTTAATTAGGTTTTATTTCTTTGGTTGTATGATTTAATAACTCTTAGTGTGTAAAAGTTATGAATGGGTTCTTTCTTATCTTGATTTATATGCTAGTCTTAGATGTGAAATAACTATTAAAGGATTAGTAAATGAGCCAATGAGGAGACAAAAGCACTAGAGGGTCCCAGAAAAAGGACAAGGAAAAGTTCCAGAAAGAAAGATACACAAAAAGGAGCTTTGGTGGAGGCTACCACTCAGGAAAAGAAGCCATGAACTTGATACTGGACCTGGATGAATAATCTGGTCCTTCTTGTTGGTTTAGAAACTGGTACTGATCTTTGTTCCCCTTTTGTTATCTTTTGTTTGTGGTGCTACCAGATTTCTATTTTTGGGTTTCGACCAGATGCATCTCTAATGGTTTCAAGTCCATTTAAAACCTATTTTTGCTACTTATTTGTAGTGTTTTTTAGGCGTTGCCTGTGGGCTTAGACGTTCTTTATTTTGCTTTCTGTTACATGGTTTCGGGGCCCCTTCAAAACCTATTTTTACCTCAATCTAAAACTATTAAAGGATTAGTAAATTACATTGATTATTAGAAATTAAGTTGATTGATTCATATTATTAAATGTGTATAAATGATTTTATATGATATAGTTTTCTATGTGTGTGCAAAAAATGCCTTAGATTCCTCATTAAGCCCAAGCCATAATATCCTAATTAAGAGTGTGCACCAACTAATCTAAAATAATCAACCTTTGACTGAGGCCTATGAGTTTCCTATATCAATATCATTATATACTTCTAAACCATGTTCTACTATGTGTGTGAATGTTAGCAATATAAATAGGTTTTGAAATCACTTGTCCACTTAGAAACCAATCAGGGAAGTGATTCCTTAAGCCATAAAACCTTTCTTTTTTGCTCTACCCTTCCCTCATTTTTGATTTTATTTTGAGACCTACCCACTATATACTATTAACCATCCATCCACCAACTCATATAGATTTTTTACTTCCTTTTTAGAGACCAGCCATATGTCTAAAAAACCTTGTTAAAAACTTGCACGCCATACTTACTATTCCATCAATTGATTGTTAATATTGCATACCTACAACTAATTCCCTATAGTGGATTTCACCTCCATTAGATCCTAAAACATTATAGGCTACCTCATTATGAGTTTGGTGTGGTTAAAACCCTCATCAACAAATAGCTCTTGTTTAATGGTGGTATAACATTGCTTACCACACCTCCACAAAGATTTGAATCCATGTATATCCAACCACCACATATCCACATCCTATCTTATATGAAACTTGAAGGTTTAGGTATTCAAATTAACTTTAAGTTACTGAGAGACTCTACTTTAGGCTGTAAAAGATAACTTGGTACATCCCCAAAAAAGTATGAAGGAATATGAAGATCAAATATATTTAAAACACTGATTCATCATGGGGGACATGGTTTTTTTATGCCTATAACTAAATAAGTATAATAATTTGAAGCTAAAATGTAATTATAAGTTACCTTTTAAATTATATGCACCATATCGAGTGCTACAACAAATTAAGGATGTTGTGTCTAAATTAGACCTACCTCTATATTTTAAGGTTAATTTTATCTTTCATGTATCATGTTTGAATAAAGTCATTAGATAACATGTTTGTGTTTAGAAAAACCCTTCCCAAGTTGTATGAAGAGGGATACATCATCATTAAACCTAAGGTTATTTGGATAAACCTACATGCTCACTCCACAACAAAACTATCACTAATGTTTTGGTCCAATGATAGGGCATGCAAATAGAATATTCCACTTGGTAATCTCTCTAGAATATTCAAAAATAGTTTCTAGATATCAAGATATAAGGAAAAATATTTTAAAATGGGGAAAACATGCTATAACCCACATGTACAAACCATATTTTATTAATTTTGCATTGTAATAATCTTATTGGACAGCTTGGACACCCAATTCTATGCAAGTGTGAACCTAGAGTAATAAGAATAATTATTTAATTAACTCATATGCCTATTTTTATGTAAGACTATACTTTGATTATTAGGGTTTGGGTTGAAAGGATATGAGGGTTATCATTGTAATACCTATACTTGAAAGTTTTAAAGAATGAAAATCATAATATATATTTTATAGTTTGATATTTTATCTCAATATATTTCCTCTTGAAGAGGCCAATATTATCTAAATCTAAGTAAGTTTTTCAATTATTTACGAGTCCATTGAGTAATTCCGTTCTTTTTATCATATTGTTATTCTATTTGGTTTATTTTTACAAGTAGGATCATAACATCCAGGTTGATATAACTAAAATTTAATTAAATTTAATCTCTCTCCTCATTTTGAATTTTAGATCACTTTGATATCTGGATCTAATTTTGAGAATAAATTATAGGTGGTAAGGAAATAAAAATAAAATAACATGTACCCTTATTTATTTTAATTTAATGTATGCACACACACATTAATGTGGGGTGTTATGTAGATACCTAATTTTTATACAAGAATTTTAGTTGTAATGTATTTTTCATGTTTTTTTGTGTATTTGGATCATTAGTGCATATTATACTCTTATTGTTTCATTTACATTTACATTTGACCCCTCATAGTATTTCCTTATCATCATTAACTAATGTATATATTTAGATCTATCATTTATTTACCTTGGAATACTCACAATTACTATTAACAACTTGTCAATCTCTTTTTCTTGAGATTTTATCACCTTGATTTCAATTGTAATAGTTAAATACTATTCTAACCACTATCAAAACAATTTGCTTATCGTTATGTCTATTTGGCTCCTTTGTTCCATCTTTCCATGTTTCCTTGTGCATTAATTATTAGCTTTATCACTTCTACATTGTCATATTCCATGTGAATAAGGCCCTCATTTAAATTTTAAATGTATTTATATACACATGCATCATAATACATTTCAAAATCTACCATGATCATATCAAGTTTTATTAAGTATTTTCAAGGATATCACATGTATTATACCTTTTTTATATTGTTGAAAAATTATACCAAAAGAAGTGTATTCAATTAGTGAAAGAGAATATATATCTATCATTAGTTTTATATTAAATGTCATATCATATGGATAAGGGATTATGTTATCATATTAAATGAATAAATATTGGCATGCATGAGTACTAATTATCAATCTTGAAAACCCAAGCTATATGCAATCAGAAATACATTAGATCCACAAATCAATCCTAGCTTAGAAAAGATAGATCCTACTTACACTTACGATTGGGGATACATTAGATAATTGGGAACATGACCAATATTTATATATGATAGACCATATTAGAGGATCTATTATCACAAAAAATATCACTAGGAAGGGTTCCAAAGCTTCTAGTCAAGTAAAACTATGAAATAACCATAAATAAGTCCTATGTTTTCATATTTACTATATTAATTACAAGTAAAGGAAAAGTTTAATCTAGTGCTCACTAAAGCTTATGGCACAAAGTGGGGGTTAGTAAATAAACAAAATTAATCATGCATATAATAATCATAATTAAGATATGTATAAGTAAAAGCCTAATGCACAGAGAGTAAGAGTAATATTATTCAAAAGCCATTACTTATGCTAATTCTATCTACTAAACATAGAAGTAAAGTTAGAGATACTTACCTAGAAGATGAACCAATTGAGACTTAATTTTTCCCTTGGCTAAAGGTGATTTTCAAGAGGTTATTTTAGTTTATAAGGATCACTAAGAAAGGCTAAAGCATCCAAGACTTATCCACAAGACTAGATTCTCCTCCAAGTAGAAACTCTAATTTAAGACTCATCAAGTAGAATGATGGAAGACTATATTGTAAAGAAGCATAAATTAATAATAAATCTTGATGTCTCTCTAATAATGGTGGAATGGATGTGTTTATATAGGTGTATATAACCCTAAACCCTTATAAAACTTTTGGTCTATAGGGTAGTTGACCTAGTATCGTTATTGACAAAAAATCACTAGGTTATGGGATAGGTCAGCCAAGAGCCGACCTAGACCCTAAATTATTTTCACTAATAAGAGTATAATGTTGACCCAGTCTACCTAGTCATGTAAAGTGTCAAAAGGGGGTTTAGGTTAGGAAAATGGGTATAGAAGGTGGTAAAATACTAGATAAGCATAAAAAATAGGAGTAATAGCTTAGGGTAATGTTTTTAGAATATTGTTAGATTGGTAATAAGTGTCAATAAGGGACAAAAATCCTATGAATCACCAATGGTCTACCCACCTTTTTCCTAGTGCACCCTTTAGGGTGTGCACTTAGAGGGATTGAGACTCAATAGGTTCCTACAAGATAGAAAACATTAGTATTTAATAGAATTTGTAAATATTATGTGTATCATATACCCTACTTAAAGTTCATCACATGTTATTTAAGTGCAACTAGGGATGGTGATTTGAGCAAAAACATAGTAACACACAATGTTAAGGCTAAAAAACATTTGAAATATTTTAAGGCATAAAATAACTAAAATTTAAATGACAGAAAGGGAAATAACTAAAAAAATAAATGTATGAATACCTTGACTTACCTTTATCATTGGATGGTTGTCTATTGTGTTTGTAGTTTTGATTTTGTAGGGCGTAGAGACTACTTTCAACAAACCCAATAATACAAAATTAAAGAGCATAAACAAACAAATGAAAAAAACTAAGATAATTGGTGATATGTGGATGGGATGTACTTGGAAATTTGGCTAGTTTGGGTCATAATTTTTATGTTAGACCAAATGACCAAGTCAAAATTTAGAGTAAATTGGGTGACTAAAAAACCAAGGCTACTAAAGATTTAAAAAACTCAAACAATTAATCCTTAAGAAAGGAAAACTCACAAAATAAAACCAAGGATACATGTCAAAGGTATGGTAATCAAACTTCAATGTAAAAGCAATAAAAATCCTTAATTAAATAAATATAGGAAAGAGAAAATGGTAAAACAACATTGATGAGTGAGAAGTAACAATCCTTACTCAATCATCAATGGAAAAAGGTGCATAAAAGGGAAAAAAATATTGGTGAGTGATAAGTAACAAGCCAACCTCACTCAAAAATAGAAAGAGTACATGAAATTAAAAATGGACTTAGGTGTCTAAGAAAAGGGTAGTAAAATAATTATAAATTATAAAAAGAAAATATAACAAGTCTAAAAATGTAGAGCCATGGTGAAAATAAAATAGTTCATAGTTACTTAAACATATGATTTTGTTCTAAGGATAGATAAAACTAAAACAAAGTAGTGCTAGCATGTTTTTAAGATGTGAAGAATAAGGAATATGGAAGAAGGGAAAATATATTTATAATCACACATGCATGTTAAGGGGGAAATTAAATGGGTGGAGGGGAGAATGAAGGAAAAAATAAGGTAGAGAAACTCTTTATCAAAGTCAAGACACTCAAATTAGGTTTTTCAAAACAAGAGGACTTTCAACTTAAGGAATTTGAAGAACTTATCTTATCCACACAAGTCTTATGTCAACAAATTAAGTCTATAGATCATCTCATGAAGGTTTTATGCATGAAAAGTAAAATGGACCTACCTTCCCACAACATGTTCCCCATTCTTTAGGACCCCTTACAAAGTTGTTGATCTACTATGAAGATTAGGTACTTATGTGAGAAAGTATTTAGCACCATAAAGTTTTTTGAATTATATAATTCTATTCTACTATCCTAACACACCCTAATGGACCTCAAATCTAGTGTGAGGCCAACTATGGAGTTTGATTTTCAATTACAGATAGTAGATGTGCTTATAATCACATCTTTTGGTGTGATTTTAAATTTTGAGATTTTTATGTTTCCTTTTTAATATCATTACCTTTTTTTTTAAATTATTTGTCTTTTAACTTTCTTGATAGATATTTTCTACTCCTCCATACGGATTTGGAAAACTAAATATGGGTGTTAAATATGACTTTCATTTGAATACTTGGGACTTGGTTGCTAAGAGAGATAACTCAAAGAGCATGGTGTCTAGGATTATTGTTAATTTAGGTGAAATAAAACTATTTTCTTGACTTTGACCTTGCTTTATCTAATGTGGAGTGAAAGGAAAGGAAATCAAGAGGAATGAAAAATGAAACAATTTGAATTACTTCAAATTGCAAAAAATGTGACAAAGGGTGAAAAAAGGGTTAAATGATAGAAAAGTGTGATTATTTATCATAATAATGAGGGAAATGGAATAAAAAATGCTAATATGGATTGTTATTCAAATTTAATTAATCAAAATAAACAAAAGCTAAAGCTGAGAATAAAGATCAAGAACTTGTAATCATTACAAAACACATTCTAGAAAAGGAATGAAAAGATGGTAATTTTATGAGGAAGGTTGGGTCCTATCCATGTTCTGATATTTAAACTCATAAAATATAAACCCATGAGGGTGCCAAAAAGTATTGGAAAGATAAAGGGGATAAGAAAAATATGGTATTTGTGAGGAAATATAGGTCTTATTCACATTCTTACACTACAACTCACAAAGGAGAAACCTAACAGTTGCCAAAAAGTGTGTGACAATGAGAAATAAAAGAGGATAAAAGTACATCATGAGGAAGACCAGGTCATATCCTTGGTTTTAGAATGAAACTCATGAGAAAAAGGGAAACCAAAAGGAAGGTCTTAGGTTTTTGAAAAGAGAGAGTTGTTGTAGAGGGTGAGACCCATGCAAGTATCTTGTAAAAAGTGTTAGATAGATATCATATAGAAAGTATGAAAATAAGGGAAAGAATATATGTTAATTTCTATATCAAATATGAGCATGTGAGAGATAATATTATGTGTCTTGAAAGGTTTATTGAAGTTGAATTAGTTTGGTATCATGCTAGGTAGGATAAGAGTGGGCATCATAAGATGCCCAAAGGGTAAGTGGATGTAGGGATGGGCATCACAAGATGACCTAGATTCTAAAATGATATATGGGTGGGAATAATAAGATGCCATAAAGGCTAGAGTAATGTGTGAATAGGCATCACAAGATGACCCAATAGCTAAAAAGAGGAAGAAAAGATATGAAAGATAAGAAGCAAAGAGAACCCCATACATTGTCTAAATAGATTCAAATTGTCTAAGGAGATTATGAGAGGGGATTTCATGATGCTTGAGGAAATAAAAAGGATGATAATTAATAATAATGAGAGGTAGAGATAAATAACTAAGTTAGATAGACAAAGAACTAAGTCAACCAGATAGTAAAGAAAATGCAACAATAAGAGTACATAGTCAACTTGGTTGACCTAATACTACAAATGAGGAAAATAATAATCTAGTAAGGATATAGGGTTAACCAAGTTGACTTAGTAATATAACATGTTTGGTCAAAAGGGATATAGAGTCGACTAGGTTGACTTAGTACTATAGGTAGGAAAAAATATAGTATGTATGAAATAATGTTGAATAGAATAACAATGTACTGAAAATAGGGAAAGAGTTTTAAAATATACTTTAGAGAAAGAAATTAAAGTAAACACACAAACAATTGGATTAATGAGGATGATCTAATTAGGGCACACAACACAAAACCTTGCACCAACACTATATAATGCAAGTTTTTACAATACAACATACAATGAACAAGGAGCAAGCAGTCAACTTAAAAAGTAAATTATAATTAAGTGTTCTTCCTGAATTTTGTTAGATTATTATAAAGTTTTATTTTAAGTGTGATAGGAAACTTGGATGAAAGTAGGGAACTCTAAATCAATCTATGGACGGTTTCAAGATGTTTATGATGAAATAAACATATGTTAGCAATGGAAATAGCTTGGTATTGGGGCCTACCCCCTCAATTCACAATCTATCAATGATAAGGGTGTTAAGTTCTTTGCCAATATATGCCACTTATCATGTGTTTATACTTGGCCAAAAAACCAATTCGACTGCCCCATTGGTGATGAAATCCAAGTAGGCAGGCTTGGGCAGACAAATGTTTAAATGTGTTTTGAAATTATGTGATTTGGTAGTATGTGTAAGAAAGATAAAAATAGTCAAACTAAATGGTATATTTAAAAACCAACTAATTAGACTATGTGATCTATTCTAAGCATACAAATAACTAAAAATGAAAGTGTGAAGTAATTAATAGCATATAATTATTAATTCCTAATTTTAGACAAAGTATAGAGTTAGTTTAGATGATTGTTTATGAAAAAATTATAGAAAAGAGTCAATAGTGTCACTACTATATTATAAAAGAAAGAGGCATTAATAACTAAGTAAACCAGGTCGACCTAGTCTTTCAGATAGAAGACAAAATATATAACTAGGTCAACCTAGTTTGTTATATGATTAAAATTTTAAATATTGTAAACTTTATAAAATATAACTATAAAGAAGAACTAAATTGAAAGAGAGAGAAAGAGAGAAAGGAACCTTGGTGGGTTGGAAGATGTTGAGGACTATTAGATTTATGTTGAATTTACTTGAATGTTTCTTGAAAATTATATCATCTGTGTCGACTAGGTCAACTTAGTTATGTAATTCGCTATTTGTCAAACCCTATTAAGATGATTATACTAGCTTGATCGACCTAGTTTGTTATCTAGAAGTTATTTTGAATACTAAGTCAACTTATTTGACCTAGTTTGTTGTCATGGAGCTGAATAAGATTAATGTGTCAACCTATTTGATCTAGTAACCTATATTTAATTAAGACCTATATAAAAAGAACACATTCATTTTTTATTTGACTATGTGTTAAACTTGTGCATAGAAGTTAAAAACTATACCAATCCTTTCATCCTAGTATCAAAAAGGTAGAAAAATAATAAATAAAATGATAGAAATGAAAAACATGAAATAAAACCTACAAAGTTTAGATTCACATCAGGTTCACCAGAATGTACACAATCATGAATACATCAGATCCATAAATCAATTCTATCTTAGAGAAGATAGATCCTACTTACACTTCCAATTGGGGATACATTAGATAATTAGGAACATGACCTATATATAGATCTTCTAGACCCAATTAAGGGATATCTTATCACAAATAATATCACTGAGGAGGGTTCTAAATCCTTTAGTCAAGCAAAACTATGCAAAAACCCTAACTAAGTCCTATTTTTTCATATTCATTATACTAATAAAAATTAAAACTAAAGTATAATCTAGTGCTCACTAACACTTATGGCACAAAGTAGGGGTTAGTAAACAAATAAAAGTAGACATGCATAAAATAATCCTAACTAAGCTATGTACAGGTAAAACCCTAATGCATGGAGAAGAAGAGTAATATTATTCAAAAGCCATTACTTATGCTACTTCTATCTACTAAAGAGAGAAGAAAAGTTAGAGATACTTACCTAAAATATGAACCCATCAAGACTCAATCTCTCCTTTGGATAAAGATCCTTTGAAAGAGGTTGTGGTTTGTAAGGATCACTAAGAAAGGCCAAAACATCCAAGACTTATCTAAAAGAATAGATTCTCCTCTAAGTAGAAACCCTAAGCTAAGATTCCTCAAGTAGAATGGTAAAAGAGCAGATTATAAAGAAGTGAAAATGAATAATAACTCTTTATGTCTCTCTAATAATGATAGAATCGATATGTTTATATAGGAAAATCTATCCCTAAACCCTTCTAAAATTTTTGGTCGAAAGGGTCAACCTAGTAAACTTAGTATCATTATTGATAAAAACTCACTAGGTCATGGGCTTGGTCATCTAAGAGCTGACCTAGACCCTAAATGAGTTACAACAATAAGAGTACAAGGTTGACCCAGTCAACCTAGTCATGTAAACTATTAAAAGGGGTTTTAAGTTAGGAAAAAGAGTATGGAAGGTGGTAAAAGACTAGATGAGTGTACAAAAGAGGATTAATAGCTTAGGGGAATACTTTTAGGAGTTTTTTGGATTGGTAATAAGTGAAAATAAGGGACAATAATCTTGTGAAGACCAATGGTCTACCCATAATTTTTTTGATTCACCCCTTAGGGCATGCACTCAAAGAGATTTATACTCGATAGGTTCATATAATATATAAAGAATCAGATTTGATAAAAGTTAAAAATATTATTTGTATACACAACCTACCATAAGTTATCCATTTAGATGACTAAGGGCAACCCCTTTAATAACATATTATGTTTTATGTATTATAAAGTGTGGAATTGAGATCAAGTTAGGTAGAAATAATCCTAAAATTTACACTCATCAATTTACTTATTAGAGAGAGGTTTTTATGCATTGTCTATTGACAAATGGTTTTATGTTGTTTCAGAATAATTGGACTTGTATAACCACTATTAAGAGGATTATCACTATCAAAATGGTTTGATACTAGTCATGTAACTATCAAAATATCTTGATTATGATCACTATCTCACATCACCATCTAATTTATATATGATCATTTATTATATTCCAAAACCTATTTTTTAGTACTCACATTTTCTGTTAGAACTCAAATGAGTAAGAAATTTGGTAGGCACCTCTAAACCATCTTAACAATTATTAATCATTATAGGTGCTTTCATTCATCTTCCCATATTTATCCTAGACAAATATTATTTACTATATTTTAATTTATTTAGGCTACATTATCCAAAAGTGTCCATGCACCTTGTGGGTCTATTATGCTACCATGTGTTGATTTCCCATGCCTTGATTATCAAATTTCACTCTTTTCCATGGTATGCCTATGAAAAAATGTGTCTATATTTTAATTTAGATGAGTATATATATAAAAATATACCCTAATCCATTTATCATCTCCTATATATCAACTTATTGAGTTACACATGGAATCTATTAATCACACACATGTCAAGGACTTATTTTTATTCCACTCTTTATTTGGTGAAGTCTTATGGTTGCATACCTAAACAAAAATAAGGTTTATTTTAGTGACAAATAATATTATTTAATTATCCTAAGTAGATAAGGTGAATTTATTTATCTCACTTAGGCTGAATCACTCACATCCATATAACTACATGAGCCCTAATTTAGATCATGCATGATATGTAGCTTCAACCCTCAAGGGTTTTTGGGCCAACAAACTTGTAAATTTTATATAGTATTACTATATTGTATTGAATTATAATTAAATAAAAGGATAATATATTAAGATGATTGTGAATATATATTTTTCTTAGTGAAAACATCATTATGGAGTTTTCTTACTAACACATAGTTCTAGAGAGTTTCAAACCCATTGGATTCATAAAAGCATATGCATAGTAGGTTTCCACATTTAGCCAAAATTATAATTATATATGAGTTATGAAAATGGTATACCTTTTATAGTGTTATACTTGTAAAAGTGGTCATCATAAAAAAATAAATTCTTCTTAGGAGATATTTTTCATAATTCTAGAGTCTCTTTTCCAACATTATTTGTCATTTCTAGAATTTAGGTAAGTCATATTTCAATGTACATATATCTTTATCCATATTTTTTAAATTTAAATATACCTAGTTCTATTTCTCAATTTCCTCTTGCAACATTATGTAGGTATAATTGAATGTATTTACTATATTTAGTTAGATCTACCTTGTTCCATTATTTTAATTAATTAACACAGTGTTTTGAACAATTATTCATCCTTTTAGTAAATTGTTATGGTGAGCTTAATCCTTGTGATCATTAAACCTTAGGGTTCATATAATTATCCCTTTAGGGTCTAATTTTTTTGATATTTGGCTAATTTAGGGTTTCTATTAACCTTCTCTTACTTGTGCCTTGTCACTAGGATTCTATTTATTTTAACCATGTTTCCTTTTCAAGCCTTGGTTATCATCCTTTATCTTTGAGCATGTAAATTTTTTAAGCTTTGGTATTATTATCCTTGGTAACTTAAGTATATTCTTGTGTTTCTTCTCCTTTCTCATGGTTAGATGTGATTTATATACAGTACTTATTTCTATGATGACATATACATGGAAGGTTCATAGACTTTATATGTTATTACGCTTGATAATATGGTTATTGTGAAAATGTTTATCAAAATATCCATGTTTTATTTCCTTAATTTTATCATATAATATTAGAATATGGTTTAAAACATGATAGTGTTGTATGTTATATTAATGCTTTATGTTTAACACCCTTTCAATTGATAACTTTACTTGCCCTCATCTTAGTGATAATTCTTTAATTGATCATTGTATGAGAGTTCACTATGAGGTATATGTTATAACAACCCAAAAGGGTATAACATGTAATGTTTTTATTCCTCCTCCTTTCTCTTATGCTTAAGGCGTAAACTAAATTACCCCTATAAATGTTTGTCAAGATCTTAATATTAGAGTATAAATGGATAATAAATATGATATTATTGGTCAATTTAATAATACCCATGTCAAAATATCTAACTTGGAATTACTCAAAAGGCAAAATATTTACAAGGATATAATTTATGAGACCCTACATGACACTACTTTACCACATGATACTTTTAGCTAAAATAATTTGAATATACAATAAGGGTTTGGAAAAGGTATGGAAAATAAACAACCCACTACCTAAGGGATTCACTAAAATCCAAAATCCACCATAAAATTTTCTATATTGCATTTAATAAAGGATAAAATGACAAAAAAATTGGATAGAAAGAAACAAAATACTAATCTATTGAAAAAATAACAAAAGATAGGCCATGCCTAGTATTTTGTCAATAATATCTCAAAGGGACATGATTAAGTGAAAGAAAAATTTATAAATTAAATGATTTTTATTTTAGGAAAAAAAGTATGATTTGAAAATTAAAGCTTGAAAATTTCAAAAATGAATGGTGGTCCAAAAATTTAAAATGTTGATTTATATTAAAGTATTATTATTTTGTAAATGAAATTTAAACCTAAGAATAATAATCAACTAAACCTAAAAATATATGAACTTAAACAAAGTATCACTTTGCAATCAAGGCACTCTCATACCAATATCTTAGTGATGCCAAAGTTATAACAACCTAATTCTAACTGTGTTTGGATGATGTAGAAATGGAAAAGGATTTATAATTTGAAATATATGAAGTGAAGTTTCTTGGATTAGAATTTTCTAATTTAACACTAAAAAATACCTAGAGAGAAAGGGAGAAAATAACATGAATGATGACTATAGATTATATCAGCAACATTTCTAGTGTCATGAAAGAGTAGCATAATGAGTGCACTGGAAAATATGAGTGCAAATTCAATGTGGTGATCCAATTCAGGTGTAATAATACAATAATAGATCAAGTAATGATAGATTTTATAGTAAGATAGTGAATAAATGTAAATAAATTACTTAGATAGATCAAGACAATTAAAAATGATAGATGTAAATATAAGCATCAAGAGTAGAGAAACAAAAATAAATCCTAATAATAAGATCAAGAATAAAGTAAATCCATACCAATTTTTGATAGTATATAAATATAATGGAATTATAGGAATAAACCAATTTTATGTGAAAAACTCAAAAATAAATTAGAATAAATTATTAATATGATATTCAATTACTAATCAGTGCCTCCTATGTATACCCTATATAGGCTATGGTTACTCCATAGGTTGACCCTACTAACAATATGAAAACATATAGAATTAAAATATGACAAGTCAAAAGGTTATATTAGTCATAATTTGGACAAACATATCATATGAATTTTATATCTTAAGGTCATAACATGCCACTCGCATTAGAAAAATACTCTATATGAATGCTTCATCCTCCCATATTACATCATTACAAGCAAGATTATTCTTCTTGATCAAATGCTCCTTAGTTTCCCTTATTTGTGGCCTTTTAGTGTAGGTATGAAAAATTTATTCATGTTACATATTGAATATTCCATATTAAACCTACTATAGTAACTTAAGATGGGTGGATAATCTCTATCTAATTAACTTCATCAAGTAAAAGACATGAAATACTATATGTATGCATGTAGAATGAGGTAAGTCTAGCTTGTATGCAACAATGTCAATTTTATATTAGATTTGATAAGGGTCATAATACTTAGGATAAAGTTTATTATCCATTTTACATAGCTTAAAATAAATTTTATTGTATTTATATGAAAAATACCCAATTTACAACTTCAAAATTACTCTCATTATAGTGATGATTTGCATGCTACTTTATTTAGTTATATGTCATTGAAAAATTATCTCTTAGATTAGCTAATACCTTATGTTGGTGTTGAATATTTTATTAAAAAAATTAAACTTTTGGATGTACCCTCAAGGATGAGGTGATGTATGGTGGATGGTGCCTATTTAATGCCAAAAATAGATACATTCTAGAGGAAGTATGAAGTAAGTATTATACCACCATTTTACTTGTGGCATCTAATGAACCCATATCTCTTTTTTATGAAATGAAAAACACTGAAGATAACCCTATAGACATATTTTTACCACGTTTATTTTACTATTAAATTGAGGATGATATGATAAGATATGAAGCAACTAAGTACCCAAACATGAGAAAAAATAAATTTTAAAATTACTAGTAAATATGGGATCATGATAATTTACTATAATCTTGATGGTACCATGTAGCCTTTGAAACATATCAAAAATTTCATATGCTACTATACTATCTAAAAATGGATGTGATAAGGTACAAAATTGTGCATATTTTGTGAGCCTGACTATGATTACCATGATAACATTTTTAACTTCCAACCTAAGAAACCCTACCATGATATCCATAAAAACCTACACCCAAATTTGTATAAGAATAGATAAGGGTTGAAAAAGACTATGGGTATTGACTTTCTCATCCTCTTTTTGTAACACAACATGCATTTGGCCATAAATTTTTGGATATCCCCATTGAGTCCTTCCCAAATAAATCTTGCTTGATTCTATGATAAGTTTTTACTAATATTGAATGCCCCCTACTAGAGGAAATTTATAATAACCTTGTGCATAAAGGCAGAATTATTTCACAAATAAAACCTATATTTGTACCTAATGGCATTTCCTTTCCATAAAAAATATTTGATAATATAGAATATTACTAGAGATTTCAAATTAGAAAATGTCTATTAGTGTCATTCTCCCATTTTGATGTTTCCTCATCCACACAATTTTCTTACCATATTTATATTAGGCATAATAGTGACTTTGTGGACTCATCCCTCTTGGATAGTATATCTACAACTATATTATCCTTTCCTTTATTATACATTATTTCAAAGTCATATCCAAACATTTTAGTCACCAATGTTTTTACTTATTTATATGACAATGTATGTTCCAAGAAGTATTTTATACTATCATGATCTATTTTCACCTTAAAATGACTACCCATTAGATATGGTATCCATTGTTTTATTTCATAAAAATTAGAAATAATCTCCTTATCATAGATGGGATTTCTAAAGTCATTATATTTGAGCCAATGACTTTGAAATGAAATGGGTCATTCTTCCTAAATGAGTACTATCCCCATTCCATACCTTGAAACATCAAATTTAATAATGATGTTATTTGAAAAATATGAGGTATCATGAACTAGAGTGGCACACATGGCCTCATTTAGGTTCTCAAATGCCTTGGTAGTTTCTTTATTCTAGTGGAAGGAGTCCTTCAATAAATATATGAGTGGTGCTACTATGCTAATGTATTTTTTCAAAAAAATAATTATAGTAACTTGTTATCCCTAAGAGTCTTCAAATGTTATTGAGGGTTTTTGGAACTTGCCATTTTATCATGGCCTTAATCTTTAAAGGGTAAAATTTTATGTCTTTATGAAAAATAATGCAACCCATGTACTCCACCTATTTCACTCCAAAATCACACTTATAATGTTTTGTGTAAAGTTGATGTTGTTTTAGATTTTTATTACCTCATTCACATACTTCAAATTTGCTTCCCACTCTTACTATATATTAGGATGTCATAAAAAATACCATGAATTTTTTTTTCAAAAAGGGTATAAAGACAATGTTCATATAACTCTAAAATGGAGATGGTGCATTTAAAAGGCATTACCAAAAAATCACAGCAGCCCTCATGAGTTATAAAAGATATATTATTTATATCCTTATATTTGATCCAAATATGATGGCAACATAAATGAGGATCTATTTTTTTTAAGTTGGCAAAACTATTTATCTCATCTAGCAAATCATCAATTATCAAAATAGGAAACTTATTTTTGATGGTGTGTTTGTTGATATATCTATAATCAGGGATCATACTATAGGTAGCATCCTTATTACACACCATTACCATTTTAGATGAATATAAAGTCTGGTTATTTTTTATGATACCTACCTCCAACATCTCTTGTACCATATTCTTAGTCATTATTTTAGACATATATATACTTATAAGGTTTGATGTTTGGTAGTTTACTCCATGGTATTAGTTGAATGGAATGATCAAAATCTCTTTTGAGTGGTATTCCTTTAGGATTTGATCTAAAAATGACTAAATGTTTATAAAAAATCACTTATAATTGTGTTTATGTATACATCTTTATTGGTTATACTTATACAAAAATTAGTTGTGCCATAAATCGATCTGCTCCATTTTTTAGAATCTTCTACATTTAATGGGAACTAACTAATGATGGATAATTTATGCATAATACACATAGTTTGAATGTTTTAAATTTATAGTTAAAATTCATGAATAACACTTGAAATTTAATCTTTTTCATTCCCATGGTTTTGAGCTATTAGAATCCCAAAATTATGTTTGCCCCATCCATGGGAATAGAAAACATAGGAGAGTCTAGCCTATAATATCCCTTGTAAATATTGATAAAATGGAATTTACCTAAATAATTGACTTGTCACCATCTACATCCATGACATAAAATTATAGATATGTATACAAAAAATATTTTTATCATGTTTAAAACTTATTTTTATGAACATATCTATACTTCTCAAGTTAATCAATAATATAAACTTCTATTTCTTAAGGAAAACTACTACCTTGAGGGTTTTTGGGGTGATAATTATTAAAAGTGTATGACAGAAGATAGTGGTTGGTTATATTTTTATTCCACCCCCCAAATCATCATAATCCTCCCTAATATTTATTCATTCTCTTCTTCATCATTGGGACCTTCAATGCGTAATAATTTATATTATTAAGTTTATATCCTTTGCTATATTTGACATCAAAATTTAAACATAACCATTTTTTTAATTTTATTCAATTTATTATGGAGTCAATATCACATGCTAAAGGAATGATTTCAGATTAGTAACATTATTTATGATAGTAGTGAATGCCCAATGTTTGACTAGATGTATTTATTCTACCTTATGTGCAAAGATCATGAAATTTGATACTAGACTTGGATTAAACATATGAACATTGAGTTGAATGTTATTATTGAGTCCACCCAAGAAAATAACATTTAGTTAATTCTCTATGAGTATATCCATACTTGAGGATATGTTATATAATCATTTAATATAATCCATAAAACTCCTTATTTGTCACATTGTTTCTAACTAGATAAAACATCTCTCTTATAGTGTTACAATAATGATCTACAATTCATCAGTAAAAAATGTGTAGGTAACAATAAGGTCCTTATCTTTATTTTGAGTTAATAACCATATATTACAAATGAAATAATTCAATACAAATAAAAATATTCTATTAAAACATTTTTACACATGGGACATGATATAAATTAAATAAATTATCCATTTGATTTATCTAGGTGACTAGATCCTTACCATCAAACTTGCACATGTCAAATTTTTATAGCATGTTATGAGAACTTGTAATTAAAATTAGATTTTTATATCTAGGAGAACCAAAGTTCCATAGTGAATAACTATTGAGCTATGTAAATATTTTCATATTAGCCATGATTGTCTTGATAGTTTCTCAAATTTCCTTTCATTGTATCCAAGTCACCTTTTGCCTCATCTAAATATTATTTTTTATCTATGTTTTGCACTTATTCCCAAGAATTGGTAACTAAAAAAAATATATGTTAGAAGTTTTTAAATACATTTCATATTTATTAGGAATTTTTATGAGAGTGACTATCCATTTTCCATAGACTTTAGCATGTGGACTGACCATGCTTAAAATATATGGTGTAGGGTTCTTGATTTAGGGTTAGGGATTATACCATTGAAATCATCTCTCCACAATGAATTAAATATATATTAATGTTAAAGGGGGATAAATATTAAAAAAAAGTGTATAATAAGCTTATACCATTATGATAGTCTTGTTGAGATAAATCCAATGACTATGTTTTAACCTTTTAGGATTTAACTAGTGTAAATCCTATGTTGTTAAATGGCTGAGTATGATGCTAATATGGTATGAAATATATAAATGATTTATATAATTAACCTTTCCCAAAATATCAAGTGATAAGTGAAGGAGTGATTATCTAGAAGTAAATAGGATATTTTTGTAGATCAAGGAACTGAAATAGGCTGGCAAAACCTTACATCTTGGAAAGTAGTGCCCATATTAGGATAGTAGTACCACGTGGCAACAATGTCCAATTATGGTGCTAGTATCCATCCTATATGAATTGTATGAAACTTTTATGGAAACTATGGGATGTTTTTGAGGTCTTGGTGGTTCTATGTCATTTAGAGGTTTGCATGTGTCACTATTTTAGCTGAGTCTCTTCAAAAACCTTAATGAGAACTTATACACATGAACCAACAACTAGATAAAATACAAAAAGGAATATAAAAATTTGTCTATCTGATGTTACAATAACATGGAATAAAAACCCTATTATCATAACCACTACCTAAATTAACCCTAATGTTAAGGGTCTCAGATCGTATATAGTTCTCCCATAGGGAACATGCATAATCAACTTGCACAATATGATAGAATGACTTTCACTTAGGCCCTTTTTTAATTAAGAACATAATGTCTAGATGTGATAGCTGAGTAGTATGTAGAGTATTGACCTGTATTATCAATTGATTTTATGTAATTATGTGCCAAAATAGTAAGTGATAGATGTAAAATTCCTTGTGAAGATATTTATATAGACATAAGTTTGATTTGAATACAAGACCTTGTTATCTATTTTATGAGTTATAAATTAGGGATAAAAAACATAAGAAAAGGCACCTTTCACACCATTCAGATTTAGTATATTTGAATATGACCTTATGAATATTTAAATATCTACATAGACATGTATGTCTAAATATATATCTGAGTAACATGTATATTTGTGTGAAACTCTAAATATTTTTATATGAATATCTTTGTATACTTGTGTGTCTAAATTTGTATATGAGTGAACTATATATTTGTGTGAACTTATGAATCTAAATATTTGTGTAGATATGTGTGTCTAAAATAATCTATATATTTCCCCCATTTTGATGAGAGATCTAAGATTGTCATAAGGGTGTCTAACCAAAAGTAGTAATGATTAGATATACTAGTGTTATGTAGTAGGTGTGATGTTATCTTAAGATTGAATAGTTTATTTATTGTGATGGAGTTGATTATTGAAATTGGTAAGGTGATAAATATTTTATCTATATTGAGTTAATTATGTTAATGTCATTATTGTCATTTTGTAGAGTTAATAGTGATTAGGAGATCAATTTAACCAATACAGGGTATGGCACATTGATGTCAAGTCCCACATGCAAGAAATGGTTGGTTAATTAGAGTTATAGTTCTCAAGATATTACATTATCAATAAAATGGTATTATTAAGTAAAATTGATATGCAAGGTTAACCTTAATAATGTGGTAGTTGATAAATGTGACTTAGATAGGTTATTTGATTAGTTTGTCCATTCATTTGAAGCATTTGAGTTGAGATAAATTATTTATCTGAGTTAGATAAATATGTCAAGGAGATGAGGATCCAATTTGACCCACTATGAGGAGATGGAGGCTCAGATCCAGGCTAAGAAGGAGGTTACCCTAGTAAGGAACCCATAATATTTCCTATTTTTATCACTTGTAATGCATTTTTACTATTTTTTCTAAACATATGCTAGTTTAGGGCTTATTTTATAAAAAATCACACTACTATCCTTATTTGGGTGCTATTGTTGAGGATATGGAACTATTGTCTAGTGGTATTATCCTTTATGTAATGCTAGCGTCTAGTAGGCCTAAGCTATAATGTTGATCATTACTGACTAGTTGTTGATGTCTATTATTATATATTGGTTTGGATTTTACGTTATTGATGCCTAAATTAGTTGTACTTTTATAGGGTGATGCTCTTATGAGATAATTTTCAACTGGATGGATGATGGAGACCTTATGGGGTCTACCCTTATCAAATGCTAAGATGCCCATGCTTGAGAGAGAAGGTTTAAGACATGTGGAATTCTTAGAGCCTATGCCCTAGGATAAATGCATGATAACTAAATTATGTGAGAGATAGGATGGAAATACTAGAACTTTTTGGTTACCCACTAGGAAATGACTATTAATCTAAATGAAGTGTATAGGTTTTTATAGTTTCCTATTTTTGAGCATAGAGCCATACTACAAGAGGATATAGGTGCTCAAGATATACAATAGGATTTAAGGTATTTATTTAATATGGATGTATGGAATCATCATATAGGGAGCCATAGTGATATAATGTTGACACTAATTATTAATACCAAGGTTTCATGATTATAGAAGGTCTTATCCATTTTATCAACTTCATTTGTGACTATAGTTGGTAGTGGGGTATCGATCTCCTATATGATGCATGAGATAGTGCATGATATAGAGGAGTATGGTACCATGTATTTATGGGTTTAGACAATTTTAGCCCACCTATATAGGGACTTATACCATTTTATATAGGATATGTGTGGTAAAGGAATTAGATAAGCTACACTATTACATTGTTGGGTGTATGAGCACATAGTAAAGAGAAGGCCAGTGTCACCTTTACAAGATGGTTAAGACCACCCATAGTTATTTGTAAAGAGGTGGAATAGGATGGGTCATATGCCTAAGAGGAACACATTTTAGTGTTGGCATGTGTTAGATAGTTTAATAACTGGGGATATTATTTAGAGGCCTTACATGGGCTACAAGGGATGGCCTGAGGATGTACATAGTTTAGACAAATGTAAGTGATCTCTTAGCTACATGATCATTAGCTCAATGTGTATGAGTGGTTTAAGTATGAGTAGGTTACATGATAGTTCAATTTATTTCAAGATGTTCCCCCAGCATCAATGGCATGGTTGAGGAGTTATTGAGCTCCTACAAGTCTAGGTAGGAGATTGAGGCCATCTAATACTGAGATAACTCCCATTCCTTTGATAGATTAGGATATAAAGATTGATATACTAGACATAGATGATGGATTTATTGATGCCTATACATCTTGGTGGAGAGATCACAGATGGGTACCTCTATTTCTAAGGGTAGGATTATCATAGAGGATGTACTGGAGGTGGAGTCCATTAGTGTTATCAATGGTAAAATTATAGTGTGCTTGAATATTCTATGTATTTGGTTACTCTTTTATTTAATTAAGAATTTGATGTATTTTATATGTATGTGCAAGTTTAGGTGATGATGAATACTAGGATACTACCATCAAGTCATCAATTCATGTATCAACATTGCATATTATTGATGATGCCATGAAGGATGGATTGGTAGAGAGGGATATTAATGTATTTAATGTTCATGCCCATTTATTTTATTGAACATAAATAACTACTATAGTGTATAGATGAGTGGTTGTGGATAGAGATAAGGCATGCACATATTTTCATAAGTAAGCTATGCCCATAATCAATGTTCTATGTGGGGATAATAGTCATATAGTGGATGACTACATACATATTCAGTGAGAGCATGCAGATTGTATGGTTTAGTTGGGTATTATTTCATGTAAATTTTTCTTTTATTTCTATGAAGAAAGATGTAAAACTTGAAATAAGGGTGAGGTTAGTATAACCTAGGTTTGGTTTATGCTCCATGATACAGATAGTTTTAGATACTCTTATTTATCTTGAGAAGATGACCTATAGTTAAGAAATACAATAAAAAATGGTTGATTAGCTAGGTAGGTGGGTGGATTACCTAACAAGATAGATCCAAAAAGTATACAACTTCCTTAGAGGCTGTCAATCCAAATTTAGACAATTTAATGTTAATAAAGTTGTTGATAAGAAGGATTGCATAACATAAATGAAATTACTCGATCAAAATAAATAAATAATTATAAAGAAATAATGCATTTTAAAAAAATAACATTAAAATAAATGCTAAACTATCAAGGTGTGGTTAGATTGTTGTTCTTAACTTTGTATAGTGTTAGGAATAAAGAAGAATAGTTTTTGATTGAGGTTAGAAGGTGTTTAAAGATTGTTATTTTGATTAAAATGACTTACATAATGACCATTGGTGGTCAAGGTTGATCATAAATGGTCGATAGGTGACTGTCTATGGTTAACAGGTGACCATTAGTAGTGGTTGAGGGCTGACTAATGATAGTTAATAGGTGACCATCAGTGGTAGTCAAGAGTTGACCATTACACATGATCGAGGGTTGACCATCATTAACTGATAGGTGACCATTTTTGGTAGTTAAGGGTACACCATCACATATAGTTGAGGGTTGACTATTACCATTTGATAGGTGACCACTATGGTTAAGGGTGACTATCAGTATCCACTATGGGTTTGGATAGATTGTTAGTTTTAGATAGAATAGGTTATTAGTTGTTTACAAAAAGGTTTTATAGGCTACTAAAGGTTAGTTAATGGTCATGAGGGAAAGATATAGCCTTATAAGTATCAAGGGTAAAGTTTTAGTATTCAAGTGGTTGATAATGGTTAAAGGGTGTTCTAGTAGAAGAGGTAATGTATGGAGTTGTATAACTATTGAAACTAAATAACTAAAACTTAAAAAAAAGAATAATATACTTAGCTTGTGGTTGATAGTTGATGGCTTGAATAAATTCTAGAGATGGAAAGATTTTTGATATCTTGAACTTTCCTCCTTTTTCTTCATCTTCCCTCTAATGCCCCCAAGAAGTTCTCCCTTTACACATCTACTTCCTCTCTTAATATAGTGGAAAGGGAGTGGTGAAATAAAGAGTTCAACAAGCTATCTAAATTTAGCTTAATCATGCATTGATGATACAAATTATAAATCAAATAACTATAAATAAAAAATTGAGCTAGAGTTTGAGTTGTAGTTAACTCCTAAGGTGGTTAGGGTCAAACCATTAGTGGTTGAGTGTTGACCATCAATGGTCAATAAGTGATCATCGATGATGATTGAGAGTTGGCCATCACATGTGGTTGAGGGCTGATCATCATTAGTTTAAAAGTAACCATTGTTAGTGGTTGAGCATTGATTATCATATGTAGTCAGAGGGATAACCATCAGTAGTTAATAAGAAACCATTGATAGTGGTCAAGGGTTGATCATCACATGCAGTCAAGGGGACATAGTTAAAATTGGCTAGATTTAATAATTTCCACTAATGACTAGTGGGGTAAATGATTAGTAAATGATCCCAAAGGGGTCAAAAGGTGGTCCAAGGGTTAATGAAATATTTGGAACCATAGTGTAAGTTTTATAGTGTCTACATTTTCCCTCTTTTTGTTGTGCAATTTGTATTAGTAAGTTGTAAAACAAAAACAAAAGGTTGGTAGAAGGTTGAATGCCCTAAGTATTAGAAGAGGTGTTCCACCTCAAACTAGGAATTGATGAGGTGAAATAGAGTCAGGTGTGGGTTTGATAAGTGGATAAGTAAATGATAAAATAGGTAATATGGATGGATTGGTAGAATAGGTCACTACAAGGAGGAAAATTGATAAATGAACCAAGCTATAATGTTAGACATAAATAATATGGGTACACCTATAAACTCAAGTCACTGTGCAAAAGGTTATATGTTATCAAGGGTCTAAAAAGTGGGTGATCCTAAAAACATAGATTACATCACATGTTTTATAAGTTGTATAGGTGGGTGATAAGGTTGGTTTGTTTGGTTGGTAATTTAAGTGAAAATAAGTACACAAAATGTGAATAAGTGTGATATCATAAATTTTACATAAACTAATTTTCCATAGTTGAGGTAAGTGGTAAAATAAGTTGGGTACTAGAAGGAAAAGTGATAAGTGGAATAGGTGGCCATATTTAGGCATGGTGTTTATGGTTACACTCATAAACATAAGTATCCTAGAAAAATTCAATGTGTTATCATGTATCCAAGGTAGGATATGATCCTAAGAAGAAAAAATGGTCATAGGTGTCAGGATCATAAAGGGTCATGCTCTGAGGTACCTAAATGGTTGGGCATAAAAGCTAGTGAAAAGTTGTCAAATATGGAAAGGTAGGTATGAAATCAAAATTAACAAGATAAGGCTTGGTCACAAAAAGTGTGAAAGGTGGGCCAAAATGACCAAGTTGAGGTTAATTAGTTTGGTTGGTTGGTTGATGGAGAATAAGGTGCTTTTCAATAGGTGCATGGTTGTGGAGAAAATAGTACTCCTTGATAGGTGTATGGTTATGGTAATGTTGTGTTTGTTTGAAAATGTTTGGTTTGGTGGTGTTCAAATTGGTTTCCCAATTTGTTGGAAGGGTGAAAATTAGGTGGTTAGGGTTTTAATGACTCAAATATGGAAGACACACATCTTCTCAAGTGGTCATGAAAGTGGAATGAGGTTGAAATGCTTTGATTGAAAAATACCATAATGGAAAGATGGGTGGGATTAAGAACATAATACCCTTTCATGTATTTCATTAGTGTTAGTTTATTGGTTAAAATAAGTAGCTTGATCACGTAGTGTCAAGTAAAATCAAAATCCCTTGATTTGATAGAGGGTAAAATGTGGAGATGAATGGTAGGTGGATGAATGGTAGTGTATCCTTCTTATGGGGATGGTTTCCCCCTATTATAGGTGACCTAAGAACCATTATAGATAAGTCCATGTTTTAAGTTTAGTGTATACTAATCAAGGTGAGAAGTCTACAAATGATGCATGAAAGTGGGTTGAAGCTTTCTTGGGATTGCTTTATTTTTGACTTTTGACTTTAGGGTTTTTTTATGCTTTTATTTGATGGGTTTGGGAAGCTGATTGATGTGGGAATCTTCCAAGTGATTTCTTTCTTGAAAAATGTTTGGTTCATCCAACCTTGAAGGGAGTGGTATGATCTTTGGATTTGTTTATGTGTGATATTTATCCTTCAAAGGAGAAGTCTACCTTTTTAAGCAATTTTTAGTAGTTTTGGGTAGTTATCCTTTAAGGGAGTAGTCTGTAATGCTAGATATTTTTGACGTAGGTGATATTCGACATCCTAAATTTTAATTCTATGCTAGTTTAGACATGGAATAGTTTATATATTCTAAAAGGCTTTCCTTTATGGAGGCAAAACTATAGCACAAGAAATTTAATGATGGGAAAAAGAGGTTTAATTAAAAATTACCATGGGGATTCATATTATAAGGGATGAAAAGTGTCTATAATAATCATGCCATAAGTAGAGATGTGGTACCCATGCTTAGGATTAGGTTAATGTTGTGATAGATAATTACATGATCCTATTTTAATCAGTTTTCCTTAAAATAAGGAGATGAAGGTGGTTGAAAATAAGGGATGAGCTTAATTTAGACACAAGAGGACTAAGAACTTGGTCTAACAAAAAAACAGTCTTGAAAATAAAGAAGTGAGGGGTTTAGGTTCTGATATGCCTTAGATCCACACTTACATGTAAATTGTTTGATCTAATCATGAGAGAAGAGGTCCCCCAACTACTTTTGACACTTGATGAGGCATGGAAAATATGCTAGATGGATAGAGTAAAAAGGCAAGGTTGGTTAGGTAATTATGGCTAGACTTTTAGAAGAAATGTTGGTTGGTTTTTTGTTTGGTTGAGTAGGTTTAGGTTTTGGTTTGGGTTAGTTTTATAGGTAGGTATAGGTAAGGTAGTGAAAAGGCAAGGTTTTGGGTAAGGTTCTAGTTATAACAATGACCATCGGTAGTTAGTAGTAGACCAGTAATGGTTCACCAAAGATTAGTGAAGGTTGACATTTGAAATGTAAAAGAGGTCTAAGGGTAGATCAGTGATGGTTCAATAGAGACCACCACTAGTCAAGGTTTCAAGCAAAAGAGGTCTAAAAGGTATGATTGATGTTAAAGGCTTGCTTAGGTTTAAGGTTAAAGGTTGGGTTAAGGTTAAGGTTAGTTTGATTGTAATTTAGATGTGACTAGCTATAGGTGGGGTTGGTTTGGTTATAGGCAAGGTTGAGTTGATCATAGGTGTCAAGGGTTGGTTTGGTCATAGGTGAGGTTGGGTTGATCATAGGTGAGGTTGGGTTGATCATAGCTGAGATTGGGTTGAGGTTAAAAGTTCAAGGCTAAGGTTATGGGTGAAGTTACTGAAGGTAAGGTTAAAAAGTGATAAATGGTCAAAGCCTTTTTGGAATGAGAGTTTCCCCAGTTACTTTTTCCATGTACAGTGAGGATGCTAGTTAGTAAAAAGGTTTTAGTATGGATGAAGATGACTTCATCCACCTCCCAACGGTTATTAGTAATTATTTGTTAGTTTGTGTGGATTTCAAGTTATAGGTGGTGGTTTAGGAAAGATCTCCCTTATGGTGCTATGGTGAGAGAAACATTATTGGGTTAGATTTGGGTACGGTTAGGGTCTAAAAATGATGTTGGGAACATCAACTTGAAATAAAGGTGGGTTTGACAAGAGTATCAGATTATCCCAATGAGGGATCTTAGGTGAGGTGTGGGTAGCTTGGATAAAAGGGTACCCAAGATTTAAGAAATCTTGAATGAAGGGTTGATGTTGTTTTGGGTTAATAAATAAGTTTTTTAAGGTTGGATCAAAAGTTGGGCTAATCGTAGTTGATTTATTTGATTTAGAGGTTGGTTTTTTTATTTGAGGGAGGTAGGATGTGTGGTTAATTTATATTTTTGGTTGGGTTTTATTTATTTTTTGGTAAGGTAAGGTGACAAATATTTGACCATATTAAAAAGGGAATCAAGCTAAAGACAATATCATTAGATAGATGAAAATGAGTAGATTATAGACAAATTGAATGGGTTTGATTTTAGTTGAGGTTAGGTTAGGTTTGGTTTAAGGTGAGGTTGGATTAGTTATAGGTGAGATATTTTGAGTTTGTATTGGCTCCACTAAAAGGGTAGGTGGAATAGGTAAGGTAGCTTTTTTTGGTTTCACCAAAAGGGTAGGCGGAATAGGTATGGTTGTTGGGGGTGATTCCACATTTTGAGGAAGTGGAAGAAGTAGGTTCATTGGAGGTTGATCCACTAAATGGTGAAGTGGAAGAGATATGTTGGTTTCATTAATTATGGTTTCAAATGAAATTTGAGAAGGGTTCACTTAGTAAACAAGTGGATTGGTTAAGATTGATTCTTATTTATTGATGATGGTTACTAAAGGAAGTTGGGAGGGCTTCAATTGATTAATAGGTAAATTGGTTAGGGTTTTGATTATAGTTTCCTCATTTATATGTTTGATAAGGACCAAATATAATGGATGGGATTCATTGATTTAATGGATTTGGTTATTGGTTTACACAATAATGGGTGTAAAAAGATGCTCAATGATTAATTATTTGAAGACATTCAAGGCTAATTTGGTAAGAATGTAGAGGTTATCCTTGGGACCTCCTTTTGGTCAATAATGTTTTGGATGATCATCTTAAAAAATTGACATCTATCTGCCACATGACCATTTGTATGATGATACATATAAAACTAATTATATATAAACCAAATGGACTTTGGAAGAGAATGATTGATGTTTTTGATTGGAGGAATTCTAATAGCATAAGAATCTAAGAGTTTGTCAAGGATTGAGGCATATTATTCCCCAAGTGGGGTATACCACCTAGGAAGAGGGTGCAACAATGATTATTGAGGTTTTGAGATGATTAGTTGGTTTGAGGAAGTTGGTTGGTTAAATAATTTTTGGTTAATTTGATAAGTTTGAGTGATTTTATGGGTTGGGTATGCTTGATAAGGTTGGTGGGTTATAAAAATTTGGTTGATAATTATTGGTATTTGATGAGGTTGGTTGGTTTGATAAGATCAATGCATTTAAAAAATTTGGTTGGTTTGATAAGGTAAGTTTTTTTGAGAGGTTGGGTAAGGTTGAGATATTTGATAGTTTTGACAAGTTGATATGGTTGGGTGGTTTAAAAGGTTTGGTTTGTTTAATAAGGTAGGTTGCTAGTTACTAGTTGTATTTTATGGGGTTGATAAGGTTGATAAGGTAGGTAAGGTAGGTTAGCTTGATATGATTAATAACATTGGTAAGGGTGATAAGATTGATTAGTTAGAAAATTTTGATTGATAGTTGTTGGTTGGATGATTGTTGGTTTGATTTGATGAGGTTGATAAAGTAGGTTGATATTTATGCATGGTATGACTAGGGGGATAAACCAAGTCTTAGTTTTGAGACAAAGAAGGTTGCCAAAAAGGGGGTTATAGGTGATTGATATGATGGTTGAGGTAGGCAATCAAAAGTTTGATGCAATTGATATGATGGTTGGGGTAGTAACCCAAATATTGGTGAGGTTGAGATAGTTGAGGTGGGTTATGACAAGGGTCAAATAAGTTTTGAAAGGTTATTAGTTGGTTGAGGTGATGATAAAGTAGATGTTGAAAGGTTCTTAATTGGTTGTATTTGAGGTTGAATTCATTACACTTAAGGTTGGGTTGGTTGTAGGTGAGATTAGGTTGGTTATAGGTGAGATTGGGTTGATGGTAGGTAAGGTTGGGTTAATTGTGGGTGATGTTGGGCTGGTTATTGGTGAGGTTAGGTTGATCATAGGTAAGGTTATGTTATTTTTAGGTAAGGTTAGGATGGTTGTAGGTAAGGTTGGGGGCATAAGTGGCTCTTGATGTGAGGTAAATTTCTAAGAAAAAAGGGTTATCTTATAAGAGTTTAACAAATTTAGGATCTCTAGGAGAAAATATAGGAAGGCTCCCCATTGAATAAGGAAATGGAGATGAGGTGGATGAAGGCAGAATGGTGGAAAAAAATTTACCAAGGGGGTTAGATTCCTCATAACTCAAACAAAGAGAAGACAATAAAAAAATTCAAATAAGATAAAACACACTCTAAATCATGTTAAATCCTAAGGTTCTTTTTGTATCACTTGTGGCTTATGCCTTAAGTTAGAATTGTATGACTCAACTTAGGTTTTTAAATAGGTACTAGATAAGAAATATATGGTTGGTTTTAGGTAGTTTAGGATCTCAAAATTATCTATATTATCATTGATAAGTGGCTTGATATTGGGGCCTATCCCCTCACATCACACACCAAAATGATAAGGGTGTCAGACACTTAGCCAAGATATAAAATTGCCATAGATTCTACTCAACTAGAAAGCTGAGATTTGGTTTTTCCCCTTGGTAATGATGTACAAGTGGGATAGCCAATGGGTGAAAGTTATCACTAGGAGATGAAAAGCTATTTGGTCCTTATGTCAAGTGTTATGATGTTTGGTCTTGTTTGTATAAAGAAGTGAGGATATAATTAATTTACTTGATTAATTAAGCTATGAGATAATTATGTAGGCAAACTATGTATGAGAGGTTAATTTTAAGCCAAAAATAAATGTTTATTTCATTTAAATGAGCATAAAGTAAAATAAAAATGAATTAGATGTGACTAGGTCCTACTAGGAGTGCCAAAATGTTTCATGTAAATTTTTCTTTTATTTTTGAGAAGAAATATGTAAAACTTGAAAGAAGGATGAGGTTAGTAGAACCTAGGTTTGGTTTTCACTCCATGATCTAGATGGTTTTATATACTCCTCTTTGTCTTGGGAGGATGACCTATAGATAATAAAGACACTTTAAAATGGTTGATTATTTATGTAGGTGGGTGGATTACCTAGCAATCTAGATCTAAGAAGTACACAACTTCCTTAGAAGTTGTCAATCTACCTTTTAGACAACTTAATGTTAATAATTTTTTTGATAAGAATGAATACATAATGTAAATGAAAGTAATTGATCAAAATAAATAAATACTTTTTAATAAATAATGCATTTTAATAAAATAATATTAAAAGAAATGCTAAATTATCAGGGCATGGTTCAAGTGTGGTCAGATTGTTGTTTTTAACTATGTATAGTGATAAGGATGAAGAAGTAGTGTTTTTGGTTGAGGTTGGAAGGTGTTTAAAGATTTTTTTTTATTAAAATGACTTACATAGTGACTATCAATGGTCAAGACTAACCATTGATATTTGATAGGTGACTGTTAGTGGCAAACAAGGGTTGAACTTCATACATGATCGAGAGCTGACCATCAGTGGTTGATAAGTGATCATTAGTGGTGGTCAAGAATTGACCATCACACATGGTTGAGGGCTAACCATCACTGGTTAATATGTAACTATTGGTGATGGTTTAGGTTTGACCATCGTACATAGTTAAAGGTTGACCATCACCAGTTTATTGGTGACTAATATGATCGAGGGTGACCATTGGTGGCCACTATGGGTTTGGATAGATTATTGGTTCTAGATAGAATAGGTTATGGGTTGGTTAAAAAAAGGTTCTATAGGTTTTTTGAGGTTGGTTATTGGTTATAAGGGCAAGAGAGAGCCTCATAGGTATCAAGGGTAAAGTTTTGGTACTCAAGTGGTGGAGGATGGTTAGAAGGTGTTCTAATGGAATATGTAATGCATGGAATTAACAAACTATTGAAACTATATAACTAAAAATTTTAAACAAGAACAATATACTTATCTTGTGGTTTATAGTTAATGACTTGAAGAAGTCTTGGAGTTGGGAAGATTTTTGATATCCTACACCTACCTCATTTTTATTATTCCCTCTGATCCCCCCCAAGAATTTCTCCCTTTGCACATCATGTTCCTCTCTTAATATAAAGGAAAGGAAATGGTGAAACAAAGTGTTCAACAAGCTATCTAAATTTAACCTAATCATGCATTGATCATGTGCATGATGGATCAAATAGATATAAATAAAAAAGTGATCTTGACTTTGAGATGTAGTTAACTTCTAAGGTGGTTAGGGTCAAACCATTGGTGATTGAGGGATAACCATCACATGCAGTTGAGGGTTAACCATAAATGGTTGATAGGTGACTATCGATGGTAGTTAAGTGATGAATATTACACATGATTAAAGGGATGACCGTTGATATTTGATAGGTGATCATTGGTAGTGGTTGAGGGATAATTATTGCATATGATCAAGGGGACATAGTCAAAATTGGCTATATTTAGCCATTTCCACTCATGATTGATGAAGTAAATTATTAAGAAATGATCCTAAGGGGTCAAGGGGTGGTCTAAGGGTTAGTGTGATATTTATAACTATAGTGTATGGTTTTTTAGTGTCAAAAGGTATGTATAGCGAGAGAGAGTAGATGTATTTATCAATCTAGGTAATGGAGGGAGAGTGTAGTATATATTTCTAGCATGGATATGTTTAAGAGTGAGAGTGAGGGATCTATTCCTAGTGGCCATGTCTATATTATTTAATGATGGACTATACTTGTATTGAAACTATATTTTGAGCTATATATAAATGTTCATTATTTATATTGTCATTGTGTATATTGGTATCTAGATCTAGTTATATTTTGTATGTTGATATGTGTTTAATGTTAATCACAGGATATACTAAGAGGGGGTGAATCAGTATATCATATATCTTATAAAACTTTCCTTTAACTAAAATCCACTTAATCAAACATTGAAGATATGCAATAAAAATCAAACAATAAGCACCACACAAGATAAAGAGAGACACCATATATAACTTGGAAACCCAATGTGGGAAAAACCATGGAGAACAATCTCAAGTATATGAATGAGCACCAACCCAAATAATATTCACAAGGACAAACTTGCAGGAGCACCAAACCCCTTTGCCAAGCACCAACCCAGCAACTATTCATGAGCACCAACACACAAGAGCACCACACCCCTTTGCCAAGCACCAACCTAGCAACAATTCATGAGCACCAAACCATAAGAGCACTAACCCCTTTGTGTATACCACACACCTATCTCTCAATGTTGCTATATCAACAAATGATAGTTCAATACAACATCTCTTTCCTCTCTCTCACCTTTGCTCTTCTAATCTATATATAACAAATACAAATCATATTCATCTCTCACAAAAATTCTCTTCTAAGCTAGATAATACAATATCAAATCAACCTCTATATATCATATTTTCAAATGGCTTCTCAAGCCTTTATTTATAGCTTTCCAAATGACCTTTGGCCTTCCCCCTTTGTGACCCTTCAATCCTCATGGAAAATGGCACCAAAATTGTATGACCCTTCATATTCAAGCCTTTGAAAAGTCATGTGGTGACCCTTCATGATCAAAAACGTCCTTCCCTCTTTTGTCCTCATCTTGGTGACTTTTCGTATTCCTTAAAGTGTCCCTTCATGAGAAATTGCACCCTTCCTCTTTGTCTTCACTTGGTGACTCTTGGAATTCCCCAAGATGAGTCTTCATGGGAAAATGCATCCCATCCTTCTTTTGTCTTTACCCCATGGCTCTTTGACTTCTCCATGGGCCCTTCTTTTGTCTCATATGCAACCAAAAATATATTTGTTAATATTAAATAAATACTAACTCACATTAGCAAAGATATATCTATTACAAACAATATTAATGCAATGGGGCCTTTATCACCAATAATGCTAGACCTTTGACATCAATGACAATATTTCCAACAATCTCCCCCTTTGTCATTAATGGAAACCTCAATCCTAAAATTGCCACATCCTATCACCTGCACTTACTGTCATCTAAAAACATACAGTAACTCCCCCTTATTGTAGCAACCTATACCTATTCCATGTACCTATTTTTTGCACATGTACCTATACCTATTATTCTCCCCCTTTGACATCAATGGAAAAGGACCTACCTAGAGCTAACACTTAGCTCCCCCTCAATTGATGATGAACATCAATGGTAGGAAGTAAAGGAAATTACTCCCAAATTCTCTCACAGATACTCAAATGTGTCTTTTGGTAGTGCCTTTGTGAAAATATCTACAATCTGCTCTATAGTACTAATATATTCCATCTTATCCTATTGATTTGCAACCTGATCTCTCAAGAAGTGATATATAATGGGAATATGTTTTTTTCTTGAATGCATTACTAGATTTTTTGAAATATTTATAGCACTTATGTTACCACAAAAAATGGAAATAGGTTCATCATACTTTACCTTGATATCTTCTAAAGTTTGCTTCATCCAAAGCACTGGAGTACAACACAATACTGCTACAATATATTCTAATTCAACTGTAGAAAGTGATACTGAGTTTTGCTTCTTGATTAGCCATGATACTAAGCTATCAACAAGGAAGAAAGCTCCTCCACTTGTACTCTTTCTATCATCTAAGTACCCTACCCAATCTAAATCTGTATAAGCAACTAAAGTAAAATCTTTACCTATGGGATACCATAATCCATAATCTAATGTCCCCTTGATATATCTAAATATTCTTCTCACCAACTGTACATGACTATCTCTTAGAGATGACTGATATCTTGCAACCATACCTACTGCATGCATGATGTCTAGTCTCGATGCTATCAAATATAAAAGACTACCAATCATAGATCTATACAAATATTGATTTTTAACATGTGAATATTCATCCTTGCTCACCTTATTTTATGTACACATAGGTGTGCCAACTGGTACACAATCCTCAAAACCAAATTTTTTCAACATTTCCTTGGCATATTTACTTTGAGATATAAAAATTTCTTTATTTGATTGAAATATTTATAATCCTAAGAAAAATGATAATTCTCCAAGCATAGACATCTCAAATTCATTTTGCATTCTATCAAAAAATTCTTTTGTCATATTTTCAATAGTTCCTCCAAAAATTATATCATCAACATATACCACAATAATCAATTGATGCTCACCTTCTGTTTTGATTTAAATATTACTATCAGCAAATCCTCTCTTGAATCCTTGATCTATCGAAGTTGTTTCCAGAATCCGGATAACACGAGTGAAATGAAGACGTGATCACACAAGATGAACAAGTGCACACCACAAGATGCTCAAGCAATTTGAAATTAGCACAATAAGAGAAATTGCACAAGACAAAATGGAGAAAACCAAAATCTGGTTAGTATGGAATGGCCAAAATGAGGACTACAAATAGGAGAGTATGAAAGTAACACCTCCACAAAAGGTGGACAAGGCACCCCAAGAATAGAATGTAACTCCTCCATAAAATGTGGTGACAAGGTGCTAAGAATAGAGAAGTAACTCCCATCAAGGGAGTTACTTATGACATTCTTATGACACCTATGACACATCTATGACACACACCTCCACATAAGCTAGCCTATCCCACAAATGTAGGAAAACTCCATGTATGCACAATAAATATAATTTCCCTAATTAATAAATAGGGAAAAATAAAAACCTACACTAATACCCCCCCCATAAGCGTAGCTTAGGTGGGAAGTGTGGAAAAATAAAATGGGTCCCAACAACTAGGCTTGATGAGGTACCCATGTACAAATGCAATCTCCCATAAGATAGAGAAAAGGAGAAAACCCATAGGAAAAAACTCCCCCCCCCTAAAAGAGAGACATGAAAGAAAAGAAGAGGCTAGAAGGCCCCCCCTAAAGATGATGCTGCTATAGATGTAGACCACACCCCAAGAAGAGCTTGTAGATGAATGAACTTGCTCTCAGTGAAAGGTTTGGTGAAGATGTCTGCAACCTGCTCTGAAGACTGGCAAAATATCAAGTCAATGACCCAACTATAAATAAGCTCTCGAATGAAATGCATGTGAATCTCTATGTGCTTGGTCTACTGGTGCTAAACCGGATTCTTGCAAATCTATATGGTACTCTGATTATCACAATAAATGATGGTGGGCTACCTGATAAGAATGCCAAACTCAAAAAGAATCCCTTGAAGCTAAATAGCCTCAATAGTTGCATTAATAGCTCCCCTGTACTCTGCCTCTATGGATGATATAGCAATAGCATTCTGCTTCTTATTAGACCAAGTGATAGGACCTGAACCTAGAGAGAAACTATAACCAAAAGTGGACTTACGAGTCTATGAATCACCAACCCAGTCTGAATCTGTATATCCAACCAAGTCAACCTCTGTGCCAAATCTGTAGTTAATCCCATATCTATGTGAACCCTGTATGTAATGCAAGATCCTCTTCGCTACTTTCCAATGCAGCTCATGGGGTTCCTGCATGAATCTAGAGACAAGTCCCACTGTATATGAAATGTCAGGCCTAGTGTGAGTCAAGTAGATGAGACTACCAACAAGTTGTTTATACCGAGTGGCATCAACCAATGGTGAAGAACAATCAGTTTCAAGCTTGACTCCTGATAGAAACGGAGTTGGAGATGGCTTGCAATCAACCATGTGAAATCGAGCCAATAAGTCAAGAGCATACTTAGGTTGTGTAAGAGAAATCCCTAAATCTGACTGTGAGATCTTAAGGCTAAGGAAGTAGTGCAACAAACCCAAGTCTATCATGTCAAATCTATCTTGAAGAGATGCCTTCACTACTGCAATAGCTGATGAAGAACTCTCAGTGATCAAAAGGTCATCAACATATAGAACCAAAATCAGAAGTAAATCATCCTACTGTAAGAAGTAGACATTAGGATCAGAATGGCACCTAGTGAAACCTGCTATGAGAAGGAAGGAATCCATCTTGGTATACCAAGCCCGAGGGGCCTGTTTGAGGCCATAGATAGATTTCTTAAGTCTGCATACTAAGGAAGAATCCTAAACAAATCTTGGTGGCTACTCCATGTAGATCTCCTCCTCAAGGTCTCCATGAAGAAAGGCACTCTTCACATCCATCTGATGCACATCCCAACCATGTGCTATGACAATAGCCAAGGTGAGTCAGATAGAAGTCATCTTTGCAATGGGTACAAAGGTCTCTGAGTAGTCAATGCCTGCCACCTGTGAGAAACCCTTGGTGACCAATCATGTCTTATAATTATCAATTGACCCATCTACTACAAACTTGGTCTGATATATCCACCTACATCAAACCATCTTTCTTCCCTTAGGAAGTGAAGTCAAATCCCAAGTGTGATTTTTGATTAAGGAAGAATATTCTTCCTCCATAGCACTATCCCACTCAGGTACCCCTGATGCCTCTCAAAAAGTCTGTGGATCTGAAACTGAAGCAAAGAAGGCATGTGGATCTCTCTAAAAATCCCCCCTAGTATGTTTGTCATCTGTTGGGTCTCCTACCCATGTGCTAGCACTCTCAAGTGTCTGTCTGGCCCAAAGTGGCCCAGAAGTGGGCGAGTCTGGTGCTAACTCCTCATCCTCTAACTGACTAGAGGTGGATGACACTGCATCACTATCCTCACTATCTAAACTTGAAGAAGAAGAAGATGACTCTAGCTCAAGAACCTATTGTGGTTGATCTGAATCTAACAAGGAATCATCATGAAGAAGTAGATCTGATGAGGGAGAAGAAGTGTCAAGTGTTGAGTCTCTAGGACTCTCATAAAAATGGACAGTTCTCTCGATGAACAACTCATGTGTGACTGGATCTAGAAGGTGATATCCCTTAATACCATCTAGATATCCTATAAAGATGTAAGGCTTGGACTGACATTCCATAACTTTGCGTTTCTTCTTCAAAATGTGGGCCATGGCTGGGGATTCGAAAACCCTGAGGTGCTCAACATCATGTTTCCTTTTATTCCAAGCTTCAAATGGTGTTATCCCTTTCAAAGCTTTGTGAGGAACCCTGTTCTAAATGTAGCAAGCACAATTGATGGCTTCAGCCCAGTACTGTGGTGCTAAAGATTTGGAGTGAATCATACAGCTAGCCATCTCTTTTAGGAACCTATTCTTACATTCTACAACCCCATTTTGTGAAGGACTATAGGTGACTGTGTGCTGCAAATCAATCCCCTCTATGGTGTAAAATTGCTCAAACTTGATGCTGACATACTCCCCTCCATTATCAATTCAAAAAACCTTGATGGATTTCTCACTCTATTTCTCAACAAGAGCCTTGAAGTCTAGAAAATGTTTAAACACTTCAAACTTTTGTTTGAGAAAATATATCCAAATGTACCTAGAGAAATCATCAATGAAAGTAAGGATGTACTTGGCCCTTGTGAAATATGGTTTGGGAAAGGGTCCCGATACATCACTATGGACTAACTCCAAAGGTTGTGAAGCCCTCCAAGCTTTGCCTTTGTCAAATTTTGCTTCAGGATGCTTCCTAAGGGAGCACCCCTCACAAAGTCCTTTTGAGAATTGGACACGAGGCAAGCCAATGACCATGTCATTTTTACAAAGTTGCTCAAGATAGCGATAGTTAAGGTGGCCAAACCGCTCATGCCATAATTTTCTAACTCCATCTGAATGAGTCAGCAATGCTGTAGGAGAAGAATCTGATGCAAAATGTGAAAAGGTGTATAACCTAGCTTGGTGATCCGCCCTTCCCACTGCCACTATAGTATCACTATGCAACTCCCTGATAGACACTAAATCTAGTGAAAACTCAACTCTCATGCCCCGACCAATGTGAGTGATTTGGTACACTGATAGAAGATTGGTTGAAAGAGAAGGAACACTTAGAACATTGTTGAATGTTCCTCCTTCCATTTCAACTGACCCTCTCCCTACAATGAAAACTGATGTGTCATCACCCAAACTAATTGTAGTCATGCTACAAGGCTCTAAAGATGAAAACTCAACTAGTGAAGAGCCCATGTGGTGAGAAGCACCTGAGTCGATGACCCATGAAGATGTAGAAGCTGTAGTTGCTACAAGGGCCTTGCCCTTTTCTTTCTCCTTACCCTTGCCTTTTGCCTTAGTAGAATCTTGGGTTGATGAATTTTGCTTGATGGACTCAAGAACACCTATGTTGTTCTTCTCTAGAAGATGAGTTAGGTGGTCTATTTGTTTCTTCATGCACTTGTGTTCATCATGCCTTGTCTTTTTACAATATGCACACTTAACCTTCTCCTTCTTAGGTTTTGCTTTGGAGGATGAAGACTCAGTGTTGTTTTTGGTAGGATTGGTGTTTTCTTTCTTCTTCTCCTGATCCTTGTTCTTTTTCTTCTCCTTTGTTAAAGTCTTATCCTTACCATTTATAGCTATCAAAGCTTGGGGTTGAGTAGACTTCATTGTGCCCATCTGAATTAGCTTATCTTGCTCCCTAGTCAAGTCAACAATGAATGAATCCAAAGAAGGCATTTTCCATGTAGTGCCAAGGGCACTTTTAGTGGCATGAAAAGTGGAGACAAAGACTGAATAGCTAGGACCTAACTTTGCGAGAATAGAAAGAATGAGTTGATCATCCTTCTTCTCTATCCCACATTCTTTCAATTTCAATCTAAGGGCCTTAAACTTAGTGAAGAAGTCTTGTAGGGTGTCAAAGTTGCTAGGACTTAGACTTATGAGTTCGTTTTTGAGCTCATGACCTCTCATCTCATCAAGCTTCCCAAACAATTTTTCTAAGGTGTCCCATATGTCATTAGGAGTTTGGGAGGATTCTAAGTGGAAGAGAAGTTCTGGAGACACAAAAAAGATCAGTAACCCAAAGGCTTCATCACTACGGTTGTACCACTTAACCTTTTCAGCATCTGTGTTGGGTTCTACTTCTGTACCTATGGTGATCCTATACAACCCTTTGCTTCTAAGAATGATTGACATTTTAAATTTCCATTCATGATAGTTGAAGGGTGTTAGAGGTTTAAGTTGAAAAGAATCCATTTTTAGCTGAAATTAGGTGAAGTTGTGTTGATTGCAAGTTGAGATTTTATGTAGAAATGAGAATAAAAGTGAAAATTGCTAGTTGTGAAAAGCAATCACACCCCCCCTTGAAATATTGAGCCCCCCCCCCAAAATATGCAAGTTCACACTCAAAAGATGTTGGACTTAGCTGAAAATGCGTCTTAGAGCAATCAGTGCAAGACTAAAGCAAATAGGACATCGGACTCAGCTGAAAATGCGTCTCGAGAGACCCAAAATTTTGGCACTTTATAAAATAGTGAATTTTTGAAAAATAAAAAGTTTACACTATGGAGAATTTAATTACAATAACTTTTGAAAAAAATGGCACCCAAAACCGAGCTACCATTTGCAAGATTTTAAAGTTACAATTTTCCCATAAACTAGTGTTTTTACAAAAAAAGCACTAAAACATTAAAAAAATGCCTGTTATGGGGAGAAAAAGTGGCCTTCCAACCACTCATTGGATTTGGTATAGAATGAAGAATCCAAATGAGGTTTGTGTGATGGGGAATTGGCCTCCTACCAACCTGGGCCTCACCCTTTGTCTTCGTAGGTCGAAGATACAAGGTGAAATTAAACCTCTAAACTGCCTTTTTGAATGCTAAATTTCAAATTTGATTTTAATTCAAAAAACAAATGACTGAATTAAAATTATAATAATTTAAAAAGGTAGATTTACCCATAAAATAGGGAGAGATAGTGGGCCCACTAAAGAAGGCATTGGAAGCCAAAAAAGGAGCGCCATTTTTTAAAGACAATCAAAAGCTGGATGTGTCAACAAAAGACACCTCAGCCAAGACAATTAGAAGATGGATTTGATGGCTATTAGATGGTGCTTAGGACAAAATAAAAAACCTTCTAGAAATGCCGTATCCCTGGCGCCTTGCTGGAGAAAGCAGAAACTAGGCATAAAAAGATATATGTTTGTAAAAAAAGACAAACCTGCAGACTGCGTGCCATATAGCCTGATCAAGGGTGAAGCTTGGCACAACAAAATAGAATAAGGTGTTGTAGAATAATTAGTTTTATACTAGAACTAAAGGCACCCAGCTAGAAGGAGTGTGGCGCAACAAGTAGAAGTGCACCATATAGAAGAAAAATTGATGCAAAATGCCAAAGCACACCGTACAAAGTGCAGAAGTGCACCGTACAGACTGAGCAATAGCTAAAAACTATGGAGTAGCATGATGAAAGGTGGCATGGAGAAGCTAGAACATCCTCTTTCTTTCCTCAAGCTGGAGTCACACAAACATAATGCAGAGAAGGGTGGCATCTGAGAGCAGCAAACAACATGCAGAGTTTTTGTTTTGAAAAATAACAAATAAATTCCTTCATCTTATTGATTTCAAAATAAGCTAAAAGCATAATCACACACAAGATTACCGAGAAATCTCTAATACCATATCAGAGTTGTTTCCAAAATCCAGATAATGCGAGTGCAATGAAGATGTGATCACACAAGATGAACAAGTGCACACCACAAGATGCTCAAGCAATTTGAAATTAGCACAATAAGAGAAATTTCACAAGACAAAATGGAGAAAACCAAAATCTGATTAGTATGGAATGGCCAAAATGAGGATTACAAATAGGAGAGTACGAAAGTAACTCCTCCACAAAAGGTGGACAAGGCACCCCAAGAATACAATATAACTCCTCCATGAAAGGTGGTGACAAGATGTTAAGAATAGAGAAGTAACTCCCATCAAGGGAGTTGCTTATGACATTCTTATGACACCTATGACACATCTATGACACACACCTCCACATAAGCTAGCCTATCCCACAAATGTAGGAAAACTCCATGTATGCACAAGAAATACAATTTCCCTAATTAATAAATAGGGAAAAATAAAAGCCTACACTAATATGATCTTTCAGGTACTTATCAAGTCTTGAATACCAAGCTCTGGGAGCTTGTTTTAATCCATATAATGCTTTCTTCAATCTGCATACATGATTACTGATATTTGAGAGAATAAACCCCTCAAGCTGCTCAATGTAAACCTCTTCTTCAAGATTCCCATTTAGGAAGGTAGATTTGACATCCATATGAAATACTTTGAAATTTTTAAATATTGCATATTTAAGAAACATTATAATAGCCTCTAACCTTGCCACTGGTGAAAAAGATTCTTCAAAATCTATTCCCTCAATCTGAGCATATCTTTTACATACTAATCTTGCTTTATTTCTGGTTACTTCTCCATTTTCATTCAAATTATTTCTATAAACCCACTTTGTTCTTATCACATTGTGATCTTTTGGTCTAAGTACTAATTCCCAAGTATCATTCTTTTCTATCTGATCTAATTCTTCATCCATAGCCTTAACCCAATGCTTATCATGTCTAACTTCTAAAAAATTTCTAGGCTGAATTTTAGATAACAAAGAGAAATTAACTTTTTCAGATTCACTTACCATCACTCTTTTGGTGTGAATTCCTTATTTTATATCCCCAATTATGTCACTTTCATTATGATTATTTTGAACATATTTGGATGGAGTCTTGGTGCCCTTTTTCTCCTTCTCCTTTTCCTCATCTTCATCTGATTCTTCAAAGCCTTCCTCTTTAATGATTTCAGGAATGTCTACTGGATCACTAATCTTTTGTGTTCCATCTTCTTCTATCCTGACACTTGCACTTTCAACAATTTTCTTGGTTATTTTGTTATAACATTTATAAGCTTTACTTTTTAAAGAATAACCAAAAAATATACCTTCATCTACTCTATATTCAAAATTACCAAGTTTTTCATCAGTTCTCTTTATGAAGCATTTGCTACCAAAAACTCTAAAATAATCAATTGTTGTTGGTTTGTCTTTCCAAAGCTCATAAGGAGTCTTATCACTATTGACTCTTAATAAATCTCTATTCTAAATATGCACTATTGTACCAACCACCTCTCTCCAATATTTATTTACTATCTTGGATTCATTTAGCATTGTCCTTGCCATCTCCTGAACTGTTCTATTTTTCTGTTCAACTACTCCATTTGTTGTCAAGTTTTGGCTACTGAATACTGTCTCTTTATTCCATGATCTTCACAAAACTCAATAAATTGATCTAACATGAATTCTCCTCCTTGATCTGATCTTAGACACTTAATCTTTAGATTAGAGTCATTCTCAACTAACGTTTTGAATGCTTTGAACTGTCTAAAAGCTTATAATTTTTTATTTAAAGACATTAACCAAGTCATACGTGAAAAATCATCAATAAGCAACATGAAATATTTATCACCTTGAGTACTTTGAGTCCTCATAGGTCTACATAGATAAGTGTGAACAAGCTCTAGCATCTGAGTGGTCGAGTACTCTTTTGTTTTAAACCACCTTCTAGCCTGCTTCCCATGCTGACAAGGTACACAAAGCATGTTAGATGGCTTTGTGATCTTTGGAAGATTCTTGACTGCTTGCTTTTTGCAAAATTTGACAAGATTGTCAAAATTTATGTGCCCCATTCTCCTGTTCCATAGCCAACATTCTTCAATCTGACTCAAACAACATTTTTGACCTTTGATGTCTGATAGCATATATAAGTTATTACCTATTCTCTGAGCATCTGCAATCAATACATCTGAATCTTTTCTTCTAATTTCATAACCTTCTGCATAAAACTTTAGTGTGTGCCCCTGATCACACATTTGACTTACACTCAAAATATTATGCTTAAGACCTTCTACATATAAAACATTTTTAGTTTTAGTTCTACCATTATCTAAACTTAGTGTACCTTTTCCAGTAATTCTGGTAGTAGTATTGTCCCCAAATTTCACTATGCCACCATTGATCTTCTTCAAGGTTATGAACTTACTCTTGTCTCCTGTCATGTGCCTCAAACATCCACTATCAATAACCCATGGATTTTCTTCATTTATTACATTCAAAGCTATCTAGACCAACATGGAACCTTCAGGTTGTTTCTTCTACCATGTCTGAACTTTTTTCTTGATGAATGGAGCCTTGAAACTCTGGTCCTTCTTGACTGACTCGAACAGACTTCTACAATACGAGATATGTGTCCAAAGTTGTTACACTTGTAACAAATTATGGTCTCTTCATCAAAGCTTGATAGAGGAGCAAAAGAGTTATAGCTTATGCTTGAATCTACATGACCTTTCTTTTCCTTATTTTTATGAGTGTTAGCTATTTTTCTACATTCTAATTTCTTATGACCATATCCATTACAATAAAAATAGTAACCATAAAAATAGGACCTATTTTTGAATCTCTGACCTAATTGCCTTTTATAGCATTGTTCCTTCCAGCCTTCTTTGTCCTCTATATTCTTCACTTCTTCCCTTCTTGTTCCTTCATTTGTAAGAGCTTCAACATAACTCTTCTTCTTTTCAAAACTGATACCTATCTTATCTAATATTTCCTTTTGTATTTATAATATCTTATTCAACATATTAGTGCTATTCTCAAATTTTGAATCATTGACTATTTTATTATTGACTGCTTTCTCAATCTCTTCTTTTAAAGAGGCAATTTTAGTAACATACCTTTCACATTATTTTCTTGATATGTCCAATTGTGCCATTAGATATTCTTCATTTTTCTTGGCTTCTTCAAAGTGCACTTGTAGATCTTCAATTATCTCCTTTGACTCCTTTTCAATTTTCTCAATTTGATGCTTCAATCTTTGATTTTTCTTTTCAACAACTTTCAACTCTTCTAAGGCACACATGAGTTCTCCTTCCATATTCACTTCAGCTTCATCCTCTTCTTCTTCTTGATCAACTATTCTTTTGCTTGTAGAGGCACCTTTATGTATGGCCATCTTGTGCTTTCCTGATCTACATTCAAGTTGTAAAACTTTTCTAAAGGAACCTATTCTGATACCAATTGTTAAGCATGAGATATACTAAGAGGGGGGTAAATCAATATGTCATATATCTTATAAAACTTTCCTTTAACCAAAATACACTTAATCAAACATTCAAGATATGTAATAAAACTCAAACAATAAACACCACACAAGATAGAGAGAGACACCAGATATAACTTGGAAACCCAATGTGGGAAAAACCATAAAGAACAATCTCAAGTATAGGAATGAGAACCAACCTAAATAATATTTTCAAGCACAAAATTGTAGGAGCACTAAACCCATTTTCCAAGCACCAACCCAACAACTATTCATGAGCACCAACTCACAGGATCACCACACCCCTTTGCTGAGCACCAACCCAGTAACAATTCGTGAGCACCAACCCACAAGAGCACCAAACCCTTTGTGTATACCACACACCTATCTCTCAATGTTGCTATATTAACAAATGATAGTTCAATACAACATCTCTTTCCTCTCTCTCACCTTTGCTCTTCTAAGCTAGATATAACAAATACAAATCATATTCATCTCTCACAAAAATGCTCTTCTAAGCTAGATAATACAATATCAAATCAACCTCTATATCTCATATTTTCAAATGGCTTCTCAAGCCTTTATTTATAGCTTTCCAAATGACCTTTGGCCTTCCCCCTTTGTGACCCTTCAATCCTCATGGAAAATAGCACCAAACTTGTATGACCCTTCATATTCAAGCCTTTGAAAAGTCATGTGGTGACCCTTCATGATAAAAAATGTACTTCCCTCTTTTGCCCTCATCTTGGTGACTTTTCGTATTCCTTAAAGTGTCCCTTCATGAGAAATTGTGCCATTCCACTTTTGTCTTCACTTGGTGACTCTTGGAATTCCCCAAGATGACTCTTCATGGGAAAATGTATCCCATCCTTCTTTTGTCTTTACCCCGTGGCTCTTTGACTTCTCCATGGGCCCTTCTTTTGTCTCATATGCAACCAAAAATATATTCATTAATATTAAATAAATATTAACTCACATTAGCCAAGATATATCTATTACAAACAATATTAAATGCAATGGGGCCTTTATCACCAATAATGCTAGACCTTTGACATCAATGAAAATATTTCCAACATTTAATGGTTTTGATTATTTTTAAATGGTGGTATTAGTATATGGTATTTACTAAAGTGGAGGTAATGAATTGTTATCTATTTATTAATTTTTGTGTATATGTGTAGTGGATTAAGATTTATTATTTATTGTTATAGGTTTTATAGGTATTTTTTAAGACTATACAAATAGATCATGTGACTACAGTATGCCCTATCTAAACCTAAATGGCATGGATAACAAATGCCAATATTTCTCATGTTATGTTAGTGTAGAAGGAAACTCTAAAACTAATTTTTTTTGTGATACACTGATGGTGGATAGATGTATAAACTTTATAGTAAAGATCTTTATTTGTTAATGTGAAGAAACTATACCTTGAGGTCTATGATATTTAGCAAATATCTTTATTGGTGTTCAAATTTAGACTATACTTTTATTGTTGTAATTATTTCCAAATATCTTAATAAGTTTTCAAAATAATTTTGTGATCTAATATTTGTAGTTGTTTCCATATATCTTGATTAGTGTTTGAAATAATATTGTGCTCTAATATTTGTAGTGTTTCCATATATTTTGACTGGTGTATGAACTAAAGTTATGTTCTAATATTTTTGAACTATCTTCCATATCTAATGAAGTTGTGGTGCACAAGATCACTCATAAGTAGGTGTCCTAGAAACCACATGGCTCGTATAATGAACAACTAATAGATCCTTAAAAGGTACATCTTGGGATAACTCTATCATAGATGAGTGTGATACAGGAGAGTGTGGACATTAAGATTTTTATTGTCCCCTATGTAAATTCTATAATCCCTTAATTGACATAAATGTCAATGTGATCTCAGAGTGCATAACAATGATCATCTTAATGTCAATTTATCTTATGAAAATTACAATATGGCTTATTTGGTTCCTTGTGCAAATGGTGTGCCAGATGATGATTAATAGGAGGAAGTGTGATAATCTCCCTATATAATATGTAAGAAAAATATCTTGAGGCCTATCCTTATCTAAAATTTTTATATCCCTTCTATGTGTATTTTATATTCTACTCACTATAGGACATGTTTTTTGAAGTGGCTCTTTGCCCTTGTTAAGTATATTTATCAATAGTTTCTATTATACTAGTTTATTAATTGGAAGTGGAATAGGTTCTTTTACCATGTTATATGGCTGGTATAAGAGGCATACATCTAAATCTACCTCTAAATGTGTAACCACTAATCCTAATTTTCCCTCTAATGCTATATCTACATTATATAGATGTCATAATTTTTTTATGTTTGATATAATAATTTCTCCATAAAATGAAATATTAAACCTCTAGAAAAGATTTATTGTACCTCTAAATTTATCATCATGTAAATAAACTGATGTAAACATGATTTGAATTTTAAACATTATTTAGATGTTCACTTTGTCTCACCCTAGTGTAATAAAGGTAACCTATCACATGTGACTTAAGGTCCCTTATTATGTATTTAGTACCTGAGAAGGACTATTTATAATTCTTCATATGTATGTAGTGACCTTCTAGGGATTGTATGTTGGAACCAATTTAATGCTTTACCATATAAGGAGTTTGGAAATAATTTTAGTATAGTCAACTTATTGGTGACATGTGCCATGGATTTCTCATAATCCTGAAGGTGAAAGTATGGGTCTCCATACCCATCAAATATAAGTAAAACTAGTATCTAAAATTTGTGTGAAAACCTTGTAGTGGAGATTCTATGTAGAATAGGGTTGCCATGGATAACATTGGCATCAAATCGAGATTGGTATGCTTTGTTATCCAATGTGAGATGGTTTACTTATTATTTCAAAGCATCCACAACATGTATCAAGTAAATTAACACTTATGAAGGTATATTATCATCATCAATGGGTTAATTTAATGCTTGAATTTTTTAATTTATCTTATCCATTGGTATACTGCATTGAAAACCTTTTTTAGGGAGGTTTGGTTTACTCTTTGTAACCTTTGGAGGTGTGATAGTTGGGACTTGGTTAAATGGAAATGAGACATCACCCTAATTTAGGTTAGTTTGAGAAATATGTTCTACTATAGTAAGGGGGGATGAGGGAGATTCATTGGTATCTATTGTATTTTTAAGTTGTAAATAAGTATCACATGTTCATTGAATAGAAGGGACTTTATTTTAAATTAAATGTAAATTATTAAAACATAAGAATGTGTGTGTGTGTGTGTGTGTGTGTGTGTGTGTGTGTGTGTGTGTGTGTGTGTGTGTGTGTGTGTGTTTTACATGTGACCTACTAGTTGTTGGAAAAAGATAAATAGGTAACATAGGAGGAGAACTAGATGGTGCAGATTCTATGTCCTCTTCTCATAATCATAATAATCATCATTATCCTAAGGTTCATCATAATAAAAGTTTAATTAACTTGTAGAAGTAAGAGTAGAAGTAACATCCACATGGTCACTAAGAGAGATAATATGAGAAGATTTTAAATTTTTAATAATATTAAATGTGTCATAATGTTTAGGTGCAATACAATGCATTTTTTCACTAGTTATGTGTGGAATTCAAGAATGATTATCTCTTTCAATTTTGGAGTCAAGGGTATAAGAAGTAACAATCATGTTTTCTTTTTGAACATTATGACATTTAGGAGAAGAGTTAGATACATCTACATTATCAATTTATTATAAATAATTATTGCATTGAAATTGGAATGTAAAAGAAGGTGGTGAGATGATATCTTCTTCCTTAGTTTGTGCATTGGTAAAAGGTGTAATATCATTGGTACATGCTTTTTCAAATTTAATTGATAAGGGTAAATAATATGAATTTTTCCTATCTACTTTACTTGAATAATATAAAAGTGGATTTTGTGTATTGAATTTTTAATAATTTAGTTTGAATAATGAGGTAGAAAAAGTAATTGAAAAACTAGCATCACATTATAACAAAGCACTACCAACAAGAGGCTCTTTTGGAATTATATTTTTAGTTTGATTTTGAAGTGTAAGATAATAATGCGAGTAAATAAAATATGATGTATATAATATATCCTCATTTATATTTCCATTTTAATGCTCATAATAATCCTCATATCCATAATTATAACAATAGTCATTATCATCATTATAAATGAAGTCATTATTATTCTCTAATTTACAATCTTGAAAATTTGTCCATTGATTGTTATACTTATGAGATAAATTCAAAAATTCATCAATTGTGAGGGGCATAAGACTTATTAGATGACATTTTAAACTTTCCAAAGAAGATAATTTAAATAATTAATAACAAACACACAAGAGGTATAATGTCATCTAACATAAGTATATGTGAAATTGAGAAAATTTTAACCAAGTGTGCAATAAAAACTAGGATTGTAAGTGAAACCCTAATTGCTAATATTTGGATGTATAAGGACTTAATATGTGGATTTAGGGTTTTGAATTAGGGTTGTTTTTAAAAAAATTTAAATTACATTAAATAAATGAAATCATAATATAATATTAATTAAATTATCTATGTTATGCCAAAAAATTAGAAATATAGAAGTTTGTAACCCTAATTTAGTGCACAAAAATTGGGAGAAAGCAAACCCTAGGCCAAACTAGGGTTTTAAGTTATATTCAAAATAAGTCAGGTTCACCAAATGTTTTAAAATTTTAGGAATTAACTAGTGTATATCCTATGGTGTTAAAGGCATTATTAGGATGCTAATCTAGGATGAAAATCAGAAATGATTGATTTAATTGACCTTTCCTAAAATAGCAAGTGAAAAGAGAAATAGTACTTATCTAGAAGTAAACAAGATTTTTTGGTAGATTAGTAAACTAAAACAAGATAGAGAAATAGGTGGACACTATTTTTTTTGAAATATAATCTTGGAAAATATTGTCAATATTAGGATAGTAGCACCATGTGGTGCTAGTGTTTAATTATGGTGCTAGTGTCCCTCCTAGAGGAAAATTTTGAAACTTTTAAGGAGGCTAAGGGAAGTTTTAAAGGTCTTATAGGTGGTTATATGTAATTTATGGAATTTAATGATGCCTAAATATATTCCAAAAACCTAATAAGTACCTCCACACATGAAACAAAAACTAGATCAAATTCAAAAAGGAAGGGAAAAAATGGGTTATGGGATGTTATGATCATGTGAAGTATAACCCCTATTGTCTTGGTTGATGCCTACATTAACCCTAATGCTAGGTGTATTATATTACACATATTTATCCCTCATGGAACCTACATAATAAAATTACATGATATTCTAAAATGAATTTTGCTTACGGTTTCCTTTAATCAAGCATGCAATTTATAGATGTGATGGTTGACTAGTATGTAGAGTATTGAGCTCTATAATCAACTAATTTTATGTAATTATGTACCAAAATAGTAATTATTATATGTAAAATGAATTTTTAGGATATTTACATATAAATAACTTTGATATGAATAGAAGACCTTATTCATTGGCTAATAAGTTGTAAAAGAGGGATAAAAACATAAAAGAAGGCTCAAGAAAGGGTTAGGACATAAACATGAATGAAAATGCCCATCAAACATGAGATACATAATTGGATAGTAGTTTCATGTGTTTCTACTATAATAAAAATGGTTCTAGTATACTAAAGCTTAAATTAGAGATAAAACCAAGAAAGATAGGCTAGGGTCACCTATGACTAGGAGAAGGTGACTTAAGACTATGGGGGTTGTTACAAATATGGAAAATAAGACATAAGAAAGATCAAAATACTCAAATGACCATGAAAATAGGTATTTTATTCATTACTAAGACCTTCATGTGAAATATCAATAAAAGACATAGTACTTATGGTTTCTTGAACAAATTAGGGTGTTTACAGACTGGTATTTCATACAAGGATTCATAAAATTTTCTAATATTTTTTAATTAAAAAAATTAAAAAATATTTTTTGAGGGAAAAAATAAATTCCTTTTGCATCAAAATTTATGTTCTTTTTATCCTAAAACCCATATAAAAACCCCTATGCTATATTTTAAAAACATGTGCCATATAACCTTACCCAAAACAAAGATATAATACCACTAATAATGAAATTACTTAGATGGGTCAAGCCAATTCACAACAATGGATGCAAATGTAAGTATAAAGAGTAGATCAATAAAAATATATCCTAATGATAAGATCAAAATGTGTCACATCCACACCAAATGTTGATAATAGAATAAGATACTTGAAATATAATACTAAGCTACTTTGAGGGGGAGACATCCATAAATGTGCAATAAAAACAAAATTTGTAATGTGATTCTCAAGAACCAATCACCACATTTTATGTATAACCTACTTAGGCTATGGTTTCTCCATAGGTTGACCCTATTAAAAATATGAAAACATAAATAATTATGACATGATAATATAAAAAGTTATGTTAGACATAAGTTGGCCACATAAATTCCTATAAATATTAGAGGTTAAGGGAATATCAAAAATGGAAATGAAGGATAAATGAACACATATAAAGGAAAGTTTAAGGTTTGATTTAGTAAAAAAATTATGAAAAATCCTAATAGGTTTCCAAATAGTTATAAATAGGCAAGTGTGACTAGGACACACATTTGTAGGAAAACTGGTAGTAGGCCATAAGTTTTCTAAAAAAATATAAAATGGGGCTAATAAAGGGTGGAATGATAGGATAGTGAAATGAATTTCTCTCTTTAGGGTCCTTCCTAGGCATACTTGTCATTGATAGGTGTATTAGGTGGCATATAGAGATGAATTGTAATCATTGATATTTAGGAACTAAGAAATGAACATTACATATTTCCCTAAAATATGAGTAGTTAAAATTCATGAGAATACAAGGTTGTGAAGTGATGATAAGCCATATAAAGTTAAAAGGGAACATAAATCATAAATTATTATACATGTGACAAATGAATATGGAAGGACTGCCAATGATCATTTTATAGAAAGTGAAATTCTAATTTCTTTCTCTAGCACCTTCAAGGATAAAAAAAATACTTAAATTACACAATGGTCCAATATCACATTGACTTAAAGCATTAGATCTAGTGTTACACAATTGAAGGATGTGGGAAATATATAAATACTTAAGTTAATAAATAAAGTCAAGAGACTCATCAAAGAGTGGGATAAACATAGTGATAAGGACATTTCACAACTAGATGAGTTGGGATATGGCCAAGGGAAAGCTAGGGAAAAACTGCACATATGATGCACCTAACTCTTAACCATTAGTCAAGGCTCCAAAAATCACATGACACTCATTTGAATTGTTGGTTTCACTAGTAAAAAAACACCAATCATAATGATCTCATGACCCTAAGATTTATCAATAGTAAAACTAGTGGTTTTTAGTCCTAGGTTACCTCGACTACCATCATTGGTATGAATCACCATATAATGATGAAACATTATGAGCACTAAGAATATAAGAGGTAGATTATATGATAATATCTCAATAGTAGGTATGATGGGTAAACTAATCAATAGAATAAAAAAAATGGAAAGAGAATATGAATGATAAAGAGTGGGATTTAATAAAGGTCACAAAGGGGAAATGAAAAACATGAAGAACTAACATCAGCTGTGAAAGGTGAGATTAAGATTTCAAAGACTGTGAACTATTGTGCATGGACATAAAATAACATAGGAAAATAGGGGGTCATTAAAATAACATAAAGTATTTATTTCATCAAAATAATAATAATATTGATTTAAGGAATAAAATAAGCACTCTAATCTAAAGTTGCCCCCAAAGGGGACACATGTTGAAAAAGGCTTATGAACTTGAAAAATATTTCCAAAAAAATAGAGATTAGACCAAGGGAATAAGGTATCTAAGGGAGGGAAAAAATAAACATGTAAAACATTAAATCAAAGTATTCCAAGTATAATTATAACTCAAATTAGATATATATGGTCATTGACACATAAAATAATGTAAGGGATAGGTCCTGAAAACCAATTGTCAATTGACGTGAAGTGTAAAATTGATAATGTAAATCTTAAGTAAGTTGCAAAACTCTAAAATAACACCAAAAATAAGGAAAATTAAATGAAAATGCATGATAGTGGCTAAGAGTGGTACCCACATGCCTTAAATGTGAAAATGACTCCATTATTGTGTCTAGTTTGGGTCAAAACCCCTAAACAATAGTTTTTGTAGTTTTCATATGAGTAACAAAGTCAAATTTAGTGGGGGTCCACCAAAAAGGCAAAATTTAAGTCATTAGTTAAAAAAATAAAAAAATTATTTTTAATTTAATTTGCACTATGATACTTACAAAATGATAGCCTAAAGAGCCTCACCTTAAGCACAAGTGATAACTCAAGACCCCACAATTAGTGGAGCTACACCATAATGGTATAGGTAGGCAATAAAAACTCAACATCTTGTGAATTTTTTAATTTCATACAAAATTAAGGCTAAAAATAAACATTTTTTTTTCATTTTGATGAATTTTAATGAAAAATACATAAAAATAAGTTCCAAAAAGTTTTTGGAAATGAGACAATCATTTGATCATTAACCTCTCATGAGGTTACTTAAAAAAGAGTGAGAAAATACAAACCTTAGGGCCTTTTTATAATGGTGGCAATGACATTATGGGTTTTCTTGAAAACCTATATCTTGTCCATAGAAAGATAAATACACTCAAAAACTTATTTTTCATACAAATTTAATTAGCTTTTAACATTTCTCAAGAATAACATAAAGGATGTGGTAATGTGATAAAAATACGAGTTTCCTAAGAGAGGATATATAATAACCACCATAGATCAATGATTAACTAACATTAAAAACACTTTGGGTCCACATATAGGTGTCAAACTGAGAGTGATGTTAAAATTGGATCATTATATAAACACACACATTTTTCATGAGGGATTAAGATATATTAAGACCATCAAATTAATTCATTAGAGATATGATAAGTACATTGATCTTGGCATGGGAACCTAACCGCCATGTATTTTAGTTAGCACCCAAAATGGAGGTCATGATTTTAGTTGATGATGTTTATAGGATATATAGAGTAGCACAAACATCATAGGAAGTTAGAGTGAAGGTAAAACATGATGTGGGAGTTTCATGTTAATTTATCTGTAGGGAAGCTACAAGGACAACCACTCAAGTGGTGGTGATATTCTTCCACACCAATAGTGTCCCACAAGTCATAATAATCATAATAGGGTTGATCCTATGTAGGATCTACCATTGGCATAACACAATGTTACTCCCATTTACCTAGTCTTAGACTATACCAAAAATAGAGAGGGATGCTACCCATGTATGGGGTGAGTTCATCCTTATAAGATTATATAAATAGCTCGATAGGGTATTTTTATAGGGATAAATTAGGATCACTAACACTAATCTCCTATTAACATGTGTAAATGACATGTTACCCCTATAATTACCATGACTAATAATTGAATTAGATACATACCTAACATTACTAGTAGATGTTGTTAGGGTAGCATGATGGAGAGACATAGATAAATATTAGACAACCTAGTTTGAGGATTTAAGATGAATGACATGAATATATGATCAAATTTTCATTGTATTCTAGGTGAAGGATGGTGAGGTAGAATCTGTATGAGAAGCAACACAATTACATGGGACATATGGGGTATACCTACAAACTGGATAACCTTGAGAAAGATAGGAGGTTAAAACTGACCTAGTATAGGAGAAGCCTATGGGTAGGAGGACCAAGTTGGCTAGATAGGTCATACATGATACATAATAAAGGCCATAAATAAATAGGGTAAATTTGATTCATGAGATAAAGCTATACATAAACCATCTATATGATGTTGGTCTCTAATCACAAGCTACTATAGGGGGACCACTTGTAGAAATTCCTCCTATTTTAGGCTCAATTTTCACCCTTGGAGAGAGTTATTAAAGCTCCTTCTAATTGATTTACATAATGGGAACAACTCCAGGTTGTGGGTCACCTATGGTGAGGTTGAACCTCTAGATAAGGCTGACTTCCTTTTGATGCTCACCTAAACTAATGCTTCATAGGGAAAAGGGTTAGAAATATGGGAAGAGATCCTAAGAAGGATAAAAGGTGATGCACCAAAGTTAAATGGACACTCATATAATCTTGAACACACACTGGGTCAAAAAAATTCAACTATAACTTACTCAATCTCACAATCTAACTAGTTGCATAAATGTTTCATAGAAGAGGTTCCAAATAGAAAACTAATCTATAACTATAAGTTTGATTGAATACACCTTCAAAGAGGTAAGTAGAAGGATAGTAAAATGGGAAGAATATCCTTCACAAATTCACCATACACAAGCATACTATGCATAACTTAAAGACAAGATATAGGCAAAGAGTTGATATTATTACTTCAAAAGGAAGTTCTTACAATATTTTGATAGGGTTTAACCATATCAAATGAGCACAATTTTGTAATATTATCAATGAGTATCCTTGTCCTAGAAAAGAATGCTAAATTCTAAGAGCTGAGAACCCCTTCAATGGGAATGAGACCAAGATATATAAGAGAAGAGAGAGTGAGAAATAATGTAAGAGAATGCCATCAGAGAGGGAAACACCATCCCAAGTCATTAATTTAACTTGAGATTCCACCTTTTTATCTTTTTATAATAAAATCCTTACAACCCTTTTTATCAAATTAGGACACTACCCATGGCTTATTGAGTGAGAAAGTCCCTAAATGATCTGAGGATGCATTGAATGCCCTTAGCTTCAGTTCTTAACACTAGACATTTTTTTGATCCTTCACACCATCTCTCACTTGAATACAAAAATTCATGCTCATGGATCTGATAGAAATTATGGATTTGTGCATGTTAAGTGGTTGCTTGTCAAAAATATGACCATGATGAAGGATGAGGACCCTCATCATTAATCACATATCTACTTTATTTCTATGTTTTCCAATCTAAGATTATTGGTTTTCATATAATTTTCCATATTAATGCAAACCTATCGAGTGCATAACCTCTTTTATAGATCCAAATATGTTCAAAAGCCCCAACTTATCTTTGTAGGAACCAAGGGTTCATGATATACATGGATACTTCTTATAAATGGTGAACATAGTTATAGAAATAGCCCTACCTGATACAAATTCATGAACTAGAGGTCCATATTTAGCCTTAATGGCGGTCATATATATTATTTATCACCTTGGATTCATCAATGTGTCCCTTTAATGGTGTTAGATTGAGATCAATGGTAAAAAGATAATACTACAAGACCCATTTACTTCAATAAAAAAAGACTTCTCAACTTCCATCAAAAATACTAGGCTCACCTCTATTTTAATTCATTTTTTATATCTAACTCAGCTTATTGACATATTGATATTTTCTCATACCATCGATCTTGATCTGTACAATTGAGTAAGATCCATTGATCCTAAACTTGACTTGTCAACTTTATCTGAGATGGTGCCACTTGGAAATCCCATGTTTGTACTCAAGATCTTATTATTATTCTACCACTTTATGCACTTTCACCATGTGTCAACCTCTCAATATCCCTGACTATTTGATTCATCTTGTACCATTGATATTCCTTAGTATGAATGAATGCCAATCATTGGATTCACTTTAGTTTGAAAACAAATGGCTATTTATCAAGTCTTAAATTTGATGTTCATGTGAACATCATTTGACATCCATGTGAATGTACTTGATGTCCCATTTATCATCAAACTTAAGCTATAATGAATTTTTGTAGTGGATTAAATTCAACATCTATATGAACATATCTCATTATTTGACCAAATTTTAAAATTTATATCTTGAAGTGCAAAAATCATGGAGGGACCAAATTTGTTGATGTTCCTGAGACCAAAAACATTGTGCCCACTTGATCCCCTGGCTTTAGGATATTTATAAGTGTGTTTATAAAATGTTTAAATGAGTTGACTTTCATGTTTTTTCATGATTTCCACATGCCTATCATGGTAAAAAATGGACAAGTATGGAAACTTAGTGAATTCTGTCTGAGGATCCAACTTTTAACATGCATAATTTTTGATGCATTTTGTTAGCTAACCTAAAACTTGGCACATATGTTATTGGGACTAATATTCATAGAAAAATTCTTCTTGACTCATCTAAACATGGTAATGATGATGTTAGAAAACTATCTACTTAGAATTTATACCACTAGACCCAAAATTTCTAGATAAACACAATGAAGAACTAGATGAATACTATGCACTTCCATACTCATTCTAAGCACTCTTTACATCCCATAGGGTTATTACAACACTTTAGACTTGTCCATTAGAAATTGACAAATAACACTTTAAGTGAACTTAAATTGTTTTAAAAGCTTTGTTATAAAAATGATATCTTTGGTTCACTCATTCCATCTAGAAATTTTGTTCATCTACTCATCCATTAGAAACCTAGTCTATTTGGGCATAAGCTTAGTACGTGGGCCAAAATTGGTGAACATTTTTGGAAACTCATATTGAAACATGTATTTCATGCTTTAATAACCCAAACCATTTGCCTTGACTAGTCTATTGGGTATATGTATACCCAAGTATTCCCTCACATAATCATGAATATGACATAAGGCTATCCCTATCTGGAACTTTTCTTGAAGAAACAAGATTAAAAGAAATAGAAAAACAAAGTTCCCAAGGAACTTATTGAGAAATAAACACATAGTATAAAATAAATGTGCACAAGGTACTTAGAGGAAAGCATAAAATCTATTCTAACATGTATAATATGTTACAAGGATGAAAATCCATTCAATAACAAGGATTTATATGAATTCCATTAACTAGGATGGGTAATACCTCTACATTCAATTGGATAAGCTAAAAATCATTGTGTTCCTTGTATCTATGGATCAAATAAATACCACTCCACAAGATCTCAAACTTGGTACAGTTGCCTAGTTTACCCTTATTTGAGTCCCATTTGAGGATTAGGTCCCCTTCCTTGAAGTTCCTTATTATAACTCTCTTATCAAAGGCTTTTTTGACCTGATCTTGATGTGACTCTAGTGCTTTCATAGCAAGGTCCCAAGTTTCTTCTAGCTCTATGAGCTCCATCATCCTCACATTCATGGGCTCATCCTCCATCAACTCAAGCTAATGGGCTGACACTAATGTAGGCAACTCAATGGAGATAGGCAATTTAGCTTCCCTTCCATACAAAAGAACATATGGATAATTTCCAATGGTATTTTTAAGAGTGAATCTATCAACCCATAAGTTTTTCCTGAGCTTGGTGTGCCATGTTCTCTGATTCTCTTCCATGGTCCTCCTAATGATCCTTAACAAATTATTATTTGTAGACTCTACCAATCCATTTCCTTGAGAATAGTAGTTAGAAGAGGTGCTAAGGTAGATTCCTAGTTTGAGATCACACTCACTTGTCTTCATACCAAGGAATTATAATGCATTATAAAAAATTATGTTAGTTGGGATATCAAATTTGGTTACAAGTCTATCATAGAAGTCTAAAAGTGCACCTTCATTATCCCCCTTCAAAACAATGGCTTCCACCCACCTGGTGAAATAGTTAGTTGTAGTGATCAACCATTTATTCCCTATACTTGATGGTGGATTGATCATCCTTATGAATTATAACCCTAATTACATGAAGGGTTACTCCAATTGAATTAGATTGAGTGGAAGGGATGTTAGTTTTTAATTTCTTTCAAAGAGGGCACACTTTTGGTATTTTCTAACCCATACATGAGCATCCTTGAAAATATTGGCATAGTACTAACCAGGCCTTATTAACTTTATTATGGTGATTTTAGGTACAAAATTACCTCCTATAGATCCATCATGGAACTTCTCCAAGAGCATGGTCACTTGGTCATCATCTATGCACCTATAAAGTACCCTATTGAGGTAATTTCTAAAAAAAAACACCATCAACTAATACATAAGGTATAGATTGAAGCCTAAAATACCTTATTTTGGCTCTATCCAAACCTTGGGGGAATTCTCTTATTAATAATAAGTGAGCCATATCTTGAAGCCAAATTTTTTGAAGTGGAGGTGCACCTGCTTGTGAGTTATTTTGGGTCACCAAAATAGCTTCCCTATATTCCTTGAGGTCATTTACCATGTTATTTAATAATCCCTTTCCCCTAAATAGCTTGGTGACTTTGATTTCTACATCATATTCCATGACCTTTATGATCCATCCTGCTCTCTTCTCATTCAAATCCTTGTTAAGGAAGAAGTCCCTAACTCTAGGATGAGACACCATAAGATGGATCTTATTGTTCAAGAGTATGGGATTAAGCTTCTTAAGGATTTTTAAGGTTATAAGAACTTGTTTCTCAATGAAAGTGTACCTCACCTCATATCCTTCCAATAATTGACTAAAAAAGGTAATTGGCTACTTCATTCCTTCACCATTCTTTTACATCAACATAGCTAATATGTTCTTAATATTGATAAAGGTGTACAAAATGAATTCCTTGGAGAAATCATGATTTATGAGTGAAGGGCCCTAGGCAATGGACTACTTTCTGGCCACAAAATATGCCTTTCCTTCATTAAACTAAGAAAACATGTGGATTTTATTTAGCATGGTGGTGATAGGTTTGACTAGTTTTTCAAAACCAAGTATAAAACTTCTCACAAAGTTGATCTTTCCAAGGAAGATTTAGATCCCTTTTTCATGTTTTGGCAATGATAAGACTAAGATATAACTTACTCTATTAGGTTCAATAGATAACCCTTATTTTAAAATAATATAACCCATCATTTTGCCTTCGTGCCTAAAGCACACATATTTATTGGGCTTTAAAGATATCTCATACTCTCTGCATATCTAGAATATCAACCTCAGATGGTCCATGTGCTCACTAACATTCTTGGAAAATATTATGATGTCATCCAAGTAGACTAGTACCATTTGATTTAGTAGTCCTTAGAAGAACATGTTCATTACTATTTGAAGGGTTTCCCCAATATTGGATAATCTAAAAGGAATCTTATAATAAGCAAAGGTGCCCCACTTGGTGGTGAAGGTAGTATTTTACTATTCTTCCTCTCTTATTAGAACTTGTTTATGATATGAATACCCATATAGGAAAGATAAGCATTTTAAACTAGCAATTACTTGAAAGAGTTGATCTATGGATGGTATAAGATAATTATCCTTTAAATAGACTTTATTAAGATCCCTGAAGTCCACACACAACCTTATTTCCCCATTCTTTTTCTTGACATGCACTAAATTAACTACCTATAAGGAGTGCTTAATTGGGAAGATGATCCTGGGTTCAATAAGCTTGGCCAATTCCTTTCTCATGATTTCTTCAATATTATGGTTTATGGGCATCAACTTATGTCTGATAGGCTTAGCATTAGCCTCTATCTCTATAATGTGTTGGGCCAATTTATGATCAAATCCCTTCAGGTCACTATATTTCCAAAAAAATATGTCTACATATTCCTTACAAAGCTCTATAAAAGCATGCCTTTCATCTTTAGTGATTATCTTTCCAAGCTTAAAGAGCTTGTCTTTAAAGATAATAACTCTCTCATAGTTCTCTTCATTAGTTAACATTACTACTTTATCATTCCTCATATGGTCCCCTTCATGAAAGATACCTTCTGGGGTGACCATCCCTATAAGAAGCTTATTGGACTTAATTTCACATTCTGATCCTTATATTGATGCTACAATTTTCCTTGGTTGATGGAGTAGAAATTTACTTCTTGTTATAAGAAACATGCAATTTGTTTGTAATTTTCAAAGACCTACCAATGAGCTTCATTATCTGGCACTGATGGTCTTATTACCAATTTTACATGTGGTTGTATTTTGGTTATTTTCAATTCATTCGGGATGTCAAAATGAGCTCTCACAACTACTAGTCTATCATCATGTTGATATTGTCCTCTTGACACTAATTAGATGTTTAAGGCCTCAAAGTCCTCAATTAATTCCCACACTCTATGTTTATATGACTTCATTAAGGGGTTCTTAGTGTCATTCTATCCCCTAACTTGGTGTAAAACCAATTCAATGTCCCCATAGACTTGTAACTGCTTGATCCTTCTCTTAGTAGCTAATTGAAGGCCATGGATGAGACCCTCATATTTTTATACATTATATAAATAGCTAAATTGTAACCTATATGAATAGAATTACTTGTCCTTTTAAGGGGATATTATCATAACACCTGCACTTACTCCATGCTTACTCCTTGAACTATCAAATAATAACTTCCATAAACTACTAGGGTCTTATTAAGGTTTCATAAGGGATGACATGGGGTAATTTATTAATTCAAATAGTAAACACCCAAGTACCTCTCTTAAATACCTTCTAAGGGGTCCAAAAACTAGTCTTAATTTGATAATTCATCTAGGAACATGTTTGGTACCTCTTCTAGATGAGTGTTTAGCTCTTTACCCATTACAAATTCATCCTCATCAATGATGGTGTAATTGATGTTGACATTATCTGGTCTATAGGGCTCTATGTAGAATTGTTCAATGGGATTAACTTTGATTGACACTTTGTCCCTATATATTATTTTGAATGCCATATATGACTAATACACTACAAGATAGACTCCTATCTTTGTTATGAACTCTCTCGATAAGCATAGTGCAAAGTGAGGAGGCACATCAAAGATCAATACATATTGATCCACTGAGACACTTGGACAAGTGTGCAGGGTCATATTTAGGTCCCTAATTATTCTAGATGGATTGGGAGAAAAACCATCAAGTTGTATCACTCCTTTGGATTGTGGTTCATATTTCAGACCAAGTTAATCAACTATGGACTTTGGCATTGCCAAGGTACTATCCCCACTATCAACTAAGAAATTATGCACTAGAGATTTGCTAATGATCACTAAAATATATAAGGGAGGAGGTTCAACTACTTTACTTGATTTCCCTTCACTAACCCCTTTGTCTACATTGGTGAGAAATTCATTTACCTTGATTGGTAACTTATTTGTAACTATTATAAAATTAATCTAGGAAAAACTTTCCTAAAGAATGTCTAATTGACCAAGCATGGAGATCATATACCACATGGACACACTCACATTATATTTCTTCATTAGTTCAATATTGTTGATTGGTGAACCACCAACCTTTGCTTGTGCTTTGAGAGTCGCTAATATTGTTTGTTAAATTTATGATCCTTGGGGCATAAAAAGATTCCCTTGATTCTAATTTTTTGGAGGTACTAAAACCTTTAGAGTGAAAATAGGTTTATTTGGATTTGTCAATAAAGGAGTAATGGTAGGAAGCTCTTTAAATGCTTCTTGGTTACCATCCATATTCCTTCTTTTAAATATTGTATTTTTTGTCACTAGTATGTAGGATTGATTAAAACTAGCCTATTGGTTGGATGCATAGAACTTTTCTTGCTCATAATTGACCATGGTAGCATTCAGATGATTTGGTCCCTGATTAGACCCTTGACCTTATGGAGGATCTTTTGGATTGGTCATCATAGGTACCTCTATATTTTGGGTGATGACAGCTTAGTTTTACCTAAAATTAGCAACTTGCTACCATTGATCATTGAAAGCTTGGTTGAGATCAATATTTGGGACAATATGTTGAATAAAAGATTCATTCCAAGGAATGATACCATATACTTCTATATACATATTATTTTGAACTAGTACCAAGGTGTTGGAAGTGATAGAAACATTAGAATTATAGTTATTTTGTCTATTGTATCCATGTTGCCATTGCCCTTGGTTTTGACCTTGGCCTTGACCTTGATAGTTCCCTTTATATGATGGCTTATTTTCTTGAAAATATTGTTGTTAAGGTTGATATGAACCTTGATAACGCCTATTGAAAGCCTAATACCTATTAAAATTTACTGACTTAGTTTTCAAAGACTAAAACATGCTCTTGAGCTCTTGGAAGTTCTTTTAGTCTTGGGAATCACTATATCCACTAGTGCAAACTTTGTCTTGTTTTGGTGTAGGTATTGTAGTAATTATTGGTGTAGGAGGAATGGCATCAAGTGTAGGGATAACAATAGGAGGTGGTCTAATTTCATGAAATAAGGGCATTGGTGGTCTAGGTGTAGATTTCTAGCTTAAACCAAATAATTTTTTTCTTTGAGTACCACTTCATAATCATCTAGAATTATATTCCCCCCATTATTGGATCCTCACTACTATGTCACTATTTAAAACCTTAAAATAATATAATAATGCAAATTTAGGGGTTGGTCTAACTAAGACTAGGTTTCTATCCCAAGTTTTTTGTAACCTTGTGTTGAAGTCTTGCATGAATTCATGAGGAGTTCTCCTAATGGAAATTAGTTTCTCTACAAGTAATAAATGATCACTTTTGTCCTCAAACATTTTACATAAGGCTTCCCCTAATTGGTCCCATGTTTGAATGGAATTAGCTATAGGGCCTCTATACCAATCTAGGGACTTTCTTTTGAAAGAAGTAGCTAAAAACCGTATATATATATATATATATATATATATATATATATATATATATATATATATATATTCCTTAGTGAAATTATGGATATTTCAAAAATAGGCTATGTATATGAGGTGCTCATAAGGTGTTGTAGCTTGGTCACTAGCATAATAAGGAACACTTTTAAGGTCTGTAACTGGGATAGGATCATATTGGTCAAGGTCTAGAGTAATCTAGCCATTAAAATCCATAAAATATATAAGGGATACCATGGCTATGCAAGGGTTTAATAAATGTTTTCTTTTAGGGGTAGGCCTTGAAAATGACCTAAGAGCAGAAGTTCCTTGATATGGGTGTGTATTAGTAAACCTTAATATTTTTACTTAATTTAGAGGTAGTTCAACAAATTCAAAGGGAATACCTATTAAACCTAACCTTTTTGTCACCTTTTTCATGAGAGATATCTATTGATCTACACCAGAGTGTTGATTTTTCCTTTTGGAGTCACTAGATGTCATTGCTTAGGAGCTTAAATACTACAAATTTGATCAAACCAACATCAACTTTGATTAATCTTCCTTTTGGACTGTAGTCCCATTAGGCATGGAAAAAATTGTTGTAAGACAAATTTTCACCCTTGGAGAGAGTTATTTAGGATCCCTCCAATTGAACTACACAATGGGAACAACCTCGGGCTATGGGTCGCCTATGGTGAGGTTGAACCTTTGGAGAAGGATGACTTCTTCTTGATGCTCACCTAAACTAATGCTAAACTAATGCTTCATAGGGAAAAGGGTTAGAAATATGTTAAGGTATCCTAATAAGGCTAAAATGTGTTACACCAAAATTAAATAGACACTCATATAATCTTGAACACACACTGGGTCAATAAAAGACAACTATAACTTACTCAATCTCACAATCTCACTAGTTGCATAGATGTTTCATAGAAGAGGTTGAAAATATAACACTAATCTATACCTACAAGTTAGCTTGAATAAACCTTCAAAGAGGCAAATATGACACTAAACTAGGAATAATCTCCTTCATAAATTCACCATACACAAGCATACTAAGAACTAATTAAAGACAATATATAGGCAAAGAGTTAATCTTATTACTTCAAAAGGTATTTCTTACAATATTTTGATAGAGTTTAACCATATCAAATTATCACACTTTTATAAGAGTATAAATGAGTATACTTATTCTAGAAAAGAGTGATAAATTTTAAGATTTAAAATCCCTTTAATGGGAATGAGTGTTTCTCTACATTTTTACTAATTACATTCAGAAGAAAGAAGAAACTAAAGTTAATGGTTAGGGGTTTCTATGTTACCTAGATTAAGTTGTGCACCGTATCTAAGCATTGTAGGAGCTCTTCTTTGGTTTTGGAGGAAAATACTTGTAGATAAGAATAAGATTTAAACAAAGAGAATGTTAGATAAAGATATGGTGGATTGCTAAGCTACATGCTCGGTCCCAAAAGCATAAAGCTTTGTGAGGGATGACAGTCCACTATTTATGAAAAAAAGTGTTGTATAAAAAGAAATGGTGAAAGACTAAGAAAGAGAAATAAAGATAACACGTACCTATTCTCTACAGTCAGTTTTTCATAGTCACCAACATCAGTATTCCTGCCGAGGTCAGTTGGTTAATGATGCCGATGTCGGTTATGTTGCCGATGTCGGTTATGTTACCGATGTCGGTAGGGGCAGTGGGCCTTGGATGGGTTTTAGGGTATGTCTCTGGTCGACAGATGATTTTGGGAGTTTAAATGTTTGTGCAGGGTTGTAGGGAAGTGAATAGGGTTTGAGGAAGGGCAAAGGTAGAGGGTAGGTGTGAAAAGAGGATAAGGATATGGGGAAGGCTTTTCAGCCTCTCCATAGAAGAAGTCAGGTCTGGTTGATAGTATTTATAAATAGTAAATAGAAACTAATTACCAATGTATTCTAAGATATTGAAATGAGATAGAGGAATACTTAGCTCTACTTGGTGAAGAACCAGAGGTGTTAGAATGCTTATTCCTATTGTGGCTGATGTCGAGGTCCTCATGCAATGTTCCAATCCAATCTGAAGTGACTTGTGTAGAGTTTCTATAGCCAGGAAAGTGAAAGTTGAAGTCTGATGCTTGGTCTAAGAGTGTGTGCATCGATCTGAAAGAGTTCAAGGTGTCATATCAATGTTAGAGCTCGAGTTAAGTAACTGATGTCGGTGATCCCACCGGCGTTGACCGACCATTGACTGACGTCAGCAGCTAGAGAATGGGTAAAAGGGATATTTTTAGCCCTTTTCCCATTTCTCCATCCACTAGGTGCATTTTCCATTGGAGAATAGTCAAAAGATAGGTTTGTTAGGCATGAGAGTTAGTTAATAGGTTAGAATGGAGTGAGAATAGGTCATGCTTTAGATGACCTAGTCTCATGGTGACTCATAGGGTAGGAAATGGTCTTAGGGCGAGGTGTCCAAGGTGAGATGTCTAAGGTGAGGTGTCTAAGTGATGTCATTAATCTAAAATAAGTAATTTATTTTAAACTAATAAGATGTGTAAGTGTTTATAAGGGGACCAAGGGGGGGTCGACACAATATTGGTGTCTACATTTGCCCCTTTTTGTCTTATGGTTTGTCTTGACGAATTGCAAGACAAAAATAAGTGTAAGTTGCCCCAAGTAAGGGATGAGATATTCCCCTTCAAAGTGGGAGTCGAGGGAAGGTAATATGATATCGGGTGCCGATTTGATAGGCAGTAGATGGATATGGTGAAGTTGGAGTGTGAACGTTGCAATAGTTGAGATTGCATGTATACCAATTCACGTGATAAGTAGGTAAAATTGTCACAGGCAAGGTCAAGGAACACTAAAATAAAATCAACCAATCCCCAACTTATTAGTGGTAGTTGATTGGGTTAAATGATCAAAGCTGTAGCTCTAATGGTCATCATGTTCCAAGTATCCGGGCTAGGAAGTGCTCCTAGAAAACATGAAAGTGTCATAAATATTGGGGATCAACTTGGTCATGATCTCACAATAGGTGTGAGGGTCATGGACAATTTACTAACTATTTTTGAGGTAGCATATGCAATCATAACAACCAAGGCAGAGTTGTCTCAAAAGTGGTCGTGGTCTAAGGAGATAGTCATGATCTCCAAGGTAATTAGTTGAGTCAGGTTGAGATATAAGTGATCTAAAGTGTTTGTTTTTTGTGGTTAGGAAGATGTGTGTGATCTCCAATGTGCCCCATGAGAAGTTTAGGTGACTCCTTCAGTGTTAGGGCTGGTTTTTTGGTCATGATTTTGGACTAAGTTAAGTCATGGTTTTGGACTAGGTTGTTTGGTCATGGTTAAAGGTTAAATGGTTGGTCCATCAAGTAGACAAATGAATGAATGGCCAACGTCATTAGGGAGATGAACGAGCGAATGGCTGAGCTAACCCTAGAATACTTCATGTCATCTAAGTGATACCTACATAGCCCCTATTTTAAGGGCCTCAGGCCAATGTAGTTCTCCCCAAAGGGGAAGAAGATGGTTGGTTATGGATTGGGTTTTGACTATGTTAAGTCATGGTTAAAGGTGAAATGGTTGGTCCATCAAGTATATGAATGAACGAATGGCCGAGCTAACCTCAGAAGACCTTGTGTTAACTGAGTGCTGCCTACATAGCCCCTATTTTAAGGGCCTCAAGCCAATGTAGTTCTCCCCAAAAGGGAAGAAGAGGGAAAGTGGTTGATAGTTGTTTTGGTCAGGTCAGTGTGTCTAGCATTTCCCATATGTTTAATGGTACATGCTTGAAATGATGAGTGTGTGATGATGTTAGAGCCTTTTCCATATTATGTGATGGTGTATTCTATAACATGGGTTATGTGGTTTTTCATCCCTAGCAATTTTCCATATTGGTGATGGTGTATGCAAAAAATGAAATGAGTGATGATGTTATAGCCTTTTCCATATTGTGTGATGGTGTATTCTATAACATTGGTTATGTGGTTTTTCATCCCTAGAAATTTTCCATATTGGTGATGGTGTATGCCAAAAATGAAATGAGTATATTTATGCTTTAGCAAGTTTCCATATTGGTGACGGTATATGCTTGACATAAACTGTGTTGAGTTGATGGTTTCTATGTGTATTATTGTTCATAGAAACTAGTGTGAATGGGCTATGATAATTCATATAACACAAATCCGTATTTGCATTAAATAAATCATGATGTTATGTTAGAGGATTGAAAAATGTTTTGGTTGTCATGTTATGGGCATGTGACGAAGTCAAGTAAGAAGTGAAAGGCGTGTTGCTCTTTCATTGACAAAGACCATAATGATAGCATAGATAAGGGTTTTTGCAAACAAAATCCCTGTTCATGAATTACGTCGTTGACCATTGATTTGTGTTAGAGAAGTAATCAAATCACTTGACATTAAGTGAGCTCAAAATCCCTTGAGTATGTTGGGGTAATAGGTTTGTTTATGTGATCTGTGAGGATAACATAGCCCTTTTTAGAAGGGATAACTTTACCCCTTTTATAGGTGACCCTGAGAATGATTATAGGCAAGTCCATGACTTAATAGTTTGTTAGTCAGGTTTTTTTTTGGTAGACTGATCACTGTGGGAAGTGTACTTTTAGACTGGTTTAAATAGTTGGTCCATTAGGTAAATGAACCAATGAATGGCCGAGCTAACCTCAGAAGACCCCATGTCAACTGAGTGCTACCTACATAGCTCCTATTTTAAGGGCCTCAGGCCAATGTAGTTCTCCCCAAAAGGGAAGAAGAGTGTAGGTGGTTGATAGTTGTTTTGGTCAGGTTAGTGTTTTTAGCATTTCCCATATGTGTGATGGTACATGCTTGAAATGATGAATGTATGATGATGTTACAGCCTTTTCCATATTGTGTGATGGTGTATTCTGTAACATTGGTAGCATGTGCCAAAATGTTTCTCTACATTTTTGCTAATTATATTCAGAAGAAAGAAGAAACTAAAGTTAAAGGTCATGGGTTTGTATGTTACCCAGATTGAGTTATGCACTGTATCCAAGCATTGTAGGAGCTCCTCTTTGGCTGTGGAGGAAACACCTATAGATAAGAATAATACTTAAATAAAGAAAATGTTAGAAGATGATATGGTGGACTGCCAAGCTACACACTCGGTCCCAAAAGTGTAAAGCTCTTTAAGGGATGACAGTCCACTATTTGACAAAAAGAGTGTTGTATAAAAAGAAATAATGAAAGACTAAGAAAGAGAAATAAAGATAATCCATACCTATTCTCTATAGTCAGTCTGTCACAATTGCCGATGTCAGTTAGTCTACTGAGGTTGGTTGATATATAGTGCCGATGTTGGTTATGTTGCTGACGTCGGTAGGGGCAATGGGCCTTGGATGGGTTTCAGGGTGTGTCTGTGGTCAACAGAGGAGTCTGGGAGTTTAAATGTTTGTGCAGGGTCTCAAGAAAGTGAATAGGGTCTGAGGAAGGGAAAAGGTAGAGGGTAGGTGTGAAAAGAGGATAAGGATATGGGGAAGGCTTTTTAGCCTTTCCACAGAAGAATTTAGGTCTGGTTGATAATATTTAGAAATAGTAAATAGAAACTAATTTCCAATTTGTTCTAGAACACTGAAATGAGATAGAAGAATACTTAGCTCTACTTGGTGAAGACCCAAGGGTGTCAGGATGATTATTCCTATTGCAACTAATGTGGAGGTCCTCGTGTAATGTTCCAATCCAATCTGGAGTGACTTGTGTAGAGTTTCTAAAGCTAGGAGAGTGAAAGTCAAAGTCTAACACTTGGTCTCAGAGTGTGCGCATCAATCTATGAAAGAGTCTGGGGGGCCAGAGGGAGAGAGTCTAACTTATGTAACCGATGTCGGCGATCCCGTCGACATCAGCCCATAGTTGACCGATGTCAAAGGATAGAGAATGGGTAAAAGGGCTATTTTTAGCCCTTTGCATGTTTCTCCATTCACCAAGTGCATTTGCTATTGGAGAATGGTTAGAGGATGGGTTTATTAGGCATGAGAGTTAGTTAGGAGGTTGGAATAGAATGAGAATAGGTCTTAGGTAGTTAAGATTTGGAGGACTTAGTCTTAGGCTGAGTCATAGGGTAAGAAATGGTCTAAGGGCGAGGTGTCTATGTGAGGTGTCCTAGGTGAGGTGTCTAGGTGATGTCATTAATTTAAAATAAGTAATTTATTTTAAATTAATAAGATGTGTAAGTGTTTAGAAGGGGACCAAGGGGGGTCGAAACAATATTGGTGTCTACATTTGCCCCTTTTTGTCTTGTGGTTTGTCTTGACAAACTGCAAGACAAAAATAGGTGTAGGTTACCCTAGGTAGGGGATGAGGTATTCCCCCTCAAAGCAGGAGTTGAGAGAAGGGAACCGAAAATGGGGTGCCAATTTGATAGGCAGTGGATGGGTAAGGTGAGGTGGGAGTGTAAATGCTGCAATAGTTGAGATTGCACGTATACCACTTCACATGATAGTCACGTCAAATTTTTGCATGTAAGGTTGAGGAGCACTAAAATTGAAGTAATGGGTCCCCAGCTTTTTGGTCATAGCTGATTGGGTTAAATGATCAAAGTTGTAGCTCCAATGGTCAAGGAAGACTAAAATCAAAGTAATCAGGCCCCAACTTATTAGTGGTCACTGATTGGGTTATATCGATCAAAGTGTATCTCCAATGGTCATCATGTTCCAAGTATCCTAGGCTAGGAAGTGCTCCTAGAAAACATGAATATGTCACAAATATTAGGGATCAACTAGAGCACGATCTGATAATAGGTGTGAGGGTCATGGATAATTTGCTAATTATTCGTGAGGTAGCATATGCAATCAAAACAACCAAGGTAGAGTTGTCTCAAAAGTGGTCATGGTTTGAGGAGATAGTCACATTTTCCAAGGTCATTTGTTAGGTTGAGCTGAGATATAAGTGATCTCAAGTGTTGTTTGTTGTGGTTAAGGAGATGTATATGATCTCTAATGTGCCCCATGAGAAGTCTAAGGTGACTTCTACAATGTCAGGGCTGGTTGCATGGGCATGATTTTGGACTGGTTTAAATAGTTGGTCCATTAGGTAAATGAACCAATGAATGGCTGAGCTAACCTCAAAAGACCCCATGTCAACTAAGTGCTACCTACATAGCTCCTATTTTAAGGGCCTCAAGCCAATGTAGTTCTCCCCAAAAGGAAAGAAGAGTGTAGGTGGTTAATAGTTGTTTTGGTTAGGTTAGTGTTTTTAGCATTTTCCATATGTGTGATGGTACATGCTTTAAATGATGAATGTATGATGATGTTATAGCCTTTTCCATATTGTGTGATGGTGTTTTGTTTTGTGGTCATTTGAAGCTGATTGATGCGGGAAGCTTCTGAGTGGGTGCTGTGTTTATAGCAAAATTTGGGTATAGCCATCCTTCGAGGGAGTGGTCTATATTTTGATTTTCATGGTTGAATGTCTTTGAATAGCTATAATTTAAGGGAGTAGTCTAGTAATTATAGCAATAATGCAACTATCCTTCGAGGGAGCAGTCTACATTTATAGTTTATGACCTTTTGTTAGGCATCCCAATTTTATGTGTTTTTATTGACTGAAGTTTTAGTCATGGACTAGACTATAGAGGTTTAGGGGTTTCCCTTTTATTAGGACAAAGCATTAATGCTTTAAAAAAGGGTTAACTAATGTTTTTAGGGAAAAAGGGTTGAAAGGAATAGAAATGACGATGATGGGGATTGCTCAAGGGATGAGTTCAAGTTAAACACCAAGTGAATGGTTACTTGATTAACAATAGAATGGTCATAGATGCAAGGCATTAAGGGGCTTAGGTTTTGGTTGGCTTTCAAGAGAAGATAGATGAAAAGTCCCTGATCCATACTTGTGCGTTATTATGTAAGGTCTGAGCCAATTAGGAGCAAACTTTCCTCATTTTCTTCTTTCCATATTGGTCACATGTTGGTTTTCTTTAAGGATGAGATCTCTGATTTTGAAATCTTGCTCTTTCAAATTTTGGTTGTAGGCATGTTTTGGTCGATGTTGGACATGAAGTTGGTTAAGAAGTTAGTTGATGATTGGTCGATGCTTGGTTGAGGTCATGATAGTCAATATAAAGTTGAATTCCCCCAATTGCTTTTGTGATAGGGACAATGTTTGACACCCATTGCAGATAATCAATGGGTTGGATAAATGAGATGGAGAGAAGACATTAAAGCTCCTCTTTGACAAGGAGTGTGACATGAGGATGCATCCTCAAAGATTTTGCTTGACAACTTAGTTTGAGAGGGTAGGATCCTGATCTTCTAGGTTGTACTTTGGAATCTTAGAATCACTGAAGGTGATGGAGGCAATGGTGGGTAATGTTTTGACTAAAGCAGCCAGTGTTTGGGGGCCTTTAGGTTGGACTTCCACTGCCTATAAATCTTTTATTAAGGCTTGGAGATGTTGTGGAGAGCTTTGAATTAGGTCATACAAAGACTTCTTCACAAGGTTTTGGTGAAGTTGTTTCACCATGGAGCCGTGAATTGCCCCAGAAGATGTTGGTTGAGATGTACCCAAGATAGAAATCTTGGGCTTTGGTAGTTGAGAAGGCTTGATGAATGGATATGTCCAAGGGATATAAACCTTCTCTTTTCCTTTATCTTTTAAGGTTTGTGACCTAGTGGCCACATTAACAGTGTTGATTTTAAATAAAGGGGGAGAAGGTGGTAGAGGGACCATAATATCATGTTGGGTTCTTGATTTATGTGAGGAGGTTTGCAAGGCATGGGATGGTGTCGGTGGTTTGTTGAAAGGGTGGGCAAGAGGATGCTTAATGAAAAGGGTGTCCTTTTTCAATTGTTGATGAATGACAATCTTAAGAGCACAACACTTTTTAGTATCATGCCCAGGTGTGCAATGATATGCAAAAATTTGAGTATCATCAAACCAAGATGGTTTTGGTCCAAGAGGTTGGTATGGCTTAATTGGTAAGAGAACGATTCTAGAAGACTGCAACAATTGGCATAGCAACAAAGCATAATAACCCACTAATGGGTCTACACACTTTGTCACAGTAGGGGTTCAAAACTTCTTTTTAGGAGTTGTAGGAGGAGTTTTTCATACCATCTTTTTGTTTGGTGGTGTGACCACATGCGTAGATGGCACTTTCATGGTGAGAGGTGTCAAATTAATTAGAGGAAGTATGTTTTTGATGGGTAAAGGGAGTAATGGAGGCAATTTGTTTTTGTGAGGCATTGGAGTAGGGAGCACTCCTATTAAAGTAGATGGATGTGGACCCAAAATAGAGGGTAATGGTGAAGGTGGGGGAGGAGTTCTCCGACGTGGTTTAGTATCCTTCATTAGTTTGGTGTGAGGACCACTATTGTGTGGGGTGAGGTTTAAGTCTACCTTCACTTGTGGGTGAGTGAAGTTTAATACGGGGTGAACACTGAGAGATGTAATCTATTTCAACATGATAGACGCTTGTGAGGGTTTGCGTTCAGGTGTGGATAATTGAGCTTCTAAAGATTTGGAAATAAAAGCCCAATCCTTGTCAGAGACTTTGGGGTGATTTGTTGTAAAAGGGTTGGCAGTCGAAGTGGGATGTGTAAGATAAGGAGCCTTAAGTCACTCCCATAACACCTCATGTTTTAGATTCCTAGAATGGAGAAATCCTAAGTTTTCTTCCAATTGAGAGAAGGGTTTAGGTGATGACACGCAAGGTCTTACAGCTAGTCTTTTGGAGGATCTAGGTGATCACGAGAGTGGAAACATGTTAGACACAGTGATCTCAAGCCAAAGATGAGAGAAAACCATTATTGGATCTTCCTCAGCCAAAGTAGGTGAAGTGACAAGTTCTCTCAGTGGAGAAGGGATTGGAGAATTTGGCTCTTTAAGAGGATAGAGTGCATGGATGATCATGGCTTCCACATGTGGTCAAGGAGTGGGAAAAGTATGATCCTCCATTGGTAATAAGAAGGATGAGGGTGAGGCCACCAGCGTTGGTGCCATCAAATGATCCTCCAATATGTGAGAGGTGAAAGTAGACTCTCCTACATGTGAATGGGGGGTTGATGGAGGACTATCCTCCATCGGTGGAGGACAAATAGGAGAGGAAGGCTCCTCTAAAGGGTTAAGTAGAGGGATTATGGCCCCTTCTACATGAGGGCATGGATTATGCTCTTCCAATGGTAGAAGAAGAGGAAAGGTGGGGGAAAGAGGAACCAGTAATGTAGGATCCTCATGAGGTAGAAGAATGGGTAAAGGAGGTATTTGATGTCATGGGGATGATATGGGTAGAATAGGCTCTTCTACCTATGGTGGAGAAATGGGTTGAATGGGTTGACCAACCTCTTCAGATTATGGGAGAGGTTGGTTAGGAATGAAAGGAGAAACCATGTTGACAATGCATATATTGCACTCTTGAAGGTCATCGGCCATGGTCTGAACATTATTCTGACTTGGGGCATGGTTAGGGAATGGTTGCCTAAAGATATCTATGTTTTGGTTAGCTGGCACATTTGGGTTATCCAAAACAAGATCCCCTTTGTCTAACATGTCCTGAATAACATTTTTAAAGGTTTTACAATTATCCATGTCATGACCCTTGACACGATGATAGTTACAAAAGTCATTTTCCCTATACCATGCAGGGATGGATTGTGAGGGGTTAAATTGGATAGGTCAGATTTGAGGGAGATTGAGGACCCCCTACTTGACTAGTTTATCCAATACAGAAGCATATGATTCTCTTATTGGAGTGTATTGACACTATATATACTGTTGTTGGAATTGTCTTGTGATGCTTTGTGATGTGGAAGGTCCAAATTGGTTATTGTGGTAGAGGATGATGATCTAAGTACCACAACATTTGCCGATCCTTTGGACTTGGAGTGGGAAGAAGAAGGTTCAGAAGAAGAAGGGTCATTGGATTTTGCGTTGGTATTTTTACTATGCAATTTGACCTTATCTTCTTCGACAGCATGGAGTTCAAGCTTTTGAGCCATGGTGAAAGCTTCATCAAATGTGTGGAATGTTTGAACCCACAAAGTGGATGAGATGTGTTTGGCACATGCTCGTGAAAAGAGCTCAATGAGCTCAGGTTGAGGTAAAGAAAAGGAGAGTTGGTTAATCAAACCTCTCCAATGGGCAATGAAGTTAGCTATTGACTCATCATCGAATTGTTTAATGGAATAAAGGTCTGTGATGGAGACCTTCTTAGTGATGTTGATTGAAAAGTGGTTGAGGAATAGCTGAGCTAGTTGAGTGAAGGTAAAAAGAGAATGACTGGTAATAGAACTATACCAATCAAGGGCAGCACCAGAAAGTGACATGGGAAATGTGTAAAGTAATAATGCATCATTGTGTGCTATAAGGTAGCAAGCATGTCTAAACACTCATAGATGTTGTTGTGGTTCCTCTTTACTCTGAAAGCGAGTAAATTTTAGGAGTTCCCACTAGCTAGGGTATGGTCTAATAGGCACCGAAGGGTGAATGGGTTCATTTTAGATTTATTCATATGAAAGAACACTCCTTAAACCTGAAATAGATGTCTCAAGGTTGGACATCTTATCCATCAACGTATTTATTAGATCGGTAGATGGATTGGCATGATGGGCACCCCCTAGGTTATAGGGTACTTGGAAGGTGTTGGGAGGGGAATATGACGTACTAGGTTGCATTTGTTTAGGTGAAACATATTGGTAGTTTGTCATAGGGATTGATGTTGAGGCCAAGGGGGATTATGCCATGAAGTTGGAGGGCACAACTTGACTAGATGCCACCAAGGGTGGTTGAATGGCAGTGAGACTAGTTAAAAGATGAGTAGCCACTCTCGTATTTATGGGTGAAAGAGTGGGTGGGATAGAGAAAATCAAGTTTTAGAAAGGTGTAGAACTTGGTTGAATTGTTTGTGGTTGAGGGGGTACAGAAACCCTGATGAAGGTAGGTCTAGAAATAGAAGGGGAGGCCAAATCTTGAACATTGGCCATGGCTGGGTTATTGGTCGAGGTAATGGCCTGAGTGACCATAGGTTGGGTAATGGAGGCTATTGATATTATTGTCATTTCAACTAAGGAAGGTGGCATCCCAAAAATAGGATTACCTGAAGGGTCTCGCATTTGGCTTCTTATGAGATAGTGTTGGAAAGACTTGATGTTGAGGTCAAGGAATCTCTCAAAGTCTTGATCCCCTTTGAGAATAATTGGAGGTTGATTAGGGGTTGGTTGGATAGGAGTATGCTCAGTGTCTGAAGTATACTCCATTAGATGACTTGGTATGAAGGGTGAAGGTGGAAATGGTTGTTGACTTGCATGGTCAACAAGAGATTTGGCTTGACTATGTGTCAAAACCATTCAAGACGAAATGGATTCAGGTTCTAAAAATTGTGTTTCAATTTTAGGAGACTAGAAGTTATGTTTAATAGCAAAAAAAAGTCAGGTTTTAAGGTTGCTATTTTGGAAATAAAATTTGTTGACAGTGACTGACGTCAATGGAAAAATTGATGTCGATGAAGATATGTTACCAACATCGGTGGAAAGATTGATGTCGATGAGGATAAGTTGCTGATGTCGGTGAAAAAACTAATGTCGGTGTCTGTGTATTTCCAAAAACTTAGAAAACTAAAAGTTTTTGGAATAAAGGAGAAATTATGAGTTGTTTGGCCTCAGAATGATGCGACCTTACCCGCTCAAACAATCAAATAAAAAATAGCAAAATAGATGATTTGGCAAGCAACCTCTAAACATTAAATTCTTAAGAATAAATTTTAGAGTCGTGGTGGCTTATGCCTTAGAAGAATGTATTTGGGAATTTGGATTTTAGAACAGGTCCTAAAGAGGAAGTCTATGGTTGGTTTCGGGTTATGTTTTGGTGCTCAAAAATTTGTGTTAAGTTCAGTACATGGGCTGGTGTTGGGGCTTGCTCCCTTCACTTCACAAACCCAGAACTGAGCTAGGCTGCTTAGCCAATATATACTTTGCCTATAGTTTATACACTACTAGACAACAGAGTGGGTCCTCCTCTTGGTGGTGAAATTCAAGTAGGATCACCAAGAAGGGTAAGGTATCTACTAGGTGATGAAATCCTAGACAGGCCTTGTCTCAAGTATGTTAAAGTGTTTAATTTGATGTGCTTATGGTCTGGTTGTGTAACATTTGTGCACTATGATTTATTCATAATGTTTTTTAATTACTAAGTGAGCTAAATATGCATTCAAACAAGAATGAAATGCAATAGTTTTTTTTAACCCAAATTTAAATGTTTTGTTCAGATGTAAACAATTGGAAAAGAGGTTAAGAGTATGAATTTTCACTACTCTAAGATGTAGGTAAGAAGTGACAAGAAGAAAAAGAAAGATGTTCTTTTTAACTTGTGTTAATGGTTTCTTTTCAAAATAAAGAGATAGAAGAAGGGATGCAAGAAGAGGATATTCTTCCTAATGCATCTATATGAAAGTTTGATTTTTAGAAGAATGAACCCAAGGAAAACTCTAGGGTCCCACCGAGCATGCCAAAATGTTTCTCTACATTTTTACTAATTATATTCAAAAGAAAAAAGAAACTAAAGTTAATGGTTAGGGGTTTGTACATTACCTGGATTAATTTGGGCACTATATCCAAGCATTGTAGGAGCTCCTCTTTGGCTGTGGAGGAAAACACCTGTAGATAAGAATAAGAATTAAACAAAGAGAATGTTAGATAAAAATATGGTGGACTGCCAAGCTACATGCTCGGTCTCAGAAGCGTAAAGCTCCATGAGGGATGACAGTCTATTATTTATGAAAAAAAGTGTTGTATAAAAAGAAATGGTGAAAGACTAAGAAAGAGAAATAAAGATAACGCGTACCTATTCTCTGCAGTCAGTCTGTCATAGTCACCAACATCATTTTTCCTATCGAGGTTGGTTGGTTAATGATGCCGACGTCGATTATGTTATCGATGTTGGTAGGGGCAGTGGGCCTTGGATGGGTTTTAGGGTATGTCTATGGTCGACAAAGGAGTTTGGGAGTTTAAATGTTTGTGCAGGGTTGTATGGAAGTGAATAGGGTCTGAGGAAGGGCAAAGGTAGAGGGTAGGTGTGAAAAGAGGATAAGGATATGGGGAAGGCTTTTCAGCCTCTCCACAGAAGAAGTCAGGTCTAGTTGATAGTATTTAGAAATAGTAAATAGAAACTAATTACTAGTGTATTCTAAGATATAGAAATGAGACAAAGGAATAATTAGCTCTACTTGGTGAAGAACTAGAGGTGTTAGAATTCTTATTTCTATTGTGGCTGATGTTGAGGTTCTCGTGCAATGCTCCAATCCAATCTGGAGTGACTTGTGCAGAGTTTCTATAGCCAGGAGAGTGAAAGTCAAAGTCTGATGCTTGGTCTAAGAGTGTGTGCATCGATATGAAAGAGTATAGGGCATCAACTCAATGTTAGAGCTTAGGTTAAGTAACCAAAGTCAGCGATCCCACTGGCGTCAGCCGATCGTTGACCGATGTCGGCAGCTAGAGAATGGGTAAAAGGGCTATTTTTAGCCCTTTGCCCATTTCTCCATCTACCAAGTGCATTTGCCATTGGATAATGATCAAAATATGGGTTTATTAGGCATGAGAGTTAGTTAGGAGGTTATAATGGAGTGAGAATAGGTCATGCTTTAGATGACCTAGTCTCTGTTGGGGATCAACCAACAATGGATTACACTTATGAAAGCAATCAATGCGGAAATAATCAGATAGATAAGTAACTGAAATGATAAATAGCACAGAACAAGATATACAAGAAAACACCCTAAAAACTTGTATTAAAAACTCTTTACAATAGGAATACAAATGAAGAACTTTGTTCTTCCACACCTCTCTCAGATGCACACAAGATCTCTCACTAGATCTCTATTCCTCAAGAGCTCTCTCTAAAGTACAGTCCTTCAAACATTCACAATGTTCTACTAGTACTCTATTACACTCTCATACACTTCATCATCTTACAATAGCTTAGAAGATCTCTCCTACATATAGATATAGGAAACTTAAGCATGCTCTTACAACAAACAGTTAAGCCTCTTCAACAAGGGCTCTAAAAATAACATTGCTAACAATAGAGACGCGAGCATGAGTCTACAACTCAAACTCATCATGCAAACACTCGCTTCTGTCCTCGGAAATAGCTCTCTGGACACGTAGGTAACCGACGTCGGTTCCTGTCTGTTCGCCTGTGACCGTCGCCGGCCGACCATACTGCCGACGTCGGCGCCTCTGAACTGCAACTGACCGACGTCGGTCGCTCCTGACCGACGCCGGCGTCTGTGTAGACCCGAACCTGTTTGTCTATGCTCCATGGTGAAGCTTTTAGCTCCACATACCTAACAATCTCCCACTTGGAGATAAACCAGCTGCACCAATACCTGTACAGCAAGATCTTCTAGCTCCTCCATCTTCAACTCAATTGTGAAGACCAACAGAAGTTGAATGAAGATTCAACTTCTCCTTAGTAACCGGATTTGTTAGCATATCTGCAGGATTAATGTCTGTATGGATCTTTTCCAGCTTCAACTCACCATCTTCCAATACCTGCCGTATGAAGTGGTACCTTAGCTGTATGTGTTTGGTTCTAGAATGGAAAGCTGAGTTCTTAGCCAAATGGATTGCGCTTTGACTGTCACTATGCAATCTGCAACTCCCATGCTCCCTTCCAAGCTCTTCCATGAACCGTGTCATCCATAGCATCTCCTTGCTAGCTTCTGTAGCTGTAATATATTCTGCTTCTGTAGTTGATAAGGCTACAACCTTCTACAATTTAGAAATCCAACTAACTGCCGTTCCACTTACAGTAAAAACATACCCTGTGGTGCTCCTCCTGCCATCCAAATCCCCTGCCATATCTGAATCTACATAGCCATGTAGAGATGTATCTGAACCTCCATAGCATAAGTGTCTACTGCTGGTTCCTCTCAGATATCTAAGGATCCATTGTACTGCTTTCCAATGTTCCTTTCCTGGATTGGCCATATACCTGCTTACTACTCCCACTGCTTGGGCAATATCTGGTCTAGTACACACCATTGCATACATCAAACTTCCTACCGCGGAAGAATATGGAACTTTATTCATGTACTCTACCTCATCATGTGAATTGGGACATTGTTCTTTACTTAACTTAAAATGTCCTGCCAAAGGTGTGCTTACCGGTTTCGCATCCTGCATGTTGAACCGTTTCAACACCCTGTCCACATAATCTTCTTGAGACAATATCAACCTGTGATTTTCTCTGTCTCTCTTGATGCTCATGCCAAGGATTTTCTTAGCTGCTCCCAAATCCTTCATGGCAAACGTTTGAGCTAACTTTACTTTAAGCTCTGAGATATCCTGCATGTGAGACCCTGCAACCAACATGTCATCTACATACAACAATAGAATAATGTATCTACCATTATCGAATCTCTTAAAGTATACACAATGGTCTGATTGACACCTACTGAAACCATGCTCAGTCATAAACCTGTCAAATTTCAAGTACCATTGCCTTGGAGCTTGCTTGAGGCCATACAAGCTTTTCTTTAACCTGCACACTAGTTTCTCCTTACCCTTGACCTCGAAACCTTCTGGCTGTTCCATGTAAATTTCCTCATCTAAATCTCCATGAAGAAATGCTGTTTTAACATCTAGCTGCTCGAGATGCAAATCCTCAAAAGCAACCAAAGATAGTACAACCCTTATAGAAGTCATCTTAACAACTGGAGAAAAAATTTCGCCAAAGTCAATACCTAGCTTTTGTGCAAACCCTTTTACAACCAATCTGGCCTTGTATCTCATCTGACCATCCTCACCTTCCTTCAACCTGTAAGTCCACCTGTTCTTCAGTGTTCTCTTACCAGCTGGCAATTCAACCAAATCCCATGTTTGGTTCTCTCTTAAGGACTCCATCTCCTCAATCATGCCATGCTCCCACTTACTCCTGGACTCCACCTGTAAAGCTTCTTCAAAACTTTCTGGTTCTCCACCATCGGTTAGCAATAAATAATATAAAGAAGGAGAATATCTAATTAGAGGCTTACTTACTCTTTCAGACCTCCTGATTGGTGTCTTGGACTCGTTTTCAACAATCTGTCCATCCAAATTTTCTGACAGTGACCGACCTCGGCCACCTGTAGACCTGTTACTGGCTGACGCCGGTTCCTCCTGGCCGACGCCGGTGCCTGGTCTGCCGACGTCGGTCTCTGTATGACCGACATCAGTTTCTGTACTGCCGACGCCGGTGCCAAACCTGCCGACGTCGGTCTCTGTGTTTTCCTGTAAGTGATTATTTCTTTTTCCCGCGAGCTCATTTTGGACCATAACTTCGTCCAACTCATTATTGCTCTGCCCAGCTTGATCTAGCTTCCTTGTCTGATCACTGTACATCACTCTTTCGTTGAAAACAACATCACGGCTCCTGATTACCTTGTTAGTTCCTAGATTCCAAAATCTGAAACCAAAATCATCTGAGCCATAGCCTATAAACGTGCACCTCATAGACTTAGCATCAAGCTTCTTTCTATTTTCCTTATCTATGTGCACAAAGGCTTCACAACCAAAAACTTTGAGATATGAAAGATCAACCTTTTTACCTGTCCATGCCTCTTCTGGAATTCCACCATCCAGAGCTGTAGAGGGTCCTCTGTTGATCAGGTACACTGCGGTGTCAACTGCTTCTGCCCAAAACTCTAAGGGCAACCCTGCATGCAATCTCATACATCTTGCACGCTCCATAATAGTCCTGTTCATCCTTTCAGCAATACCATTCTGCTGAGGTGTCCTTGGAACCGTCCTTTGCCTACGGATCCCATTCATATAACAATACAATTTGAACTTAAGACTGCAGAACTCACCACCATTATCGGATCTCAAGCACTTTAATCTTTTGCCTGTTTCATTCTCAACCATGGCTTTCCATATCTTAAAAGTATCAAAAACATCAGATTTCTTTTTAATACAGTAGATCCATACCTTTCTTGTGGCGTCATCTATGAATGTAACATAGTACTGTGATCCGCCAATAGAGGCTACATGAGCCGGTCCCCACACGTCTGTGTGAACAAGCTGCAACTTCTGCCTTTTCTTAGTAGACCCAGTCTTTAGAAAACTAACCCTTTTCTGTTTTCCAAACACACAATGCTCACAAAATTCTAGATCCATACTTTTCAAATCTGAAAGCATACCTTTAGACTTAAGGATAGACATCCCCTTCTCACTCATGTGGCCAAGCCTTGAGTGCCACAATTTAGCATCCACATCTGAAGTAGATAAAACTGAAGGAGATTTGTTAGTAATACAATTACACAAATAGAGAGTACCTTCTCTCTTACCTCTGGCCATAACAAGTGCACCCTTGGTCACTTTCCAAGAATCTGCTGTGAGAGTTACTGTACAACCCTCATCACCAAGCTTACCTGCAGAAATCAGATTTCTCTTCAAACTAGGAACATGCATCACATCCCTCAACACCCATGTGTTGCCATTCTGCATCTTTAGCTGCACTTTACCTTTGCCAATAATCTTGCAAGGCTCATCATCCCCTAAGTATACTATTCCAAAATCTCCATGGACATAGTCACTGAAATATTCTCTGTTAGGGGTAGCATGGAAAGATGCACCAGAATCTAATACCCAAGATTCTATGTTATTATGCAAAGAGAAAATAAGAGCATCCTGTGCAATACCTGCAACCTTTGTCTCTTCCTTTCCTTCGTGCTGATTATCCTCCTTAGGCTTTGACCAGCAATCTCTGCTTATGTGCCCCAACTTTCCACAGTTCCAGCATTGTGGCCTTCTGCCATTCCTGGATTTGGATCTGCCTCTTCCCTTAGACTTAGATCTTGATCTCCTCTTGCTCCTTTCTTTTTGCCTTCCTCTGCTCTCGAAATTTAAAGCGTTCCCGGATGTCCCAGAAGCCTCTTCTGTGCTTTTCCTGCGTATTTCCTCATTCAAAATAACACTAACCACATCCTCTACTTTTAAAATATTCGAAGCAGAAGCAGTATTAGAAACTGCCATTACCAAGCCATGCCAGCTTTCAAGCAAAGAACATAAAATTAAAAGAGCCTTTATTTCATCTTCAAATGAAATATTAACAGAACTTAACTGATTAACAATACCATGGAAATCATTCAGGTGATTAGAAACAGATCCACCTTCTTGCATATGCAAATTAAATAACTGCTTCATCAAATATACCTTGTTTGAAGCGGAGGGTTTTTCATATAGATTTGCTAACGTGGTCATTAACTCTACCGTAGTTTTTGCTTGTGACAAATTGGATATCACAGTGGAGGCCAGACTCAATCTTATAGAACCAAGAGCCTTTCTGTCAAGAACTTCCCATTCTTCGTCCTCCATGTCCTTGGGCTTCTTTGCTATCCCACCTAACGGTAAGTAAAGATCCTTCTGATACAGATAGTCCTCTATCTGCATTCTCTAGTGCTGATAGTTCTTGCCATTAAACTTTTCCATTCTCAACTTACTTTCCTCTGCCATTGCTTCTCCCACTCAAACAGAAATCCCTGTGAGCAACCTGTAATCCGAACACACTACACAGATCTGAACCACCTGTTAGTGAACCTGAGCTCTGATACCACTTGTTGGGGATCAACCAACAATGGATTACACTTATGAAAGCAATCAATGCAGAAATAATTAGATAGATAAGTAACTGAAATGATAAATAGCACAGAACAAGATATACAAGAAAACACCCTGAAAACTTGTATTAAAAACTCTTTACAATAGGAATACAAATGAAGAACTTTGTTCTTCCACACCTCTCTCAGATGCACACAAGATCTCTCACTAGATCTCTATTCCTCAAGAGCTCTCTCTAAAGTACAGTCCTTCAAACATTCACAATGTTCTACTAGTACTCTATTACACTCTCATACACTTCATCATCTTACAATAGCTTAGAAGATCTCTCCTACATATAGATATAGGAAACTTAAGCATGCTCTTACAACAAACAGTTAAGCCTCTTCAACAAGGGCTCTAAAAATAACATTGCTAACAATAGAGACGCGAGCATGAGTCTACAACTCAAACTCATCATGCAAACACTCACTTCTGTCCTCGGAAATAGCTCTCTGGACACGCAGGTAACCGACGTCGGTTCCTGTCTGTTCGACTGTGACCGTCGCCGGCCGACCATACTACCGACGTCGGCGCCTCTGAACTCCAACTGACCGACGTCGGTCGCTCCTGACCGACGCCGGCGTCTGTGTAGACCCGAACCTGTTTGTCTATGCTCCATGGTGAAGCTTTTAGCTCCACATACCTAACAGTCTCATGGTGACTCAGGGTAGGAAATGGTCTTAGGGCGAGGTGTCCAAGGTGAGGTGTCTAAGGTGAGGTGTCTAGGTGATGTCATTAATTTAAAATAAGTAATTTATTTTAAATTAATAATATGTATAAGTGTTTATAAGGGGACTAAGGGGGGGTCAACACAATATTGGTGTCTATAATGAGACTAGGATATATAGGAGAAGAGAGAGCAAGAAAGATGTGGAAGCATGCCATCAGAGAGGGAACACACCATCCTAGCTCATTAATTGAACTTGAGATGACACCTTTTGATTTTTTTATATCAAATCAGGACACTACCTATGGCTTATTAAGTGAGAAAGTCCTTAAATGCTCTAAAGATGCATTAAATTCCCCTATCTATAGTTCCAAACACTATACTTTTTCTTTGATCCTTCATGCCATCTCTCACTTGAAGACAAAACTTCATGCTCAGGGATCTAATGGAAATCATGGATTTGTGCATTTTAGTTGGCTATTTGTCAAAAATATAGCCACACTAAAAGAGGAGGACCCTTTGCATTAATCGCATATATAATCTATTTATATGTATAGATCATAGGTTCATCGATAGGTGGAAAACCAATCTAAGATTATTGGTTTTCCTATAGTTGTCCATATTAATGCAAACCTATAAACTACATAACACCTTTTCTAAATCCAAATAGATCTAAAAGACCCAATCTGTCTCTATAGGAACTAAGGGTTCACCATATACATGGATCCTTCTTCAAAATGATGAGCACATTTATAGAAATAGCCTTGCCCAATACAAATTTATGAACTAGAGGTCCATATTTAGCCTTAATGGAAGTCTTATATATTCCTTATCACCTTAGCTACATCATTGTGTCCCTTTAATGGTGTTGGATTGAGCTTCAATGATGATAGGACAATCCTCCAAGACCCATTTGCTTCAATAAAAAATGGCTTCTCAACTTCCATAAAAAATATTGGAATCACCTTTGTTTTAATTAGATTTCAATATCTGACTTAGTTTTTTGACATATTGACCTTTGCTTGCACCATCGGGCTTGATCTATATAACTAAGTAAGAACTATTGATCTTGCCCTTAACTTGTCAACTTTGTTTAAGCTAGTACCACTTGGTAGTCTCATGTTTATATTCAGGATCTTATTATTAGTCTACCATTTTACAGACTTATTTCACATGTCAACCTCTTAAGCTCCTTGACTATTTGACTCATCTTGCATTGTTGATCTTCCTTAGTATAAATGAACAACAGTTGTTGGATCCACTTTGGTTTGAAAACAAATGGATATTTACTGGGTCTTAAATTTGACATCCATGTGAACATCATTTCAAATCTAAGTGGATGTATTTGACATCCTATATATCATCAAATTTAAGATCTAATGGATTTTTTACAATGTCTTAAAGTTGATGTCTACATGAATGTATCCAATTATTTGACTAACTCTGAAGATTTATATCTTGAAGCACAAAAATCATAGAGGGACAAAATTAGTTGGAGATAATATTAAGACCAAAAATATTATGCCCACTTGATCCACTAGCTCTGAGAGCTATCTAAGTGTGTTTTAAAAAATTTCAAGTGAGTCAACTTGCATGCTTTTAAATGATGTTTTCATGCTTGTCATGGTTAAAAATGGCTAAGTACGGAAACTTAGTGAGTTTTTTCTAAGGAGCCAACTTTGAATATGCATAAATTTTGATTTGCTTCATTAGATGACCTAAAACTTGGTGCATATGTTCTTGGGACTAATATGAATAAAAATACATGACCAATTCTTCTTGACTCATCTACATGTGGTATGATGATGTCAACAAATTACCTACTTATAACTTCTACCACTAGGTACAAAATGTCTAGACAAACACAATGAAGAAGAAAATGAATGTTATGCACTTACATACTCATTACAAACACTCTTCACATCTCATAGGGTCTCTATGACACTTTATACTTGTCCCTTATAAATTGGCAAATTATACTTTAAGTGAGCTTAAAATTTTTCAAAAGCTTTGTGAGCAACATGAGATCTTTGAACCACTCATTTCATCCAAAAAAAATATTCATATACCCATTCATTATCAACATGGTTTATTTGAGCATAATATTGGTACATGGGCCAAAATTGTCCAACACCTCCATAAGGATAAAGTTAGAAATATTAGACTCTCAATAATGTTACCTTCTTTATCCTAGTGATAACATTTATATATTAATGTAACATATTTCACTCTATGTGTATAGGTTAAATCCCATCATGGACATGTAATGAGGGAAGATAGATCCTAAAGGAGATATTATAGAATTCCATGTCACTAAGGATAAGAAATTAGGAGGCTCCACTTCTCGATGTACTTGTTGGGCACAATCACACACCCAATACTACATGACAACTATGTGAGCATAACTATATAATGCATAAATCTATATGAGAGTAACTATATAGGATTAAAAGGTGATTTAACTTATATCAACATAAGGGGTGGTGATTTAGGTAGACACCAGAGAACTACATGAGTGTCTAGACTCATTGGAGAGGAAAATATAAGTAAAAAAATCTCCAAAGTGGGTGGGAGAGATATAGATCACCATCAACATAGGGTGATTAAATATTGATGAAAACATTATAGATATAGACAGTGTCATTTTATGACCTTAATTTTGTGTATCTAACCATGTGTGTGGTAATTTTCTGGCATGTAAGCCTAGGCCTATTTAAAGTTATATGATGTACCTAGATATATATATATATATATATATATATATATATATATATATATATATATATATATATATATATATATAGTATAAAAATGATTATATGTATAATTATTATTATCATTAAAAATGTGTATGATTGTATGTGCTTGATAAACCTTTATGTTTTACAACTTTGAGTACATTTGATTATATTATAGAATGCTAATAATGAACCCACTCCAACCCACACACACATATGTCATAGATAGTTTTGAGTGAGAGAGGAGAGATCTACCAAACCACTCTAGATGGGGATATAGAATGGGTTTGATAAAGAAACCTGAAATGTGAAATGTCTTAAGGTATCACTTGTTGATTGGGTTCCAAGAGATCACCCTTGAGAGTTGAGAGATGATATGTGTCATTATATAGTCTCCTAATGTTAATAAAATGGAAAAACCACTTGAATATGAGAATTTACTTCTTATGGTAATACTTGTAAAAAATTTATCATATTACTAATTCAAAATGGATGAGGTTTCACTAAATTCTAATTTTTTTGGCATTGGCATGTTTGATAAACATGGTTTTGCTCTAAAGTATCTATAAAGTGCTCATACAATTGATGTAACTTAGATAAGCAACAAGTGTATTCCTACTTATAAAGGATACATCCAAATGTCTTGACCTATAGATAAATAATTAAGACATCAAGAGGAAGAATGACCTTAGATCCACAAAATAATGAGTATGTGGTTACCCCCATGGTAGTGTGAAAAATAATGCAATACACATAAAGAGAGAGATAAATAACGAGATGCAAATCTCTTTTAGACTTGGGAATAGTATAGAGTAAATTATTCTTAAGAGTATTATTATATATTCTACCTAATCATTTACATATAGGTAATGTAAACACCTAAATCTTGCCACCATTGACCATCAATCAGGTTTTTGACCAATCTCCACCAAAATGCATAATTTGGCTAAAAACACTAAAACACATTAAATGAATTGAAATTGATGTATTAAAGTGTTAGTTTTGGCTAGAGTGTCATTAAATGGGGCAATACAAAATATGAAGCAAATAAATTTGATCACATCATTTTAAGTCAAATTGACATTTTCACACTTGGGTGCTCTAGATTGTTCTTTTCTATCAAATTTATTGTACAAGACATGTGCCTTTTTTATTTTCCATTGGTAACATCCTAAATGTATAGTGTTTCCAACACATCTAACATTGACTTATAATTCCAATATAGTCAAATTTTGAGCCAATAATATGATATTTTGACCAATTTGACTAATTCGTACACAAATTGCTAAAGTTTTGCATCAAAGTTGACTAATCATGTTTAAGGCTAATTAAACCAAATCAAGAGCTTAAGTTAATTTTCCATGGAAATTTTTGAATATTTATTTTTATAAATTGATATTGAATATCTACAACATTAAATGACATCATTTCTTGGAAAAACATCCCTAGGCTATAAATGCATAAAATATCTCATCAAACCACCCCGTGCCTCATTAAGACCCTCCCATGCTTCATCAATGCCTCCCATGCCTCTTAAAGGCCCCTTTTTCCCAAATATTTATGGGAGATATTTATGAATTTAATTACATAATTTGGATTAATTCATGGCCACACATCTCAATCTTGAGATGGACAGTCATGGTTGATCCTTAACCATTTAAAAAATCTATAAATAGGAGGCCTTGCCTATTGATTTTGAAGCTCTTTTATGCCAAAATTATAATGCCCGAATGAATTCAAAAATCCATTGAAATTAGTGTTATAATGTCAAATTATTGATACAAGCCAAGCCAAGCCAAATTAAAATATGGTGCCAAGGAGAGATGGAGGTAGACACACTTCATTGATATAGACTTCATGAGCATAAACTGAGAAATCCACTTCAAAAAACTATTTGGAGCATCCAAGGAAGGTGAAAGAAGGTTTTTTATTTGCATTTTAGTTATGTTTTCCATTCTAGTCTTGTTAAATAAGCTCCTCTATTGAGATAGGCTTAAGGTGTTAGCTATTAGTATGTTAATTTGATTTTGATTTCATATACTAACATAATACTAATCCCCCTTATTTAATGTTCACAAATGGCACACTCAATGGGGCCTAGCCTCACAAATTTAGTCAAATTGTACTTACAAGAAACATAATAACCATTGTCATGTAGGATCTTGGAAAGTGGAGGCAAACAAGATAAAAATTTGAGAAAAAATCCATTTTTTTAAAGTGATAGTTTTGTTCTTAAGACTATCAAACCAACTCACCTATTCAACCCAACTCACCTATCAACCTAGCTTACCTATCAGCCCAACTCGCCTATTAGCCCAACTCACCTATCAACCTAATTCACTTGTCAACCCAGCTTGCCTATCAACCCAACTTGACTATCAGCCCAACTTGTCTATCAACCCAACTCACCTATCAACCCAACTCATCTTTCAACCCAACTCACCTATCAACCTAACTCGAATATCAACCCAAGAGCTCATTTTTCAAAATTCCTTGTCTCATCCTCGAAAGTGCTTCAAAGTAGGTAGTCCTAATCTTATTTTTATAGGTTAAAATCATGGTTTGAAAGTTAATTTAGGTTTTTTAACTAATCATACACTTTAATTTGGAGTTTTAAAAATAACTTGGTATAAATCATGCATACTTCAAATTTGGTGCCTAAAATGAATATTTAGAATGCTAAGTCTTGAACACTTTAAACTTTGGGTTTAAATGAACATAGGTGCTTATTGTTTCATTTAGTATTTTTTTGTTGAAATATTAACATGTTTTTACAACTTATAACCAAGGGGTCAAAATAACATCACCAAAATTTTATTTTAGTGCTTAAAATTAGACTCATTTATCAAGTTTGTATTCAATAGATGATTTATTAATTGATTGACAAAAAGAAGGTTCGTGTGTGTATACTCTTCAATCCATCCCCTTTAGGGAAATTTTGAAATCAAAAGCAATGTCCTTATTACAAACATGCCTAGTCAAAGGCATAGAAATAATGTAATCTAAATCACTCCCCAAAAAATCACAATAGTGTGGTTGATCTTGAAATAACCCTAAAGTCTTTCTATTAGTCATTTATTTTGTTGCATCTTGGCTTGCAAGGTGGACTTCATTATCTCCCATAAGTTTTATAGGGAATATTTGACCTAAGGTTTTATCTCCTAGAACTGACTTCAACCACACCCACTAAGATCAAAGGTTTGAGTGCTTAAACCACCTTCTAATGTTAGAGTTACACATGGGACGTATATATACTTTGGGTATTACACTACACTGAGCAAGCAATGGATGTAGTGGTTGAAAAAAGGGCAAGACCTTTTTTGTAATAAGCCAAGTGTAATAGATACCTAATTTAATTGTGTTTGTTTTGAAATATGATGTGAAAGTCATTGGACAATTGATCCATCTAGATGTTTGAAAACTTATAGATCTTAGACAAATCCCCACTTACCGTGGAAGTGTTGTTGGTGCAAGGTGCACCTCAAGGTCCATGTTATAGTATTATAATTTGAGAGAAGGGGAGTGTAAAAACCCTATTGTATAATGTGTATTTTTATTTTTGGATGAACACTAAAAAAGCCTCTAAAATTATGTATATTCATGGATTCTAACAATACCAAGCAACCTTGTTAGTTTAGGACCTAAGAGCAATTAATTAGTTAATTTTACCCTAGATTAAAGTCCTTTTTGGAGTCAAAAATTGGTATGAACAAATGATATAAAACAAACCATAGTCCTTATTGTCATTTGAAAAAAGAGTCTTTATGCTACCCACATGAATCATCAATTTACCTTATTCAAAGTTCATCAAAATTTGGAGTTATATCATCCACTTTGGTGTAGTTATATTTCCCAATTGAGTCTAGACTTTTACTAAACATTGTTTAAAGTCCTTTATTCATAATCTAAATTCAAAATTACACCCTTCATAAGTTCAAAGGGTGGATGTGTTAAGTGGGTTCACCATTTGCACTAAACTTGAGGGAACTTAGGTTCAATTTCTAATTTGGGTTGAAGTTCATTTAAGACTCATAATCATTATCACCACTTGGTAGACTTAAGTCATTCTATGATAAACACTTTCAATTTGAGTCTATGCACCAAACATATTTGTGTTACCATCCTATGTCCATTAAGATCATTTGAATACATACTTTTTCCTTAAAGCTATTGTCAAAACACTAAATGTATGTATGTCATTTTAGTTAAGAAGGGTAGTGTTACGCTACCAAATTTGTGTAAAAACATCTTTACCTTAGATGTTTTTTTTGAAACAAACATTTTTTCATGTATTTTGAGTAGTCTAGCATTGTTACGCTACCTAGAACATTTCAAACATTGTTTCATAGACCTTTTTTTTCATAGAGTTCAAGTTTATACACATTTTTCAAGCCAATCCATGTATACCTTTATATATCTTTGTCTAGCATAGTTACATCATTCACATTTGTCTAGCATATTTATCAAAATAACTAAGCTTTATACCATTATTTGAGATAAAACCAACTATCTCTAAAGTTCCTTTTGTTTCATACCTTATACCTATTTTATCAAGTTCATGTCCAAGAGTCAAATGCCTAGTTTTTGTTAGAAGTGTTTTAAATCTGTTAGATTAAAATTTCATCTATTTTCAAAGTCTATCTTTTGATGTTGTTTTGCCAAGAGTCCTAGCACATTTCTTATTTGAGCCTAGCTTTTGATTCTACATTTGTCCAAAAGACCTAGCAATGGTTTATTTCCTAGATTAGACTGAGTTGAAACACTTTAACCTTAGATTTTGGCATTTCAATTTTTGATCCATTTACTTAATATTTTTATATAATATGTGTAATGTTAGATACTTAACATTATCTTATTTTATCACAAATAATTACATAAACCTTTCCATACTTTTGAATAATCTAGACTAAGTTTGAATATCATCTTTTAGACATTGTCTTTTTAGAGTTTATATAACTCTCTTCACTTTCTATCACATAACATTCACTATGGATCCTAACATTTATCCCTACACTCATAGTGGACTTATGTATAATCTAGGGATTAGTAATGTGGTTACACAAGAAAATATGGTGTAAGACCCTTATGTAGATATTATTTCCTATGAGACCGATCCTTATCTCTCTTATATTACTCAAATAGGGGCACAAAACCAAGATCCATTGGATAACTATTTGGTTAATATGCCACCATATTTAGAACAAGACCAAGAAAAAACCACATAATACCTAGCTATGATAACCATAGTTGAAGAACAGATTCCTCAAGAATTATACTCTATTAAATATGCCTTCCATGTATGATCCATTTTTGTTTGAGTGTCATTTGTTGGATAAAAAAGATGAGATTTTGGTTAGAGCCATAGAAGTAAGGGATAATTTTCCAGTGGAATTACCTCATGAAATTTTACCAAGGCTAGTAAGAATACCTCACAACATATTATATAGTCAATAGGCTTCTTCTAGCAATCCTTTAACTCTAGTCGAAATGACGTATTAGGACCCTAATATGAATAACAAAGGAAATAACCTCGTGGAAGACCACTTTAAACAAATAAAAGTAGTATATCAAACCTACCTAAATCTAGCACACAATTTCAATCAGATGGCCATGGTGAGTAAATCTAAAAATTTAGTAATTGATTTTTATGATCTTTTAGATAAATTTGTGCAACACTTTTCCTATAATCTCAAGCATGAGATTTCATTAGTTAATTTGATGAAAGATAAAAAAAAGTCGATGAAAGTTTTTCAATATATCTATAGTGATGGAGAGAACTTAAAATCCAATTCACTCATAGTTTACTAGATAAATAATTAGCCATTATATTCATAAAAAACTTGCATAGTGAGACAACCTATCACCTAGAATTGCAATATGCACATACCTTTAAATAAATCATTGACAAAGGCTTATTGATCAAGTGAGAATTCATTAATAAAGGAGTCATCAAGATTAATTCAAATAATCAAAACCAAGGTACCAATTAGGGAAGTGGCCAAAACTAACATCTAATCCAAACACAAACATCACAATCAACATAGGCTAATAACCAAGATAAACCAAAGCAATTTAATTGCAATGAATGTTATGGGAAAGGGAGTTATCAAGTCACATCATGCCCATATGGTGAAAACATTATCTACACCACATTTTTATCTTACTCCTACCTAAAAACCTCTCCAACCAATGTTGTAAGCACAAAAACCAAAACCTACACAACAAATGCCACAACCTTTTCCATTACAAAACCCTCATCCAAGGAGAATTATGCCTACATGTCATGTTTTAAGTGAACTTAGAGAGACTATTAAATATGTACTTTACAAACTTATCTTAATTAACTTTATTAGTTGGCCTATACCAAATAACTATCCTCAAGGCATCCCTTATCCTGATTGGTACCATGAAAATGAATTCTATGAATATCATCAAGTCAATAGGCACAATTTATGAAGATGTGTGAAAATCAAGCATTTAATTGAAAATATGTTAGAGAATGGGGAGATGACATTGGATGGTGGCACTTCCACCTCCAATCAGAGTCTTGGCATCTATCAAAACCCTTTTCCATATCACAACATAAAAATAATGACAATAACAACCAATGCAACAACAAAATCAATAGTATTAAAATCAAAGGCCAAACTGGTAGAAAAAATAAAACTAATAGAACCAACATAATCAATAAGAGAGCCAAGAATATTAGAACAATGGAAAAAACCAAGGTTATAATGGTAAAAACCAATAAACCTATCATGTAGTTTCACATGACTATAATAGGGTTGTAGGTCATATTATAGGGGTTAGCATTAATACCATCTCCATTAATCCTAGACTGAGCACCAATCAATCTAGACCATTGCTAAACAATACCACTCAGCCAAATTACATGGATAATCCTTTTTTGACCTGGGATCACATGTAGGTGAACTAGAAAACTGAGACTTCTACTTTTGGACCTTATACTAATAACTCATCTTTGCCCTGTGACCACATACAAGTGCACCAATAATTGAGACTTGTCTTATCTAGTCCCACACCATTACCACCATTTGTTAGCAATCATGGTCATATATTTAATCTTGATTGTGTAATCATAACTTACATGTTAAATATTACCATCCTAGGCCCACAACCATCTACCACTTTTCTCATTATCTAAGCAACCATTCAACCTTGAAATAAGCCATTTACCACTAACCCAAAACAAAGTTTGATATTGTGGAACAATTACAGAAGACACCAACCTAGATCTCTATTTTAGGTTGGTTGTGAACATTGATAATACACAAGAACATTTTTAATGAGTTCTTAACCCAATCCACTATTTTTATTAACATATCCCCTAATAAATTTTAATATTTGATTGGACACCTAGCTCTTGCCCAACAAGTCACATTCAACCAAAGTGATGTCTTCCCTTGGCCCACTCCACAATAATCCATTATACATAGAAGTTTATATAAAATGACATAAAGTGAAATGTGTCCTTAGAGACAATAGATCAAGCCTCAATATAGTGTCTCTAAATCTCATCAAGCTTCTTGGCTACATAATGGAAGATCTCCAACCAAAAAAGATAACCATTAAATCCTATGATAATCAAGAGAGAATCATAAGGCACCATTAGCCTACCAGTTATAATTGGGCCTTTGAGCCATGATACACTTTTCCATGTGCTTGATCTTGAGTTGTCAATAATATGATTCTAGGTAGGCCTTGGTTACATGAGATTTGTGTAGTCCCATCAATGCTGCACAAATATATCAAGTTCTCCCACTCAGGGATGGAAATGAAAATTTCAAAATATTTACACCCATATGAGCACTGCAAACATCTAGAGGCCAAGTTTCAAAGGTACAATTACCAATAAGGCATAAATACAAGTTCCAATTATGATAAAGGAAAGCCCATACTTATCTATTCTCTAGAGGATAATTACATAAATCCTAATACCTTGGATTCCATTTCCCACATGCCACCTCTTGAAGCTTCTAATAATTACACCATTTTGGCTAATGGCCTAGGAGAATATTTAACACATGATACATTTCATATTGCCAATCTTACTTAGAATATAAAGACCTTTGGAAGAGATAAAGTTACCCCACACATGCATTGGCAACAAAAAGGTAAATATAAACTTCATAATCCATGATTAGTCATGTTCACACAACCATCTAGCCAAGAACAAGACCCTCTCAAAGGATATGAATCATGGTTATATAATGATAAGTTGGTTTATTATTACAAGAGCACCAAATATCTCATTCCCAATTATATCATGGAACATCAAGATTATGAAAGAAGAGGCCTCAGACATAATCAATAAGGAACCATTAAGCCAATTTTCATGACTAAGTATAAGGGAACTTTTGGACTTGGATTTAAACACCTATGGGTGACCCCACATATCTTATTCAAGTTTCATCACTCACCACTAGTGATGATGATGCTGATAGCAAAGTAGAGTTTGATCATAGACTTATCTTTGATGACCTAGCTGAGACTAACTAGTTTGATAATAATGTCATATGTACCCTTAGCCCAATCATTCATAATAACCCATTGCCATTATACTATCCCTAATTGATATATTGAGACCAACAAGAATCTAGTTTGTTGACTGATGAGTTTTAGAATGATGAGGCATTTTGTGATTTTCTAGGCCTTAGAGACAATGTTTCATTAGGAGATCAAAAATTTGGGTTCTCAATCATATTAGATATTGAAGCCTATTTTGGAGAGTGACTGAACACCCTTAGCCAAAAATAAATAAATAAAATATTGATATCCCAAAGTGAAAACCTCTTTAAGGCACTTTCTAACCAAGGAAACAGTAAAGATAAAGGCTAGTTTAGTGGCAAAAACCTGTTTCATGCACCATTAGATGGGGGTGCTAATTATTCTTTGAATTCAGACCAGGAAACCACCAACAATGAAATTGAATATGGATTTGAGTTTATTTTTGAGAAATAACAAGTGTTTGATTAAATTCTTCAAGAATTTTTGACTTATTTTGTCACATGGCCAGATCTCCCATTAGGGGACTTAGATTCATCATGCATAGGAGAAGTTGAAGAGCTAGTCCTAAGAAAAGACCCTAATATAGTCCAATAGTTCAAGTCTTTTCCTACTATCATAGAAGATGGTTTGACCCTTATAATAAAAGATATAATAAAAAAGGTAAACATCAGGACTCCATCAAACTTGAAATGGATAAAATTAGGCACATCCCTCACTGAGGAGGAATGTGAAGTTTTTACAACTCTATTGAGAGAATTTGTAGATATCTTTGCATGGGCTTATTATGGCATGCCAAGTTTGGACCCCACATTTGTTTTACATCAATTTATCATAAATCTTGATGCCAAACTATTTAATAAAAATTTATTCAATATGTATCCTCACATTTTTGTATTAGTAAAGAAAGAGTTGGAAAAACTCTTAGAAGTAGGATGTATTCAATCTATTGACTACTTAGAATGGATATATAAAGTTGTACTTATTAGCAAAAATCCTAAAGGAATTAGAATCTATACTAATTTTTAAGACATAAAAAATCTTTCCCTAAGGATGACTTTCCATTACCTAATATTGACATGATCATCAACTCCATAGTTGGTTATGAGATGATTTCACTCATGGTGGATTTTTAGGATACAACTAGATTATAATAGCACTAGGAGACCAACATAAGATAGAATTAACCACTCCATGGGGTATATTCTATTATTAGGTAATGTTTTTTGGTCTTAATAATGTTAGAGCTATATATCAAAGATCCATAACCATCATATTCCATGATATGATGCATGATATTATTAAAGACTACATCGATGACATACTAGGCAAATCAAAAACCAAGGCTAACCATCCAACAATGATACATAGAATATTTAAAATATTTCATGAGTATGAAGTCTAACTAAATCCAAAGAAATGTGTATTTGAAATAAAATTAGGCAAATTACTTGGCTTCATCATGTCTCACAAAGGCATTGAAGTTGATCCAACCAAAGTCCAAGCTATAACAAAGATGCCACCACCAACCAATTTGAAGTAGATACATAGTTTATAGGGCAAGATCCAGTCAATATGATGCTTCATAACTCAGTTGGAAACAAGTGTCATCCATTTACATATATTCTAAATATGGGAGTTACATTCCACTAGGATAATCACTGTTAAACAAATTTTTAGCAGCTAAAAGATTACCTAGCAAATCCACTTATTTTGTTAGCCCCTATGCTAAGAAAACCATTTTTGCTATACTTATCATCTATAGATAGTACCTTAGGGATACTTCTAGCTCAACATGATGATAATGGAAAATATCATGTAGTATACTACTTAATTTATACATTGGTCATGTATGAGCACAACTACATGCCTATTGAAAAGCCTATCTAGCCATGGTATTCATAGATTAGAAAATTATGACACTACATGTTGAACAATAAGACCATGGTAATTTCATAAGTATATCCACTCAAGTATCTACTATCTAAAATAGATTTACAAGGTAGAATGGGCCAAATAGATCATGCTTCTAAGTGATTTTGACATAGAGTATGTCAATCAGAGGTAATCAAGGGATAGGTCCTTGTGGATAAGCATGCTAAAGCACCCCTTACAGACATAGAGCCACTCACATTCTAGTTTAATGATGAATCCATAATGAATATCATTGACATACCTCTTGAAGAGTAGAATTGGAAGATATAGTTTGATGGATCATTTACTGCACATGGATTGGGGGTAGGCCTCTTATTTATTACACCATAGGGGGATCTAATTCCTAAGTGTTTAAAAATTAGTTTTCCTTGTACAAAAAACATTCCTAAGTATGAATTACTTATTTTAGGACTTTTATAAGTAATATAGTGGAACATATCTCATCTCTAGGTTTATGGTGATTCTTAGTTAATCATCAATCAGGTCACAGATGATTTCCAGACCAAAGATGACAAGCTGGTTCCTTACAAGGCCATGGTTGACACTTTAAAACAAAAAATTGCATATATATAATTTGAACATATACCAAAGGTTAGTAATAAAACTATAGATGCCATGGCTACTATTGACTCTCTGATTCAATAAATGGATAAAGCTAGAGAGTATCAATTCTTCATTGAGAATTTGTTCATACCAACTCATTAACCTTCAACCATTATAATGAATTTTGATATTGTTGGTCCTAATTATATATGGTATTTCAACCTTTATAACTATCATTCTAAGTTATACCACCTGACCTATCTTTAAAATGAACCAAAGCCTTTATCTATCACTCCATTAATTATACTCTACTTAGATCAACCCTCTACCATCATAGTTTTGATGGAACTCTACTTCATTTTTTAACTTTGGTAGAATCTACACTAGCATTATGGAAAATACATGAAGGACTATGTAGTTCCCACTCTAGTAGGGTAGTCATATCCAAAAAGATTTTACATATTGGTTATTATTGGCCCATAATGGATGTAGATGTAGCTGCATATGTAAATAAGTGTGACAAATTTCAATGATATGCCAATCTGATTCATGCCCCAACAAAGACTCTAAAACCAATGTTGACACCATATTTATTTGTTACATGGGGACTTGATCTTATTGGGAAAATCAATCCTACATCTTTAGATAGCCATAAACATATCTTTATTGCCATCAAATATTTCATTGAGTGGGTTAAATCTATACCCCTCATATGATTAGAAAGTAGATTTCTAAGTTCATTTTAAACCATCTCATCTACCACTACGGTATCCCTTTCAACATTATATGATAATGGAGGATACTTAAAAAATAAATATGTAAAATAGTTATGTACTAAATACAATATTACATAAAATTTATCTACAACATATTACCCTCAAGTTAATGGTCAGGCTGAGGCATCTAACAAAATAATTGTTAACATTCTCAAAAAGATTGTCAATAATGTCAGTCATGAATAACACCTTCAGATATTCCACACCCTTTGGGCATACCATACCAATCACCATACCCCCATATGAGCCACTCCATACTCACTTGTTTATGGTATTAGATCCATACTTCTTATTGAGGTTGAGTTATCTTCACTATGAATATCTTGTAAGCATGTCCTAGATGATCATGACTATCGAGTAGCTCAACTACAAGAGCTAGACCTACTTAATGAAAAACACATAGTTATGCTAAAACATATTCAAGCATATTAGAATTGACTCAAAGGTAACTAGAATCGATGTGTCGAACATATAACATTTGAACTTGGTGATCTTTTTCTTAAAGAAAACCAAAAGAATACCATGGCTGAGAAGAAGCATAATGGTAAATTCAAACCAAATTGGATAGGTCCTTTCATCATTACTACAGATTATGGATCAAGAGAATACAAGCTCACCACACTAGATAGAGATGAACTTCCTGAGTTGATGAATATTATTCACCTCAAGTGGTACTATGCTTGAGCACTATGGTGTATTGTTTATAAGGACCATTTTAGTTGTGTCATTTTATCACTATTCTTCTTTGTATGAATATCAAAATTATCATTCCTCTTATCTTATTTATTATCCATTTTACCATTATATTTTATCAACCAAACATGTTTTAAATCCTATATACCTAGCCCATTTGACCTTGGTTTTGCCATTAGTTACACATTTTCATCACTAATGAATCCAATCAATTTTAGCAGTTATTTCAATCATTTTAGATAGAGATAGTATTTTGGAGTAGTATGAAAGAAGTTTTGATGGTTACATCCTTTATTTTTTGTTCTTTTATTATCACTGGTCTTGCTACTAATTATATCCACCTATAGGAAAATTAGTACCATTGATCTATGATGTTATATCTTAGTTATAACCACCTATGGGCAAACTAAGTGAAAAAATTGTTTATTGAGCCTTGATATACCAACTAGCCATTCTCTATGTCATATTATGCCTTTATCCCAATTATGCTTATTTTGCTTGAATTGACTACTATACTAGTCAGATTCCTCCATTGTAGGGTAGAACTATAGGGACTTGAGGTCTTACCCTAGGACTATGTAGGTAGTACTTGATACTTGCTGAAGTTAGCTTAGACACCCTAAGCCACAGTCTCACTATTTTTCAAGCAACCTAATTCACACTCTCATCATTTTGTGAGCTTGAACCATTCTAGTGTCTCATCATTATTGATCATGTTTGGATACTCCAAAAATTCCAAAAACATCTGTAAAACCATTAGAAAAAACCAAAAACATTAACCACTTCTTTGCCTTAAGGATTCTAGGAACCCTTACTAAATTACAAGAAAATAAATTGTCACTTAGTTTCCCCATATTTTTGGCCTTTTATCCCATGCACTTGTCATTTTTCAAGACCATTCTTATTCTTCTATTACATTCACTATGTTGTTTTCATTAGTTATCATGCTATTCCCATTTCTTGGGAGAACTAAATTTGGCCTAAAGTTTATGTTGGATATTACATCGATGGAACTATTTAGGTAGCATCCACTTACCTAGTGCATATGGAGATAGCTCATCCACTCCCTTCCTTTTCTTCTATTCCCCCATTATGTCAGTTTGTTAAATTTTTACCTATTTTCTAGGGGTAATATTCGTATGGCTTAAATTTAAATTGTTTTTTTTTTTGTTGTTTTAGTTGTATGCCTATTTGTTTTCTTTCAGTATTATTGCCTTGATTCAATCTATGTGTGTTTATTAGGTGATTCCTTTCCCACACTTACATTTGAATCCATCCATATTCATATGTATACATTAGCATCCTAGTTTCTATCATTGGTGTATTATTTTCTATTGAGTATTGGATTATAGGAGTTAGTCCTTATGCATATTTTGGCTAAGTCCTCATGATTTTATACCATGATGCCTACCGACACATGATACAAAAACCTTAGCTTTAGGAATTTTATACAATAATGGTGGCATCAACATGTCTTCAACATTAACATCTTAATTCAATCTCAATCATATCCTACATAGAGTAATTAAATAATGAAAGAATTTCAACCTTTGTTTAGTTTGGATGAGCATCTCCCTACTAGAAAGTTGTCCCAATTCATCTTTATCATATATATTATATTACCATCATCAACAACTAAATCAATCATATTTTCCATAATCGGGGTCTAATTATTATAACCACTTATGGGCAAATCATTACACACCATCCCACCTAAATTTCTCAATGATTATAACCACCTTTGCGTAAGTCATTGTGTTATCACCACTTTACCTTTTATACCCATATAGGGGCATGTTGTTATCTTATTTGTCTATCCTAACTAGGATAACTTCATCTTCTCAATGATTATAACCACATTTGGGAAAATCATTCTGTTTTCATGCCACATTGCCACTATCGAGGTACAATGCTTATAAACACCTTTGGGCAAACCATTTTACACCATCACACTTTTATTATTAGCTATTTTGACTAATTATTCAATATAATTATGTTCCCATCCCATCATTTTACTTTCTTTGGTCACCTCATCTCTATTCTTTCTTTCAAGGGACCACTTGTTGACCTTTCCTTATGCTAACCATTCCCTCGAGGGGGCATCATATAGCTAGTTCATCATCATTATAGTTGTAGGAATACATGAAATTTTAATTCTTTGATAAGATGTTACTATTCCTATAACTTTCAATGCCTTCCCAAATAGGGACAAAACGTAGACACCTAAATATGGCCACCAATGACTATCAATTAGGCTTTCGACCAATTTCCACCAAAATGCACAATTTGGCCTTAAAACTCTAAAACATATTAAATGAGTTGAAATTAATTTATTCAAGTGTTGAATATGGCTATAGTGTCATTAAATGGGGTAATACAATATATGAAGTAGCTAACTTTAATAAAATCATTTAGAGTCAAAATGACATTTTTACACCTAGGTGTTCTAGATTACTCTTTTCTATCAAATTTATTGTAAAAGACATGTGCCTTTTATATTTTGCATTGGTAACATCCTAAATTGGATAATGGTTCCAACACATCTAACATCAACTTCCAATTACAATCTAGTCAAATTTTGAGCAAATAATACTACATTTTGACCAATTGGATTAATTTGTGCACAAATTGCCAAGGTTTTGCATCAAAGTTGACTAATCATGTTTAAAGCTAATTAAACCAAATCAAGAGCTTAAGTTAATTTTACATGGAAATTTTTGAATATTTATTTTTAGAAATTTATATTGAATATTTGCATCATTAAATGACATCACTTCTTGGAAAGACATCCCTAGGCCATAAATGCATAAAATATCTCATCAAACTACCCCATGCCTCATTAAGACCCTCTCATGCTTCATAAATTCCTCCCATGCCTCTTAAATAAACTTTCTACCCAAATATTTATGGGGCATATTTATGAAATTAATTACATAATTTAGATTAATTCATGGCCACACATCTCAATCTTAAGATGGACAGTCATGGTTGATTCTAAACCATTTCAAAAATCTATAAATAAAAGGCCTTGCCTATTGATTTTGAAGCTATTTTATGCCAAACTTATAATGCACAAATGCATTCAAAAATCCATTTCAATTAGTGTTATAATGTCAAATTATTGAGCCAAGACAAAGTTAAACATGGTGTGAAGGAGAGATGGAGGTAGATATACTTCATTGATGCAGACTTCATGAGCATAAACTAAGTAAACCACTTCAAAAAAATATTTGGAGCATCCAAGGAAGGTGAAAGAAGGTTTCTTTTTCATTTTAGTTATGTTTTCAATTCTAGTCTTGTTAACGAAGCTCCCCCATTGAGATAGGATTAAGGTGTTATCTATTATTTTGTTATTTTGATTTTGATCTCATATACTAATACAATACTAATTCCCCTTATTCCAATCCTATGTTCACAGGTAATAGGTTAAAGATAACCAAAACTTGAAACTAGAAACTTTAGATAATTTTTTCATCTGAAGAATTTGAAAACTCAAGTTCTTGTCATCCATGGCTAATATATTTAACCAAAATTAGTAAATGATCTGATTTAGGATGAGTTTGGTGAATTTATGCCTACATATACAACTAAGGGGCATGGATTCAATCTAAATAGCATAATATTATGTGGTAGTGAGGAACCAATGGTGGACATTAGATAAAGTAGGATTTAAATCATTGATAAACTTGAGATCCCAATTGGATAAAGGCTAAAGGGCCTAAATAGACTACAAAGAACTAGTATGGACATTGATTGTATCTCTATTAAGCTGGTAAAGCTTACATTTATTAGTGTATCAGATGACATCCTTAATAAGAGTGGGTCCATAGTAGCCCATATTAACAATATGTTGAGAGTGGCATACCCACTAAGTGACAACCATACATGCTATTATGACACACCTTGAGATAAAGAAAAGTATCATTTTGGGTGAGACATTGCATGAACCATCAAGATATATTTTATACAGGATCTAGCCAATGATGAATTATTGTATGGAAATATTATAAATCTCATAATGTTCTTAATAATAAGACATGTTAGGATAAGATTTTTCCTCTATGTATCCCACAAGATCTTGATACAATGCATAATTGGTGATTTCCCTATGGTCTATAATAAATACCATGTCATTGGGAAAGGTATCATCAATATGCTCCTGAGATTTATTGGGAAATGTTAAATTAGTGATTATATCAGTTATAAATGTCATTTTTGGACTTTTTATTGGTGATGTAGAGGTCAAATTATTTAATAATAATGATCCACTATGTGATCCTACCTATTAGAGAAATATTGTTGAGAATATAAAAAAGTGGATTAGATCGGACAATGAATTTAGTTATTTTCCTAAGCATATAATGTGTAATATTATTCATCTTAAACATAATAACAAGGTACTATCTCTCAATGGTAGTGTAGTTGAGCTCGACATCAACATATGAGAGATGTAATAATGGCTCTCTCTACCATTATTTTATTTCTAAGATAACATACCTTTGATTTAAAAATAAGTGGTGAAGATATGCAAGATAAACTCTCATCCCTTAATGGGTTACATCAAGACCAAAGGATTGTGAATCATGTACTTTAGTTTATTAAATGTAAACTCAACATTAGGATACCACATAAAGGGTGAAATATTTAAAATAAGAAAATTTAGGGTTACAAACATTCAATCATAATCCTCATGAAAGTGTCTTAGGAAGTTGACCCTTCCTAAGAATGTATGTAACTACACAAGGTTTCAAGGAGGAATAATATTAAGGATTGATTTAATATTATAACAATCCACTTCAATGTCTTGTTTAGAGAGTAATAAATTGAGAATATTTATAGTGGAAACATCAAAAATTAAATTCTTGGGGTGAAGGATAATATTAAACTCACAAATCCATTTGAAAATAAGTTTGAGGCCTCAAACATGCTCATCATGTTTACATAATTTACCAAAAATGTCATCCATATATTTTTTCATAATCTTGTGGATGAGGTTATGAAAAATGTGGGTCATGGTGAAATAATATGTGGCACTATATTTGTTCAAATTTAAATAAATTATAACATAAAAAATATACCCTAAGGGGTGGTAAATGTCATCTTATGTTTATCATAGGTTAAACCAAAAACTTGTTATACCTATAGAAGTAATCAATGAGAAACATCATCGCAAAGCCAGTAATGGTATATATGATTTTGTTGATAAAATAAACATGGATGTTATCTATTGGGTGGGATAAATCAAGATTTCAAAATTTAATTTTGATATACACTACACAATTCTTCTTCTGAATACGGATGATGTTGGAAGCTAATTATGGATAGTCAATGACTTTTATAATACTAACATGGATGGATTTATCTATTTTTTCCTTAAGTAGCTAATATACCCAAGGAACCATGGGTTGATTATTTTGGAGAATTTGTATGGTGTTATCATTCATAAAAAAATTACTAATTATGATTCCATGATCCATTCCCTTCATGTTTTCATATTCTTAGACAAATTTCTCCATTCACATAAGGTGATAAAAAAATATCTTTCTTCATCATAGAAATTGATATTAATTGTAACCTTCTTGGAATTGTAAGTTGTGCATAGGTTAATATCAATAAAAACCTATACAACCATGGGATTTACATCCTAAAAAAACTTAGGATGAGGAGGGATATCTTGGTTAAGCTCCTCACATCCAACTACAATCACCTATATGGTGGGAATAGTAGTGGTAGAGTCACATGAGACTAGAGATATTTCCAAGCCTAATTAGTTAAGAGGGTTAAGGTAGTACTTAAAATATTCCTTAATAAATTTATTATTATTGATCAAGTTTCATAGCTTGACATAGATGGAGTGGTACTCAAGGTAGTTACCTAGAGTTATCAATTCCATAGGTGAGGCACTAACAACATAAATAATGATAGAGGAAAATATATACTTGGAATATTAATGATTATTTAATTAAAATGAAACACCAATTAATAAGTATTAAAATATAAAATAGTAAATCATAAAGTGGGAATAGGAACTAAGTGATGTAATGTGTGACACCTAGCATGCCTAAGAGCCATGAGCAATCACTGAAGGAGTGGAAGGGGTCATGTACTTGGTAAGATAAAACTTGTCATTATTGATAAGTAAATATTTTTTAATGAGAAAACATATGGACTCATCAATAACCCATGTCCAAATATCCAAATCCTCATCATAGAGATTCATCTTCGCATACAACCAAGCCCATGGATCTGGGTCAACATCCATAATGTGAACCTTTCCTTAATGCATGATGGACTACTAAAAATGTATCCAAAGTGACAATATATATTTCAGATGTCCATGGAAAATTAACGATCATGTGGTATGACAAATCCAATTTTACCACACAAACTTAAATCCAAATCATCTTAGGTCCAAACTTGACTTGAAGCTTTACATTAACCACATGAAAAACAATGTTATTATTAAGATTTACATAGCTTTTATGATAATTTTAAAGATTTTTTGAATGATTCATAGTATATATAACACCCATAAATTCATGATGTTTATGGAAACACCCACATCAATTATGCATCCATTATTATGAATGGCATCAATAAATGTCTCAGTATAAATAATGAATCAAGATTTCTTGGTGAGAACTAAACACTTGGGTAAGAATTAAGGGGGGAAGTTAAATGTCAGGGCATGTTCTAGACTGGGTGAGGTGAATATAACCTTATATTCAATTTTTAATATTTCCTCACTAGGGAGATAGATCTTTGAAGAGAAGCATCCTTTATTTGAGGTAAATACAAAGAAGACCCTAGATGGAAATCCTAGTGGAATTGGATTAAAGATCCTCAATAATAAAGTAGGTTCTAAACCTAACTTAGGGAGTAATGTCATGTTGAAAATCAAAATTAAATTTAGGATTTAATACCCTTGAGTCTTGACCCCAAGGTTCAAAACTACTAGTCTCTCCTATGGGATCAATTTCATGACTTGAACACTATTGAAAAATCACTCATAGCTAGAGTCCACAATGTCAATGGAAAAAAATAGTTTAACTCCATGGCACTTAACTTTGTCCTTATATAAAGCCAAAGAGGAATGACCCAAAGAAGAGGAAAAATGATAAGTTTAGTGATGATACTTTTCATTAAATTTCTTCTTTTTATTCATCTTCTCCTTTATGTGGTAAAAATAATATCATTGAAGACATCCAAGTTGGGGTTAGGAGAAATAAGGGAAGAGTATTGAGGATAAGAGCCCTAATGTTCAAAATCAAATTACTAAGCAACACATTCCTTATTATAATATCCCTTCATCTAATGCTTGTTGTATTATGTATTAGGATTGTAGCTATAATCAATACTTTTCCTGCCTTTACCCTTTTTTTATAATCCTTATTACTCATGACATTGACCTCTCAATCATCTTTTTTGGCCTTATTATCAAATTAGGAATCAATGATGCCATTTTTAGTCACACTATGGTTACAATCATGAAGTGAGGATGTATTTTTTCTAGGAGAAAAAAATTACAACCTAGACCTCTTAAAATTTGATAGTCAAACACTTAGTAATAATCTCATTGTAAAAGGTAGGTTGTTTCTTGACAACTTCAATATGAATCTCATAGCTCAATGATTGAGTTAACATATCAAATAGATGGTCATCAATAAACTTTGACCTACAAGATTGAACTGTTAAACATCATCAATGAACAAATTTAAAATTCAACTCATTACTATAATGCATCATATAGGTGAGTGATTATATGATGATATTAAAGGTCTTGGAGATGTAAAATAATTGGATAAATCATCATGGAGAATATTAAATATAAATATAAAATCTATAGTTAGATTCTAAAACCAAACCAAGGAATTAACTTGTAGGTTATGAGTGAATATATTAAGCATCATCTCATCATTATTCTCTCAATCAATAAATGACATCATGAAAGAAATAATATGATCCAAAATAATACTACCCTGATGGTTGATGAATTTAGGGAGTTAAGGTAGAGGAGTAGAAAGTGGAATATATTGCATATAAGGGATTATAGGGTTCCTATGAAATTATTTACAATAATATCTAATGTTTGTATTGTAATAACCACCCACATGGTCATTGTAATCATATACATACTACCGAAAATAGTAGGGATCTACACACCCATGGGCCAATAAAGGAAATATTGAAGGAGGGTTCCTAGGAGGAAGCTAGTTGAATTCGACATCTAAAGGAACATGTGCATGAGAGTAACCAAGATGAGAAACCTAATAAAGTGTATTTTAATGGTGTCATATTGAATAAGGATACCTAGAAGGTCAATTATTATTTGAACATGGATGTTGATAGACATGATAGGAATCCAAAAGATCCATATGCTTTAAATGGAATTCAAAATTAACATGATTGGTAGAAGCCTTAAAGGAAGGATTTGGAGGATTGGGTAGGGTTGCATGATTTAATACATGACCCTATTTGAATTCAAATGATTTATAATATAATTTTGATTTTGATTTAACCTTTAATAATTTGAAGGTGGATAAGGTTGAATCCTATGATAATCAATAAACACACTAACAAAATTGTTGAATCTATCACTTCAGAATGAATGCTTACAAATCATATGATAAAAATGGTGCTCAATGTGAATGCTAATGACCCAAAGGGATAAATAATCACCCTCCATGATTTCCCAAACTAAGGTTGCCTAAGAGTGGGATGAATATTGGTACACAAATGCTAATATAAATGATAGGAATTCTAAGGATCCCAAAGCTTCATATGGTGGTCAACATCAACATCATTGGAATAAACCTCAAATGAAGGAGTTTGAGGATGGGATAGGATTGCACAATGTGATCCATCATCCCTATGTGATTTCCAATAGTCAACCATTAAATCTTGATGTTGATTCACCCTTTAGTAATGTAAATGTGGATAAGGTTGTGTGGACACTTAAATTTAGTATTAAACACTTGGAAACATTAGTTTTGACATATATTTAACATGCATGACTTGTACATACACAGTTGACTCTTGTGTAAATTTTCACCTATCTATTTACCTATCATTGTCTTATCCAACCAAATTTTATATCAAACATATTAAATATATCTCTAGTTTATGACATAACACTCTATAATCATAATTAAACTACCACTATATTCCAAATCCATATTTTTCACTCCTTAAACACTGTTAGAAACAATTAGACAATTGTAGTTACTATAGTTGTCCTTAATCACTAGAAGCATCCAAAATCTCATAAAAATAATTTTTAAATTAAAATGTCTCCCTTATGTCAGCCTAAGCATGTTTCTTTTATTACTTGTGAGGGAAAATAACAAAGAGTCATATATAAATAAAAATCAAGTCTAAGGTTTTAATCACTTTGTCATACTTGGATATTACATTGAAAACAACTTGAAAGCATTAGAAATCTAATTTCACTCCATTGAGATATTATCAAAAAATCATACACATCTAAAAAATGCTTAAAGTATCAACCCTAGAGACAATTATGAATATAAATACAAGGTTAAAATTTCATTTTTTCAAGTGTTGAAAGCTAAAGTATTGCATTAAATTCTATTGGATTACAATTGAGCACACATAAACTTATGTGGGATGACTACATGCAATTTGAGCCCTCTTCATAGTATTGGAATGAAGAAAATGTTGAATCACTCAATGAAGAGTAGGTAGAGCCATCCAACCCATATTTATAACCCATTTTCCAAGTCTATTGGTGTTAAAAGTGAATATAGGGTATAAATTCAAAGAGAATAAAAATCAAAATATTTGCACAAGACTGAGGATAGTCATTTTGAATAATGCCAAGATACAAATGATAGTACTAGTTTTAAGTGTCTAAGTTTTGTGAAAATGTCTTGATAGATTGTGAATTTTTTCTTGACCTAAGTAGTTATAGATCTAATACAAAGTCATATTTAGGATTGTGACATAGGCAGTGAGCAATATACATCAAAAAATATATTGTAACCCATTCCTTCTTTGCTTTCTCTTTATAATTTATTTCTATATGGTAAATTATCTATTTTACTCAATCTAAATTTATTATTTTTTAATATTTTTTAGATCACTTAAATCTAAAAATAATTAAAAAAATTTGGTGGACGTGTATATCATCATGACCACCTTACATAATATGAGCATTATTTTTGAGACCATTCATGTAATGGGAGAGTATTATTGAAGTCGTTTCATCAAAGTCTAATAGGTGAAGCCTTGGATTCGTTTTATAACTTACCTAGTGGGTCTGTAGATTTATTTCAAAAAATATAAGATGCCTTCTTATCTCATATCAATAGTCATAAAAATCCTATATTAATATTTGATCATCTCCAAAGGCTTCATGATGAGCTTATAAAAAATTGTGTTTCCATATTTAAAAAACATTACATTATTTAATGTATCAACCATATTATTTATAAAAGTAATTAATATTTAGTAAGGGTAATATACTTTACTTAAGAAAAAATAACTTACAATCCTTATTCTTATTTCGAGTGAATTTACATGGATCTCTTCGCTTATGAGTGTGATCTTATACAATCAAATACTTGTACTTATGATTATACTATCTCCAAAAAAGTCAAAAAATTCAAGTATTAAAAGTGAATCTCCACATATAAGATAATTCATAAGAAATAATATAAAAATAATATAATTCACGAGATGGAAACTCACATGAGTCCTACTCCTTCAAATGTGAATCAACCTATCCAATTTGATAACTTCAAGGATAAACCAAGGGTTTGTTTAAAAACTATCCTTAATATGAATTTTATTACATTTACTTATAATAAAATCACCCCACATGTCATCATATCAAAGGGAATATAGATAATGTTTGTTATGCATTACAAAGTAGAATTAAATAATTCATGGATAAGAGTGTTATTACATTTTAAAAATATAACTACGTTCTAACAAGATTGTATTATTCATATTATTATATCTTATAATATATGAAGGATTATGCATCCCATGAAATCATTTATAAGGGGACAATGGTCAATCAATATTTCATATAATCTACATATTAAAAAATATCTTCTTCTACTTCAAAATCTACAAAGGTTGATGTATCCTATGAACCTATTAAAAAGGAACCAATGGTCATTTGAACTCTTTATAAGGTGAAAATCTAAAAAAATATTTTTATTGATGATAAGGTATAATAGAATCCATGAAAAAATTGTTTTATTAATAAGTTTAGATATAATGAGCATGAGTTACATGATACAAACATTAATGAGAAATCACGAAGGCATATTACTATACCAATTTATTTTGGGACTAAGATTATGGATAAATTATTTTTTGTAAATCTTATTATTACAAAATTTAATGTAATACTTAGAAAATTAAGGTTAAGGGAAATGAAAGTGACATTGGATAATATCAATATGAATATTTTATTTGATTTCCAATGTGGTGTGCTTATTTATCAAAAGATAAAACTCTTGAAAAGAAGACTCCTACTAAGATCATAGTTACATCTCAAAGCACATGATTATGGTTGTAGGCACTCTATTTTCATCACTTTCATGTTTGAATTTCAAGACATAATGAATTTATGTAATAACACATATAATAGGTTAGAAATCACTAAAACACTCAAATTCATGCATAGACTTAACATGCATATTCCGAAACATGTTATTACATATTTGATTGGGGAAATACATTGTATCTAATATTTAGCCACATTTAATTTATCCTGAGTCAAATTTTTGATTTTATAAGTGATGTTCTGGATCAATTAAATGGAACAATTTTTTAATTTTAAACATTGAAAAAATCACATAAAATCAATCAAGGATTAACTAGCTAATTAAATCAAATCAAACAACTAATAAATCCTTAAGCAAAAAAACCATGAGAATTGGATAGATTTTTATTTATGGAAATTCCAAAATTCAAAAAATATATTCTAGTTACATCACCTGGAAAGTGGTTGATTAAACTTAATTAGAATTACCTAAAGGCCAAACTTTGAAATTAACAATGTAAATGTAACCAAATATCAACATAAATGCAACCCATGCTCCATAAATGAAAACTCAACCCCAAATATTAATGGCATAAACCCTCCAAAATAAATTAATAAATATAAACCACACATATTGATCATCATCCAATGGTAAAAATAAGTTTGGAAAACCTATAAATAAAAGGGTTATTTACTATTATAAACAAGTTTTTTTTGTTGAAAACTTACTCTACAAAAACTCTAAGAAAAGATTCACAGTTCACCTACTCCTTCATTTCTCAATCAAAGAAATCATAACACAAGGGGAGATTCCATAGGAATAACACCATGACATTGATGAAGACTCTAAGCTCTATATCATGTAAAATCAAACTTGTATTATGGAAAGATAGAGGGATTTAAATAGAAGGTAAAATTAAATTATTTATCTTGTTTGTGCTTGTTTATATCTTCCTTATCCTTTCCCAAATTGAGGATATGCACTTAGGTTTTAGGTTTTTATATATTTGATTTCATTTTCATAACTAAAAATAAAAATAAATCCATCATACTCATGTGTTTACAATGGGTAATAGAGTAAAATAAACAATGTAAAAATCAAAGAATGAATTAAGTAGTGAGTACTCCAAATAAAGATCAAAAACAAAAATAATATCTAAATATTACCATTGGCCAAATACCACTATATGGATTATCTCATGTAGGTTTAACACAAGTATATAATGAAAGTTAAAATGTTAATAATAGATTCATGCCAAATGTACATACACATAATACACTTACTCATGAGATACATTAGTTTTCTCAACATAATCAAGAGTACAAAAAATATCATTGTGCACATAATTTTCTAGAGTGATTTGCCAGAGTAATTCACCTCCTTTTGCATTATCAAATGAAAGTAAATTATAAATTCATTATAATTTATGAAACTCAAAGAAAAATAAATAAATAAATTCCAAAATATGGTACAATTGGTTATATATATCTTCCCACAAATACAAATTATGATTGTGATGAAATGTTTAAATTATAGGATGAATATGATATTAATATACATTTGATGTGATAATTGGTTAGATTGAGAATAGTCTAGTGTACATATCTCATTATTATTTGCTTGTTTGATCACATTCTATATATTTAAACAATTATTTTATATGTTCTTATATCTTGACATACATGTGTACATATGATTCTCCATTGACCTTTCTTCAAGCACTTGAATTTTTTTTGGTTATGTTATTTTCACTCTCCCTTGCCTTTTGATTGTTATCCTAATCCAAACATTATTGACAACTATCATATGATGAACCATCATTTAAAAAATTATGATTCTAGTACAAATTATTTTTTATTACATATATGATTGTTTGGTTCATGGCATACATTGAGCTTACATGATCACACATATTCTATGCTTACATTTCTTTGCAACATTTATGTATACACCAATTATTTCTAATTGGAGGCATGAACATTTATATCTCCATATGCTCATTTGAGATATGATCTTGTAATTCCCATATGTAGTGGGGACATATTACTTGCTTTTACTTCTTTAAGATTAATTTTCTATTAAATTTGGAGCACGTTATGTATTAATATATTATATAGATTTTTTGGATCCATTCTATTATATTTTAAAATACATGTTTTTTGGCCTTGTTTTATTAGATAGATGTGTGCTTAAATTCCAAAAACTTTTTTCTAAATATTCAAAAAATTATAAATAAATACCTATGCATGACATATTTTACTAGGATAAATGATTTATTGATGTTAATTTTATTATACCTAGTGGATTACATGTCCATTTTACACACACATGTTTTTCATGGTATACATGAGTGGAATACAAGACATTTGAGATACATATGATACATGGACATACAAATACATGATAATCCTTACACCTAAGGGATACCTTTATACATTAGGAACATGCCTATATATGGGAATCTTTGTAAACTTATCATGTCATATATCTATATGTTACTCCATTATTTAGAGTATATTTTGGTATATGACTTGCTCTTGCATATACTTTATAGTGTGTATTTTCTATGGGTATAATAATTTACTATACTTGATAATGACATTGAATAATTATGTGGACTAAAATTGCTTACTCCATGAATGTTTAAGTTTTTTAATTATTATATTATGTGATTATTGATGTATGTTACATTGTGTGTTTCTGTGAGTGTATTTATTATGTTATTTCATGTTGTGCATTAGTCATGTTTAGGATCCTCTAGTTCATGTTGTGGTCATGTTGGGTCTATTTTATGTTAGAACTGAGTCAAATTTGAGTCATGTCTTTGAGTCTTTGAGTGATTCATGATGATGATATTGTTTTCATATATTTATGAATACATGTATGATTGTTGTTGATCTTTGTGCATGATTGTTATCATGCATTATTAAATTGTTTACAATGTCATGATTTATATCATGCATATTTTTTTATGATTATTAATATGATGCTTATAATTATGTGCTTAATTGATTTATCTACTTGACATGACATTTGTATTCTCATTGCCTTGGATATCATGTTTCATATTTACTTCAACGATTAAACCTTTATATGACGACATATATTATCATGTTAGTAAACATGCTTTAAATGATTAATTTTTTTATACAATGCATGATGCTCATAACTATTTATTTTGAGAAAATTATTTAAAAAAAAGTATCCCTTTGCTAAAAAGGCTTCACATAGTCAGATTGTATTAAATATTTAAGCCATGATAGATATATAGTTTATATTTTGGGTCAAATTATGTGATTTAGATGGGACATATTAGACAAATTGAGGTATATCTGAGGCACATATCGGTAATTATACATGATTATGAGGGTAAATTGATAAATTATATTAAGGATATATTATAAAAATTATTAGATTTAGTAGATTGACATATAGATTATATAATACTATATCATTTTGAGGTATAAATGTATCTAATTTAGTGCATGAAATTTTTTATGTAAAACATTTTTTATTTTTGTATTGAGGATCTATGGCACTACATAAGTACCCTAGTATAAAATACATATGCATTATTTGATTCAAATATTCAATTTACATACAAACCTATTTTTGGGCTCCACCTTTACATTCAAACCTATTTTAGGGTTCCACATTTATATACGACATGTTTTGGGGTTAAAAAAAGAGTTTTAGATAATATTTGGAGTATTTTGGTTGAGGGTTTTTCACCACTCAACTTATAGCATTTATGCATCTCTAATGTGGTAAAGGCATTACAAATATTGAAAATGTGATTTTTATAGTTGCATCTCCTTAGGGTGTATTCACCCCATGTCATTTTACAAGTGAGTTAAAATGGTAGATTATTTGATGTACTATTGAGTGTATTTATTCTTTCACTTTTTAGTTTAAATAATTCAATGATCTAAGTTATTTCATATTTTTAATCATGAGTAGACATTAATATATACATGTTTCCTTATAGTTTTTACATAGAGAAAGATGGAGATGTGGGAATACCTATCAACATCAAGTGAATTTAGACACAAGTACAAAATTTATGTATTTCATCATTTTAATATAGGATTTTTAATATTATATTAAATGGCGGCATTTATAGACAATTAAACTTGGTATTAGACAGTTGGAAAGATTAGTTTTTCCATATATTTGAAATAAATGACTTATACACACACATTTTAATCTTGTGCACACTTACCCTCTCTATTTACCCATCTATTTTATTAGCCAACCCTATTTTCTATCAACCATATTTTAGATATCCCTAGTCTATGTCATAATGCTCTACAATCCTCAACAAAATGTTTTCATATTTCATAGCCATGTTTTTAATTCTCTAGATAGTGCCTAAAATAATTGAACATTTATATTTACTATAGGTTTTTTCATTCATTGAAATCATTCACTAGCTCCTAATGGTTATTTTTAAAATTCAAATATCTTCTTTGAGTTGGCCTATGCATATTTATTATGTTAGTTATGGGGGAAATACCAAATATTCACATAAAAATACAAATCAACTTTAATTTTTTATTCAATTGATTACTATTTGTCTATTAGACTAATAACTACTTGAAAGCTTGAGAAATCAATTTTCACTCCTTTGAGATATTTTCAAAAAAGTCATACACACTATTCTCCCACATAATTATACGTGTTCTCAATTGTGAACCACTAGAATGAAATGCAATTCTTTATATTTCGACACTTGATAACATGAAAATTTAACATTAAAGGATCATTCTTACATTTGTATAACTAAGTCTGAATACAAACACAAGGCTAAAGTTGTTATTTATCAAGTGTCAAAATAAAAAGCATTGCATTACATTCTAGTGATTCACAATTGAGAACACATACAATTATGTGGGAGAGTTATGTGTGGATTGATACCTTTTTATATAAATAGAATATAATTAATGATAAATCAATGAATAAGGAGTGTTTGTAGCCATCCAACCCATCTTTATAGCCCTTTTTTCTAAGTCTACCTAGTGTTAAAAATGAAGCTAGTCTTTCAAGATAAAAATAATGAAAATTAGAATTTGTGCACAAGATAAAAGAATATCAAAGACAAAAAATAATCTAAAAATATATGCATAATGATATGTAGTAGATAAAAATTTATTACTCATCTTGGACAACATCAAAACATAGAGGACAATGTTGATTGCTACATGTTTCTAAGATTCACTAACAATACCTTGATAGATTTTTTGATTTTATTTCATGATCTATGTAACTAAAAAGTTAATACATAGTCATATTAAGGATATTTACATAGGCAATGATAATTATAATTAAAAAAAATAAATAAATAAACCTTTCATTCTTTGCTTAATCATTTATATGTTTAGTAAGTGTAATCAATTTATATTTAACATTCAAATCTATATGGAAAATATTCTATTTTGCATAATTTGTATTTTAATAT